>OX030952.1:79408189-79985620 GCA_943735915.1 Pherbina coryleti | reverse complement strand
AAACCTTTAATTTGATACCTAAATTGTCCTTGTGCGATACGAGTTTCAAATTTTACAGTGAAAACAAAGTGCTGAAACTTCAAATGCCCATATCTCCGTAAATAGAGGCCGTAGAGGGGTCAAAGTTGCAGCATTGTAAAGGTGTTTTTTCAACCTTTAATTTGATACCTAAATTGTCCTTGTGCGATACGAGTTTCAAATTTTACAGTGAAAACAAAGTGCTGAAACTTCAAATGCCCATATCTCCGTAAATAGAGGCCGTAGAGGGGTCAAAGTTGCAGCATTGTAAAGGTGTTTTTTCAACCTTTAATTTGATACCTAAATTGTCCTTGTGCGATACGAGTTTCAAATTTTACAGTGAAAACAAAGTGCTGAAACTTCAAATGCCCATATCTCCGTAAATAGAGGCCGTAGAGGGGCCAAAGTTGCAGCATTGTAAAGGTGTTTTTTCAACCTTTAATTTGATACCTAAATTGTCCTTGTGCGATACGAGTTTCAAATTTTACAGTGAAAACAAAGTGCTGAAACTTCAAATGCCCATATCTCCGTAAATAGAGGCCGTAGAGGGGTCAAAGTTGCAGCATTGTAAAGGTGTTGTTTTAACCTTTAATTTGATACCTAAATTGTCCTTGTGCGATACGAGTTTCAAATTTTACAGTGAAAACAAAGTGCTGAAACTTCAAATGCCCATATCTCCGTAAATAGAGGCCGTAGAGGGGCCAAAGGTTGCAGCATTGTAAAGGTGTTTTTTCAACCTTTAATTTGATACCTAAATTGTCCTTGTGCGATACGAGTTTCAAATTTTACAGTGAAAACAAAGTGCTGAAACTTCAAATGCCCATATCTCCGTAAATAGAGGCCGTAGAGGGGTCAAAGTTGCAGCATTGTAAAGGTGTTTTTTCAACCTTTAATTTGATACCTAAATTGTCCTTGTGCGATACGAGTTTCAAATTTTACAGTGAAAACAAAGTGCTGAAACTTCAAATGCCCATATCTCCGTAAATAGAGGCCGTAGAGGGGTCAAAGTTGCAGCATTGTAAAGGTGTTTTTTTCAACCTTTAATTTGATACCTAAATTGTCCTTGTGCGATACGAGTTTCAAATTTACAGTGAAAACAAAGTGCTGAAACTTCAAATGCCCATATCTCCGTAAATAGAGGCCGTAGAGGGGCCAAAGTTGCAGCATTGTAAAGGTGTTTTTTCAACCTTTAATTTGATACCTAAATTGTCCTTGTGCGATACGAGTTTCAAATTTTACAGTGAAAACAAAGTGCTGAAACTTCAAATGCCCATATCTCCGTAAATAGAGGCCGTAGAGGGGTCAAAGTTGCAGCATTGTAAAGGTGTTTTTTCAACCTTTAATTTGATACCTAAATTGTCCTTGTGCGATACGAGTTTCAAATTTTACAGTGAAAACAAAGTGCTGAAACTTCAAATGCCCATATCTCCGTAAATAGAGGCCGTAGAGGGGTCAAAGTTGCAGCATTGTAAAGGTGTTTTTTCAACCTTTAATTTGATACCTAAATTGTCCTTGTGCGATACGAGTTTCAAATTTTACAGTGAAAACAAAGTGCTGAAACTTCAAATGCCCATATCTCCGTAAATAGAGGCCGTAGAGGGGCCTAAAGTTGCCGTAGAGGGTCGTAGAGGCTGTTTAGTTCAACCTTTAATTTGATACCTAAATTGTCCTTGTGCGATACGAGTTTCAAATTTTACAGTGAAAACAAAGTGCTGAAACTTCAAATGCCCATATCTCCGTAAATAGAGGCCGTAGAGGGGTCAAAGTTGCAGCATTGTAAAGGTGTTTTTTCAACCTTTAATTTGATACCTAAATTGTCCTTGTGCGATACGAGTTTCAAATTTTACAGTGAAAACAAAGTGCTGAAACTTCAAATGCCCATATCTCCGTAAATAGAGGCCGTAGAGGGGTCAAAGTTGCAGCATTGTAAAGGTGTTTTTTCAACCTTTAATTTGATACCTAAATTGTCCTTGTGCGATACGAGTTTCAAATTTTACAGTGAAAACAAAGTGCTGAAACTTCAAATGCCCATATCTCCGTAAATAGAGGCCGTAGAGGGGCCAAAGTTGCAGCATTGTAAAGGTGTTTTTCAACCTTTAATTTGATACCTAAATTGTCCTTGTGCGATACGAGTTTCAAATTTTACAGTGAAAACAAAGTGCTGAAACTTCAAATGCCCATATCTCCGTAAATAGAGGCCGTAGAGGGGTCAAAGTTGCAGCATTGTAAAGGTGTTTTTTCAACCTTTAATTTGATACCTAAATTGTCCTTGTGCGATACGAGTTTCAAATTTTACAGTGAAAACAAAGTGCTGAAACTTCAAATGCCCATATCTCCGTAAATAGAGGCCGTAGAGGGGCCTTAGAGGGCCGTAGAGGGGCCGTAGAGGGCCGTAGAGGTAAACCTTTAATTTGATACCTAAATTGTCCTTGTGCGATACGAGTTTCAAATTTTACAGTGAAAACAAAGTGCTGAAACTTCAAATGCCCATATCTCCGTAAATAGAGGCCGTAGAGGGGCCAAAGTTGCAGCATTGTAAAGGTGTTTTTTCAACCTTTAATTTGATACCTAAATTGTCCTTGTGCGATACGAGTTTCAAATTTTACAGTGAAAACAAAGTGCTGAAACTTCAAATGCCCATATCTCCGTAAATAGAGGCCGTAGAGGGGTCAAAGTTGCAGCATTGTAAAGGTGTTGTTTTAACCTTAATTTGATACCTAAATTGTCCTTGTGCGATACGAGTTTCAAATTTTACAGTGAAAACAAAGTGCTGAAACTTCAAATGCCCATATCTCCGTAAATAGAGGCCGTAGAGGGTCAAAGTTGCAGCATTGTAAAGGTGTTTTTTCAACCTTTAATTTGATACCTAAATTGTCCTTGTGCGATACGAGTTTCAAATTTTACAGTGAAAACAAAGTGCTGAAACTTCAAATGCCCATATCTCCGTAAATAGAGGCCGTAGAGGGGTCAAAGTTGCAGCATTGTAAAGGTGTTTTTTTCAACCTTTAATTTGATACCTAAATTGTCCTGTGCGATACGAGTTTCAAATTTTACAGTGAAAACAAAGTGCTGAAACTTCAAATGCCCATATCTCCGTAAATAGAGGCCGTAGAGGGGTCAAAGTTGCAGCATTGTAAGGTGTTTTTTAACCTTTAATTTGATACCTAAATTGTCCTTGTGCGATACGAGTTTCAAATTTTACAGTGAAAACAAAGTGCTGAAACTTCAAATGCCCATATCTCCGTAAATAGAGGCCGTAGAGGGGCCAAAGTTGCAGCATTGTAAAGGTGTTTTTTCAACCTTTAATTTGATACCTAAATTGTCCTTGTGCGATACGAGTTTCAAATTTTACAGTGAAAACAAAGTGCTGAAACTTCAAATGCCCATATCTCCGTAAATAGAGGCCGTAGAGGGGTCAAAGTTGCAGCATTGTAAAGGTGTTTTTTCAACCTTTAATTTGATACCTAAATTGTCCTTGTGCGATACGAGTTTCAAATTTTACAGTGAAAACAAAGTGCTGAAACTTCAAATGCCCATATCTCCGTAAATAGAGGCCGTAGAGGGGTCAAAGTTGCAGCATTGTAAAGGTGTTTTTTCAACCTTTAATTTGATACCTAAATTGTCCTTGTGCGATACGAGTTTCAAATTTACAGTGAAAACAAAGTGCTGAAACTTCAAATGCCCATATCTCCGTAAATAGAGGCCGTAGAGGGGTCAAAGTTGCAGCATTGTAAAGGTGTTTTTTCAACCTTTAATTTGATACCTAAATTGTCCTTGTGCGATACGAGTTTCAAATTTTACAGTGAAAACAAAGTGCTGAAACTTCAAATGCCCATATCTCCGTAAATAGAGGCCGTAGAGGGGTCAAAGTTGCAGCATTGTAAAGGTGTTTTTTCAACCTTTAATTTGATACCTAAATTGTCCTTGTGCGATACGAGTTTCAAATTTTACAGTGAAAACAAAGTGCTGAAACTTCAAATGCCCATATCTCCGTAAATAGAGGCCGTAGAGGGGTCAAAGTTGCAGCATTGTAAAGGTGTTTTTTCAACCTTTAATTTGATACCTAAATTGTCCTTGTGCGATACGAGTTTCAAATTTTACAGTGAAAACAAAGTGCTGAAACTTCAAATGCCCATATCTCCGTAAATAGAGGCCGTAGAGGGGCCAAAGTTGCTGCATGTAAAGGCCGTAGTTTTTCAACCTTTAATTTGATACCTAAATTGTCCTTGTGCGATACGAGTTTCAAATTTTACAGTGAAAACAAAGTGCTGAAACTTCAAATGCCCATATCTCCGTAATAGAGGCCGTAGAGGGGTCAAAGTTGCAGCATTGTAAAGGTGTTTTTTCAACCTTTAATTTGATACCTAAATTGTCCTTGTGCGATACGAGTTTCAAATTTTACAGTGAAAACAAAGTGCTGAAACTTCAAATGCCCATATCTCCGTAAATAGAGGCCGTAGAGGGGTCAAAGTTGCAGCATTGTAAAGGTGTTTTTTCAACCTTTAATTTGATACCTAAATTGTCCTTGTGCGATACGAGTTTCAAATTTTACAGTGAAAACAAAGTGCTGAAACTTCAAATGCCCATATCTCCGTAAATAGAGGCCGTAGAGGGGTCAAAGTTGCAGCATTGTAAAGGTGTTTTTTTCAACCTTTAATTTGATACCTAAATTGTCCTTGTGCGATACGAGTTTCAAATTTTACAGTGAAAACAAAGTGCTGAAACTTCAAATGCCCATATCTCCGTAAATAGAGGCCGTAGAGGGGTCAAAGTTGCAGCATTGTAAAGGTGTTTTTTCAACCTTTAATTTGATACCTAAATTGTCCTTGTGCATACGAGTTTCAAATTTTACAGTGAAAACAAAGTGCTGAAACTTCAAATGCCCATATCTCCGTAAATAGAGGCCGTAGAGGGGCCTTAGAGGGCCGTAGAGGGGCCGTAGAGGGCCGTAGAGGTAAACCTTTAATTTGATACCTAAATTGTCCTTGTGCGATACGAGTTTCAAATTTTACAGTGAAAACAAAGTGCTGAAACTTCAAATGCCCATATCTCCGTAAATAGAGGCCGTAGAGGGGCCAAAGTTGCAGCATTGTAAAGGTGTTTTTTCAGACCTTTAATTTGATACCTAAATTGTCCTTGTGCGATACGAGTTTCAAATTTTACAGTGAAAACAAAGTGCTGAAACTTCAAATGCCCATATCTCCGTAAATAGAGGCCGTAGAGGGGTCAAAGTTGCAGCATTGTAAAGGTGTTGTTTTAACCTTTAATTTGATACCTAAATTGTCCTTGTGCGATACGAGTTTCAAATTTTACAGTGAAAACAAAGTGCTGAAACTTCAAATGCCCATATCTCCGTAAATAGAGGCCGTAGAGGGGTCAAAGTTGCAGCATTGTAAAGGTGTTTTTTCAACCTTTAATTTGATACCTAAATTGTCCTTGTGCGATACGAGTTTCAAATTTTACAGTGAAAACAAAGTGCTGAAACTTCAAATGCCCATATCTCCGTAAATAGAGGCCGTAGAGGGGTCAAAGTTGCAGCATTGTAAAGGTGTTTTTTCAACCTTTAATTTGATACCTAAATTGTCCTTGTGCGATACGAGTTTCAAATTTTACAGTGAAAACAAAGTGCTGAAACTTCAAATGCCCATATCTCCGTAAATAGAGGCCGTAGAGGGGCCTTAGAGGGCCGTAGAGGGGCCGTAGAGGGCCGTAGAGGTAAACCTTTAATTTGATACCTAAATTGTCCTTGTGCGATACGAGTTTCAAATTTTACAGTGAAAACAAAGTGCTGAAACTTCAAATGCCCATATCTCCGTAAATAGAGGCCGTAGAGGGGTCAAAGTTGCAGCATTGTAAAGGTGTTGTTTTAACCTTTAATTTGATACCTAAATTGTCCTTGTGCGATACGAGTTTCAAATTTTACAGTGAAAACAAAGTGCTGAAACTTCAAATGCCCATATCTCCGTAAATAGAGGCCGTAGAGGGGTCAAAGTTGCAGCATTGTAAAGGTGTTTTTTCAACCTTTAATTTGATACCTAAATTGTCCTTGTGCGATACGAGTTTCAAATTTTACAGTGAAAACAAAGTGCTGAAACTTCAAATGCCCATATCTCCGTAAATAGAGGCCGTAGAGGGGTCAAAGTTGCAGCATTGTAAAGGTGTTGTTTTAACCTTTAATTTGATACCTAAATTGTCCTTGTGCGATACGAGTTTCAAATTTTACAGTGAAAACAAAGTGCTGAAACTTCAAATGCCCATATCTCCGTAAATAGAGGCCGTAGAGGGGTCAAAGTTGCAGCATTGTAAAGGTGTTTTTTCAACCTTTAATTTGATACCTAAATTGTCCTTGTGCGATACGAGTTTCAAATTTTACAGTGAAAACAAAGTGCTGAAACTTCAAATGCCCATATCTCCGTAAATAGAGGCCGTAGAGGGGCCTTAGAGGGCCGTAGAGGGGCCGTAGAGGGCCGTAGAGGTAAACCTTTAATTTGATACCTAAATTGTCCTTGTGCGATACGAGTTTCAAATTTTACAGTGAAAACAAAGTGCTGAAACTTCAAATGCCCATATCTCCGTAAATAGAGGCCGTAGAGGGGCCAAAGTTGCAGCATTGTAAAGGTGTTTTTTCAACCTTTAATTTGATACCTAAATTGTCCTTGTGCGATACGAGTTTCAAATTTTACAGTGAAAACAAAGTGCTGAAACTTCAAATGCCCATATCTCCGTAAATAGAGGCCGTAGAGGGGTCAAAGTTGCAGCATTGTAAAGGTGTTGTTTTAACCTTTAATTTGATACCTAAATTGTCCTTGTGCGATACGAGTTTCAAATTTTACAGTGAAAACAAAGTGCTGAAACTTCAAATGCCCATATCTCCGTAAATAGAGGCCGTAGAGGGGTCAAAGTTGCAGCATTGTAAAGGTGTTTTTTCAACCTTTAATTTGATACCTAAATTGTCCTTGTGCGATACGAGTTTCAAATTTTACAGTGAAAACAAAGTGCTGAAACTTCAAATGCCCATATCTCCGTAAATAGAGGCCGTAGAGGGGTCAAAGTTGCAGCATTGTAAAGGTGTTTTTTCAACCTTTAATTTGATACCTAAATTGTCCTTGTGCGATACGAGTTTCAAATTTTACAGTGAAAACAAAGTGCTGAAACTTCAAATGCCCATATCTCCGTAAATAGAGGCCGTAGAGGGGCCTTAGAGGGCCGTAGAGGGGCCGTAGAGGGCCGTAGAGGTAAACCTTTAATTTGATACCTAAATTGTCCTTGTGCGATACGAGTTTCAAATTTTACAGTGAAAACAAAGTGCTGAAACTTCAAATGCCCATATCTCCGTAAATAGAGGCCGTAGAGGGGTCAAAGTTGCAGCATTGTAAAGGTGTTGTTTTAACCTTTAATTTGATACCTAAATTGTCCTTGTGCGATACGAGTTTCAAATTTTACAGTGAAAACAAAGTGCTGAAACTTCAAATGCCCATATCTCCGTAAATAGAGGCCGTAGAGGGGTCAAAGTTGCAGCATTGTAAAGGTGTTTTTTCAACCTTTAATTTGATACCTAAATTGTCCTTGTGCGATACGAGTTTCAAATTTTACAGTGAAAACAAAGTGCTGAAACTTCAAATGCCCATATCTCCGTAAATAGAGGCCGTAGAGGGGTCAAAGTTGCAGCATTGTAAAGGTGTTGTTTTAACCTTTAATTTGATACCTAAATTGTCCTTGTGCGATACGAGTTTCAAATTTTACAGTGAAAACAAAGTGCTGAAACTTCAAATGCCCATATCTCCGTAAATAGAGGCCGTAGAGGGGTCAAAGTTGCAGCATTGTAAAGGTGTTTTTTCAACCTTTAATTTGATACCTAAATTGTCCTTGTGCGATACGAGTTTCAAATTTTACAGTGAAAACAAAGTGCTGAAACTTCAAATGCCCATATCTCCGTAAATAGAGGCCGTAGAGGGGTCAAAGTTGCAGCATTGTAAAGGTGTTTTTTCAACCTTTAATTTGATACCTAAATTGTCCTTGTGCGATACGAGTTTCAAATTTTACAGTGAAAACAAAGTGCTGAAACTTCAAATGCCCATATCTCCGTAAATAGAGGCCGTAGAGGGGCCTTAGAGGGCCGTAGAGGGGCCGTAGAGGGCCGTAGAGGTAAACCTTTAATTTGATACCTAAATTGTCCTTGTGCGATACGAGTTTCAAATTTTACAGTGAAAACAAAGTGCTGAAACTTCAAATGCCCATATCTCCGTAAATAGAGGCCGTAGAGGGGTCAAAGTTGCAGCATTGTAAAGGTGTTGTTTTAACCTTTAATTTGATACCTAAATTGTCCTTGTGCGATACGAGTTTCAAATTTTACAGTGAAAACAAAGTGCTGAAACTTCAAATGCCCATATCTCCGTAAATAGAGGCCGTAGAGGGGTCAAAGTTGCAGCATTGTAAAGGTGTTTTTTCAACCTTTAATTTGATACCTAAATTGTCCTTGTGCGATACGAGTTTCAAATTTTACAGTGAAAACAAAGTGCTGAAACTTCAAATGCCCATATCTCCGTAAATAGAGGCCGTAGAGGGGTCAAAGTTGCAGCATTGTAAAGGTGTTGTTTTAACCTTTAATTTGATACCTAAATTGTCCTTGTGCGATACGAGTTTCAAATTTTACAGTGAAAACAAAGTGCTGAAACTTCAAATGCCCATATCTCCGTAAATAGAGGCCGTAGAGGGGTCAAAGTTGCAGCATTGTAAAGGTGTTTTTTCAACCTTTAATTTGATACCTAAATTGTCCTTGTGCGATACGAGTTTCAAATTTTACAGTGAAAACAAAGTGCTGAAACTTCAAATGCCCATATCTCCGTAAATAGAGGCCGTAGAGGGGCCTTAGAGGGCCGTAGAGGGGCCGTAGAGGGCCGTAGAGGTAAACCTTTAATTTGATACCTAAATTGTCCTTGTGCGATACGAGTTTCAAATTTTACAGTGAAAACAAAGTGCTGAAACTTCAAATGCCCATATCTCCGTAAATAGAGGCCGTAGAGGGGCCAAAGTTGCAGCATTGTAAAGGTGTTTTTTCAACCTTTAATTTGATACCTAAATTGTCCTTGTGCGATACGAGTTTCAAATTTTACAGTGAAAACAAAGTGCTGAAACTTCAAATGCCCATATCTCCGTAAATAGAGGCCGTAGAGGGGTCAAAGTTGCAGCATTGTAAAGGTGTTGTTTTAACCTTTAATTTGATACCTAAATTGTCCTTGTGCGATACGAGTTTCAAATTTTACAGTGAAAACAAAGTGCTGAAACTTCAAATGCCCATATCTCCGTAAATAGAGGCCGTAGAGGGGTCAAAGTTGCAGCATTGTAAAGGTGTTTTTTCAACCTTTAATTTGATACCTAAATTGTCCTTGTGCGATACGAGTTTCAAATTTTACAGTGAAAACAAAGTGCTGAAACTTCAAATGCCCATATCTCCGTAAATAGAGGCCGTAGAGGGGCCAAAGTTGCAGCATTGTAAAGGTGTTTTTTCAACCTTTAATTTGATACCTAAATTGTCCTTGTGCGATACGAGTTTCAAATTTTACAGTGAAAACAAAGTGCTGAAACTTCAAATGCCCATATCTCCGTAAATAGAGGCCGTAGAGGGGTCAAAGTTGCAGCATTGTAAAGGTGTTTTTTCAACCTTTAATTTGATACCTAAATTGTCCTTGTGCGATACGAGTTTCAAATTTTACAGTGAAAACAAAGTGCTGAAACTTCAAATGCCCATATCTCCGTAAATAGAGGCCGTAGAGGGGCCAAAGTTGCAGCATTGTAAAGGTGTTTTTTCAACCTTTAATTTGATACCTAAATTGTCCTTGTGCGATACGAGTTTCAAATTTTACAGTGAAAACAAAGTGCTGAAACTTCAAATGCCCATATCTCCGTAAATAGAGGCCGTAGAGGGGTCAAAGTTGCTGCATTGTAAAGGTGTTTTTTCAACCTTTAATTTGATACTTAAATTGTCCTTGTGCGATACGAGTTTCAAATTTTACAGTGAAAACAAAGTGCTGAAACTTCAAATGCCCATATCTCCGTAAATAGAGGCCGTAGAGGGGTCAAAGTTGCAGCATTGTAAAGGTGTTTTTTCAACCTTTAATTTGATACCTAAATTGTCCTTGTGCGATACGAGTTTCAAATTTTACAGTGAAAACAAAGTGCTGAAACTTCAAATGCCCATATCTCCGTAAATAGAGGCCGTAGAGGGGTCAAAGTTGCAGCATTGTAAAGGTGTTTTTTCAACCTTTAATTTGATACCTAAATTGTCCTTGTGCGATACGAGTTTCAAATTTTACAGTGAAAACAAAGTGCTGAAACTTCAAATGCCCATATCTCCGTAAATAGAGGCCGTAGAGGGGTCAAAGTTGCAGCATTGTAAAGGTGTTTTTTCAACCTTTAATTTGATACCTAAATTGTCCTTGTGCGATACGAGTTTCAAATTTTACAGTGAAAACAAAGTGCTGAAACTTCAAATGCCCATATCTCCGTAAATAGAGGCCGTAGAGGGGTCAAAGTTGCAGCATTGTAAAGGTGTTTTTTCAACCTTTAATTTGATACCTAAATTGTCCTTGTGCGATACGAGTTTCAAATTTTACAGTGAAAACAAAGTGCTGAAACTTCAAATGCCCATATCTCCGTAAATAGAGGCCGTAGAGGGGCCTTAGAGGGCCGTAGAGGGGCCGTAGAGGGCCGTAGAGGTAAACCTTTAATTTGATACCTAAATTGTCCTTGTGCGATACGAGTTTCAAATTTTACAGTGAAAACAAAGTGCTGAAACTTCAAATGCCCATATCTCCGTAAATAGAGGCCGTAGAGGGGTCAAAGTTGCAGCATTGTAAAGGTGTTTTTTCAACCTTTAATTTGATACCTAAATTGTCCTTGTGCGATACGAGTTTCAAATTTTACAGTGAAAACAAAGTGCTGAAACTTCAAATGCCCATATCTCCGTAAATAGAGGCCGTAGAGGGGTCAAAGTTGCAGCATTGTAAAGGTGTTTTTTCAACCTTTAATTTGATACCTAAATTGTCCTTGTGCGATACGAGTTTCAAATTTTACAGTGAAAACAAAGTGCTGAAACTTCAAATGCCCATATCTCCGTAAATAGAGGCCGTAGAGGGGCCAAAGTTGCAGCATTGTAAAGGTGTTTTTTCAACCTTTAATTTGATACCTAAATTGTCCTTGTGCGATACGAGTTTCAAATTTTACAGTGAAAACAAAGTGCTGAAACTTCAAATGCCCATATCTCCGTAAATAGAGGCCGTAGAGGGGTCAAAGTTGCAGCATTGTAAAGGTGTTGTTTTAACCTTTAATTTGATACCTAAATTGTCCTTGTGCGATACGAGTTTCAAATTTTACAGTGAAAACAAAGTGCTGAAACTTCAAATGCCCATATCTCCGTAAATAGAGGCCGTAGAGGGGCCTTAGAGGGCCGTAGAGGGGCCGTAGAGGGCCGTAGAGGTAAACCTTTAATTTGATACCTAAATTGTCCTTGTGCGATACGAGTTTCAAATTTTACAGTGAAAACAAAGTGCTGAAACTTCAAATGCCCATATCTCCGTAAATAGAGGCCGTAGAGGGGCCAAAGTTGCAGCATTGTAAAGGTGTTTTTTCAACCTTTAATTTGATACCTAAATTGTCCTTGTGCGATACGAGTTTCAAATTTTACAGTGAAAACAAAGTGCTGAAACTTCAAATGCCCATATCTCCGTAAATAGAGGCCGTAGAGGGGTCAAAGTTGCAGCATTGTAAAGGTGTTGTTTTAACCTTTAATTTGATACCTAAATTGTCCTTGTGCGATACGAGTTTCAAATTTTACAGTGAAAACAAAGTGCTGAAACTTCAAATGCCCATATCTCCGTAAATAGAGGCCGTAGAGGGGTCAAAGTTGCAGCATTGTAAAAGTGTTTTTTCAACCTTTAATTTGATACCTAAATTGTCCTTGTGCGATACGAGTTTCAAATTTTACAGTGAAAACAAAGTGCTGAAACTTCAAATGCCCATATCTCCGTAAATAGAGGCCGTAGAGGGGCCTTAGAGGGCCGTAGAGGGGCCGTAGAGGGCCGTAGAGGTAAACCTTTAATTTGATACCTAAATTGTCCTTGTGCGATACGAGTTTCAAATTTTACAGTGAAAACAAAGTGCTGAAACTTCAAATGCCCATATCTCCGTAAATAGAGGCCGTAGAGGGGTCAAAGTTGCAGCATTGTAAAGGTGTTTTTTCAACCTTTAATTTGATACCTAAATTGTCCTTGTGCGATACGAGTTTCAAATTTTACAGTGAAAACAAAGTGCTGAAACTTCAAATGCCCATATCTCCGTAAATAGAGGCCGTAGAGGGGTCAAAGTTGCAGCATTGTAAAGGTGTTTTTTCAACCTTTAATTTGATACCTAAATTGTCCTTGTGCGATACGAGTTTCAAATTTTACAGTGAAAACAAAGTGCTGAAACTTCAAATGCCCATATCTCCGTAAATAGAGGCCGTAGAGGGGCCAAAGTTGCAGCATTGTAAAGGTGTTTTTTCAACCTTTAATTTGATACCTAAATTGTCCTTGTGCGATACGAGTTTCAAATTTTACAGTGAAAACAAAGTGCTGAAACTTCAAATGCCCATATCTCCGTAAATAGAGGCCGTAGAGGGGTCAAAGTTGCAGCATTGTAAAGGTGTTGTTTTAACCTTTAATTTGATACCTAAATTGTCCTTGTGCGATACGAGTTTCAAATTTTACAGTGAAAACAAAGTGCTGAAACTTCAAATGCCCATATCTCCGTAAATAGAGGCCGTAGAGGGGCCTTAGAGGGCCGTAGAGGGGCCGTAGAGGGCCGTAGAGGTAAACCTTTAATTTGATACCTAAATTGTCCTTGTGCGATACGAGTTTCAAATTTTACAGTGAAAACAAAGTGCTGAAACTTCAAATGCCCATATCTCCGTAAATAGAGGCCGTAGAGGGGCCAAAGTTGCAGCATTGTAAAGGTGTTTTTTCAACCTTTAATTTGATACCTAAATTGTCCTTGTGCGATACGAGTTTCAAATTTTACAGTGAAAACAAAGTGCTGAAACTTCAAATGCCCATATCTCCGTAAATAGAGGCCGTAGAGGGGTCAAAGTTGCAGCATTGTAAAGGTGTTGTTTTAACCTTTAATTTGATACCTAAATTGTCCTTGTGCGATACGAGTTTCAAATTTTACAGTGAAAACAAAGTGCTGAAACTTCAAATGCCCATATCTCCGTAAATAGAGGCCGTAGAGGGGTCAAAGTTGCAGCATTGTAAAGGTGTTTTTTCAACCTTTAATTTGATACCTAAATTGTCCTTGTGCGATACGAGTTTCAAATTTTACAGTGAAAACAAAGTGCTGAAACTTCAAATGCCCATATCTCCGTAAATAGAGGCCGTAGAGGGGTCAAAGTTGCAGCATTGTAAAGGTGTTTTTTCAACCTTTAATTTGATACCTAAATTGTCCTTGTGCGATACGAGTTTCAAATTTTACAGTGAAAACAAAGTGCTGAAACTTCAAATGCCCATATCTCCGTAAATAGAGGCCGTAGAGGGGCCAAAGTTGCAGCATTGTAAAGGTGTTTTTTCAACCTTTAATTTGATACCTAAATTGTCCTTGTGCGATACGAGTTTCAAATTTTACAGTGAAAACAAAGTGCTGAAACTTCAAATGCCCATATCTCCGTAAATAGAGGCCGTAGAGGGGTCAAAGTTGCTGCATTGTAAAGGTGTTTTTTCAACCTTTAATTTGATACTTAAATTGTCCTTGTGCGATACGAGTTTCAAATTTTACAGTGAAAACAAAGTGCTGAAACTTCAAATGCCCATATCTCCGTAAATAGAGGCCGTAGAGGGGTCAAAGTTGCAGCATTGTAAAGGTGTTTTTTCAACCTTTAATTTGATACCTAAATTGTCCTTGTGCGATACGAGTTTCAAATTTTACAGTGAAAACAAAGTGCTGAAACTTCAAATGCCCATATCTCCGTAAATAGAGGCCGTAGAGGGGCCAAAGTTGCAGCATTGTAAAGGTGTTTTTTCAACCTTTAATTTGATACCTAAATTGTCCTTGTGCGATACGAGTTTCAAATTTTACAGTGAAAACAAAGTGCTGAAACTTCAAATGCCCATATCTCCGTAAATAGAGGCCGTAGAGGGGTCAAAGTTGCTGCATTGTAAAGGTGTTTTTTCAACCTTTAATTTGATACTTAAATTGTCCTTGTGCGATACGAGTTTCAAATTTTACAGTGAAAACAAAGTGCTGAAACTTCAAATGCCCATATCTCCGTAAATAGAGGCCGTAGAGGGGTCAAAGTTGCAGCATTGTAAAGGTGTTTTTTCAACCTTTAATTTGATACCTAAATTGTCCTTGTGCGATACGAGTTTCAAATTTTACAGTGAAAACAAAGTGCTGAAACTTCAAATGCCCATATCTCCGTAAATAGAGGCCGTAGAGGGGTCAAAGTTGCAGCATTGTAAAGGTGTTTTTTCAACCTTTAATTTGATACCTAAATTGTCCTTGTGCGATACGAGTTTCAAATTTTACAGTGAAAACAAAGTGCTGAAACTTCAAATGCCCATATCTCCGTAAATAGAGGCCGTAGAGGGGTCAAAGTTGCAGCATTGTAAAGGTGTTTTTTCAACCTTTAATTTGATACCTAAATTGTCCTTGTGCGATACGAGTTTCAAATTTTACAGTGAAAACAAAGTGCTGAAACTTCAAATGCCCATATCTCCGTAAATAGAGGCCGTAGAGGGGTCAAAGTTGCAGCATTGTAAAGGTGTTTTTTCAACCTTTAATTTGATACCTAAATTGTCCTTGTGCGATACGAGTTTCAAATTTTACAGTGAAAACAAAGTGCTGAAACTTCAAATGCCCATATCTCCGTAAATAGAGGCCGTAGAGGGGCCTTAGAGGGCCGTAGAGGGGCCGTAGAGGGCCGTAGAGGTAAACCTTTAATTTGATACCTAAATTGTCCTTGTGCGATACGAGTTTCAAATTTTACAGTGAAAACAAAGTGCTGAAACTTCAAATGCCCATATCTCCGTAAATAGAGGCCGTAGAGGGGTCAAAGTTGCAGCATTGTAAAGGTGTTTTTTCAACCTTTAATTTGATACCTAAATTGTCCTTGTGCGATACGAGTTTCAAATTTTACAGTGAAAACAAAGTGCTGAAACTTCAAATGCCCATATCTCCGTAAATAGAGGCCGTAGAGGGGTCAAAGTTGCAGCATTGTAAAGGTGTTTTTTCAACCTTTAATTTGATACCTAAATTGTCCTTGTGCGATACGAGTTTCAAATTTTACAGTGAAAACAAAGTGCTGAAACTTCAAATGCCCATATCTCCGTAAATAGAGGCCGTAGAGGGGCCAAAGTTGCAGCATTGTAAAGGTGTTTTTTCAACCTTTAATTTGATACCTAAATTGTCCTTGTGCGATACGAGTTTCAAATTTTACAGTGAAAACAAAGTGCTGAAACTTCAAATGCCCATATCTCCGTAAATAGAGGCCGTAGAGGGGTCAAAGTTGCAGCATTGTAAAGGTGTTGTTTTAACCTTTAATTTGATACCTAAATTGTCCTTGTGCGATACGAGTTTCAAATTTTACAGTGAAAACAAAGTGCTGAAACTTCAAATGCCCATATCTCCGTAAATAGAGGCCGTAGAGGGGCCTTAGAGGGCCGTAGAGGGGCCGTAGAGGGCCGTAGAGGTAAACCTTTAATTTGATACCTAAATTGTCCTTGTGCGATACGAGTTTCAAATTTTACAGTGAAAACAAAGTGCTGAAACTTCAAATGCCCATATCTCCGTAAATAGAGGCCGTAGAGGGGCCAAAGTTGCAGCATTGTAAAGGTGTTTTTTCAACCTTTAATTTGATACCTAAATTGTCCTTGTGCGATACGAGTTTCAAATTTTACAGTGAAAACAAAGTGCTGAAACTTCAAATGCCCATATCTCCGTAAATAGAGGCCGTAGAGGGGTCAAAGTTGCAGCATTGTAAAGGTGTTGTTTTAACCTTTAATTTGATACCTAAATTGTCCTTGTGCGATACGAGTTTCAAATTTTACAGTGAAAACAAAGTGCTGAAACTTCAAATGCCCATATCTCCGTAAATAGAGGCCGTAGAGGGGTCAAAGTTGCAGCATTGTAAAGGTGTTTTTTCAACCTTTAATTTGATACCTAAATTGTCCTTGTGCGATACGAGTTTCAAATTTTACAGTGAAAACAAAGTGCTGAAACTTCAAATGCCCATATCTCCGTAAATAGAGGCCGTAGAGGGGTCAAAGTTGCAGCATTGTAAAGGTGTTTTTTCAACCTTTAATTTGATACCTAAATTGTCCTTGTGCGATACGAGTTTCAAATTTTACAGTGAAAACAAAGTGCTGAAACTTCAAATGCCCATATCTCCGTAAATAGAGGCCGTAGAGGGGCCAAAGTTGCAGCATTGTAAAGGTGTTTTTTCAACCTTTAATTTGATACCTAAATTGTCCTTGTGCGATACGAGTTTCAAATTTTACAGTGAAAACAAAGTGCTGAAACTTCAAATGCCCATATCTCCGTAAATAGAGGCCGTAGAGGGGTCAAAGTTGCAGCATTGTAAAGGTGTTTTTTCAACCTTTAATTTGATACCTAAATTGTCCTTGTGCGATACGAGTTTCAAATTTTACAGTGAAAACAAAGTGCTGAAACTTCAAATGCCCATATCTCCGTAAATAGAGGCCGTAGAGGGGCCAAAGTTGCAGCATTGTAAAGGTGTTTTTTCAACCTTTAATTTGATACCTAAATTGTCCTTGTGCGATACGAGTTTCAAATTTTACAGTGAAAACAAAGTGCTGAAACTTCAAATGCCCATATCTCCGTAAATAGAGGCCGTAGAGGGGTCAAAGTTGCTGCATTGTAAAGGTGTTTTTTCAACCTTTAATTTGATACTTAAATTGTCCTTGTGCGATACGAGTTTCAAATTTTACAGTGAAAACAAAGTGCTGAAACTTCAAATGCCCATATCTCCGTAAATAGAGGCCGTAGAGGGGTCAAAGTTGCAGCATTGTAAAGGTGTTTTTTCAACCTTTAATTTGATACCTAAATTGTCCTTGTGCGATACGAGTTTCAAATTTTACAGTGAAAACAAAGTGCTGAAACTTCAAATGCCCATATCTCCGTAAATAGAGGCCGTAGAGGGGTCAAAGTTGCAGCATTGTAAAGGTGTTTTTTCAACCTTTAATTTGATACCTAAATTGTCCTTGTGCGATACGAGTTTCAAATTTTACAGTGAAAACAAAGTGCTGAAACTTCAAATGCCCATATCTCCGTAAATAGAGGCCGTAGAGGGGTCAAAGTTGCAGCATTG
Source organism: Pherbina coryleti (assembly GCA_943735915.1). Classification (NCBI taxonomy): domain Eukaryota; kingdom Metazoa; phylum Arthropoda; class Insecta; order Diptera; family Sciomyzidae; genus Pherbina; species Pherbina coryleti. The sequence continues at coordinate 79,968,249 of OX030952.1, read as the reverse complement.
TAAAGGTGATTTTCCAACCTTTAATTTGATACCTAAATTGTCCTTGTGCGATACGAGTTTCAAATTTTACAGTGAAAACAAACTTCAAAAACTTCAAATGCCCATATCTCCGTAAATAGAGGCCGTAGAGGGGTCAAAGTTGCAGCATTGTAAAGGTGATTTTTCAACCTTTAATTTGATACCTAAATTGTCCTTGTGCGATACGAGTTTCAAATTTTACAGTGAAAACAAACTTCAAAAACTTCAAATGCCCATATCTCCGTAAATAGAGGCCGTAGAGGGGTCAAAGTTGCAGCATTGTAAAGGTGTTTTTTCAACCTTTAATTTGATACCTAAATTATCCTTGTGCGATACGAGTTTCAAATTTTACAGTGAAAACAAAGTGCTGAAACTTCAAATGCCCATATCTCCGTAAATAGAGGCCGTAGAGAGCTCAAAGTTGCAGCATTGTAAAGGTGATTTTTCAACCTTTAATTTGATACCTAAATTGTCCTTGTGCGATACGAGTTTCAAATTTTACAGTGAAAACAAACTTCAAAAACTTCAAATGCCCATATCTCCGTAAATAGAGGCCGTAGAGGGGTCAAAGTTGCAGCATTGTAAAGGTGATTTTTCAACCTTTAATTTGATACCTAAATTGTCCTTGTGCGATACGAGTTTCAAATTTTACAGTGAAAACAAAGTGCTGAAACTTCAAATGCCCATATCTCCGTAAATAGAGGCCGTAGAGGGGTCAAAGTTGCAGCATTGTAAAGGTGATTTTTCAACCTTTAATTTGATACCTAAATTGTCCTTGTGCGATACGAGTTTCAAATTTTACAGTGAAAACAAAGTGCTGAAACTTCAAATGCCCATATCTCCGTAAATAGAGGCCGTAGAGGGGTCAAAGTTGCAGCATTGTAAAGGTGATTTTTCAACCTTTAATTTGATACCTAAATTGTCCTTGTGCGATACGAGTTTCAAATTTTACAGTGAAAACAAACTTCAAAAACTTCAAATGCCCATATCTCCGTAAATAGAGGCCGTAGAGGGGTCAAAGTTGCAGCATTGTAAAGGTGATTTTTCAACCTTTAATTTGATACCTAAATTGTCCTTGTGCGATACGAGTTTCAAATTTTACAGTGAAAACAAACTTCAAAAACTTCAAATGCCCATATCTCCGTAAATAGAGGCCGTAGAGGGGTCAAAGTTGCAGCATTGTAAAGGTGATTTTTCAACCTTTAATTTGATACCTAAATTATCCTTGTGCGATACGAGTTTCAAATTTTACAGTGAAAACAAAGTGCTGAAACTTCAAATGCCCATATCTCCGTAAATAGAGGCCGTAGAGGGGTCAAAGTTGCAGCATTGTAAAGGTGATTTTTCAACCTTTAATTTGATACCTAAATTGTCCTTGTGCGATACGAGTTTCAAATTTTACAGTGAAAACAAACTTCAAAAACTTCAAATGCCCATATCTCCGTAAATAGAGGCCGTAGAGGGGTCAAAGTTGCAGCATTGTAAAGGTGATTTTTCAACCTTTAATTTGATACCTAAATTGTCCTTGTGCGATACGAGTTTCAAATTTTACAGTGAAAACAAAGTGCTGAAACTTCAAATGCCCATATCTCCGCAAATAGAGGCCGTAGAGGGGTCAAAGTTGCAGCATTGTAAAGGTGATTTTTCAACCTTTAATTTGATACCTAAATTGTCCTTGTGCGATACGAGTTTCAAATTTTACAGTGAAAACAAACTTCAAAAACTTCAAATGCCCATATCTCCGTAAATAGAGGCCGTAGAGAGCTCAAAGTTGCAGCATTGTAAAGGTGATTTTTCAACCTTTAATTTGATACCTAAATTGTCCTTGTGCGATACGAGTTTCAAATTTTACAGTGAAAACAAACTTCAAAAACTTCAAATGCCCATATCTCCGCAAATAGAGGCCGTAGAGGGGTCAAAGTTGCAGCATTGTAAAGGTGATTTTTCAACCTTTAATTTGATACCTAAATTGTCCTTGTGCGATACGAGTTTCAAATTTTACAGTGAAAACAAACTTCAAAAACTTCAAATGCCCATATCTCCGTAAATAGAGGCCGTAGAGAGCTCAAAGTTGCAGCATTGTAAAGGTGATTTTTCAACCTTTAATTTGATACCTAAATTGTCCTTGTGCGATACGAGTTTCAAATTTTACAGTGAAAACAAACTTCAAAAACTTCAAATGCCCATATCTCCGTAAATAGAGGCCGTAGAGGGGTCAAAGTTGCAGCATTGTAAAGGTGATTTTTCAACCTTTAATTTGATACCTAAATTGTCCTTGTGCGATACGAGTTTCAAATTTTACAGTGAAAACAAAGTGCTGAAACTTCAAATGCCTATATCTCCGTAAATAGAGGCCGTAGAGGGGTCAAAGTTGCAGCATTGTAAAGGTGTTTTTTCAACCTTTAAATTGATACCTAAATTGTCCTTGTGCGATACGAGTTTCAAATTTTACAGTGAAAACAAAGTGCTGAAACTTCAAATGCCCATATCTCCGTAAATAGAGGCCGTAGAGGGCTCAAAGTTGCAGCATTGTAAAGGTGTTTTTTCAACCTTTAATTTGATACCTAAATTGTCCTTGTGCGATACGAGTTTCAAATTTTACAGTGAAAACAAAGTGCTGAAACTTCAAATGCCCATATCTCCGTAAATAGAGGCCGTAGAGGGGTCAAAGTTGCAGCATTGTAAAGGTGATTTTTCAACCTTTAATTTGATACCTAAATTGTCCTTGTGCGATACGAGTTTCAAATTTTACAGTGAAAACAAACTTCAAAAACTTCAAATGCCCATATCTCCGTAAATAGAGGCCGTAGAGGGGTCAAAGTTGCAGCATTGTAAAGGTGATTTTTCAACCTTTAATTTGATACCTAAATTGTCCTTGTGCGATACGAGTTTCAAATTTTACAGTGAAAACAAAGTGCTGAAACTTCAAATGCCCATATCTCCGTAAATAGAGGCCGTAGAGGGCTCAAAGTTGCAGCATTGTAAAGGTGTTTTTTCAACCTTTAATTTGATACCTAAATTGTCCTTGTGCGATACGAGTTTCAAATTTTACAGTGAAAACAAAGTGCTGAAACTTCAAATGCCCATATCTCCGTAAATAGAGGCCGTAGAGGGGTCAAAGTTGCAGCATTGTAAAGGTGATTTTTCAACCTTTAATTTGATACCTAAATTGTCCTTGTGCGATACGAGTTTCAAATTTTACAGTGAAAACAAACTTCAAAAACTTCAAATGCCCATATCTCCGTAAATAGAGGCCGTAGAGGGGTCAAAGTTGCAGCATTGTAAAGGTGATTTTTCAACCTTTAATTTGATACCTAAATTGTCCTTGTGCGATACGAGTTTCAAATTTTACAGTGAAAACAAACTTCAAAAACTTCAAATGCCCATATCTCCGTAAATAGAGGCCGTAGAGGGGTCAAAGTTGCAGCATTGTAAAGGTGATTTTTCAACCTTTAATTTGATACCTAAATTGTCCTTGTGCGATACGAGTTTCAAATTTTACAGTGAAAACAAAGTGCTGAAACTTCAAATGCCCATATCTCCGTAAATAGAGGCCGTAGAGGGGTCAAAGTTGCAGCATTGTAAAGGTGATTTTTCAACCTTTAATTTGATACCTAAATTGTCCTTGTGCGATACGAGTTTCAAATTTTACAGTGAAAACAAAGTGCTGAAACTTCAAATGCCCATATCTCCGTAAATAGAGGCCGTAGAGGGGTCAAAGTTGCAGCATTGTAAAGGTGTTTTTTCAACCTTTAATTTGATACCTAAATTGTCCTTGTGCGATACGAGTTTCAAATTTTACAGTGAAAACAAAGTGCTGAAACTTCAAATGCCCATATCTCCGCAAATAGAGGCCGTAGAGGGGTCAAAGTTGCAGCATTGTAAAGGTGATTTTTCAACCTTTAATTTGATACCTAAATTGTCCTTGTGCGATACGAGTTTCAAATTTTACAGTGAAAACAAACTTCAAAAACTTCAAATGCCCATATCTCCGTAAATAGAGGCCGTAGAGGGGTCAAAGTTGCAGCATTGTAAAGGTGATTTTTCAACCTTTAATTTGATACCTAAATTGTCCTTGTGCGATACGAGTTTCAAATTTTACAGTGAAAACAAACTTCAAAAACTTCAAATGCCCATATCTCCGTAAATAGAGGCCGTAGAGAGCTCAAAGTTGCAGCATTGTAAAGGTGATTTTTCAACCTTTAATTTGATACCTAAATTGTCCTTGTGCGATACGAGTTTCAAATTTTACAGTGAAAACAAACTTCAAAAACTTCAAATGCCCATATCTCCGTAAATAGAGGCCGTAGAGGGGTCAAAGTTGCAGCATTGTAAAGGTGATTTTTCAACCTTTAATTTGATACCTAAATTATCCTTGTGCGATACGAGTTTCAAATTTTACAGTGAAAACAAAGTGCTGAAACTTCAAATGCCCATATCTCCGTAAATAGAGGCCGTAGAGGGGTCAAAGTTGCAGCATTGTAAAGGTGATTTTTCAACCTTTAATTTGATACCTAAATTGTCCTTGTGCGATACGAGTTTCAAATTTTACAGTGAAAACAAACTTCAAAAACTTCAAATGCCCATATCTCCGTAAATAGAGGCCGTAGAGGGGTCAAAGTTGCAGCATTGTAAAGGTGATTTTTCAACCTTTAATTTGATACCTAAATTGTCCTTGTGCGATACGAGTTTCAAATTTTACAGTGAAAACAAAGTGCTGAAACTTCAAATGCCTATATCTCCGTAAATAGAGGCCGTAGAGGGGTCAAAGTTGCAGCATTGTAAAGGTGTTTTTTCAACCTTTAAATTGATACCTAAATTGTCCTTGTGCGATACGAGTTTCAAATTTTACAGTGAAAACAAAGTGCTGAAACTTCAAATGCCCATATCTCCGTAAATAGAGGCCGTAGAGGGCTCAAAGTTGCAGCATTGTAAAGGTGTTTTTTCAACCTTTAATTTGATACCTAAATTGTCCTTGTGCGATACGAGTTTCAAATTTTACAGTGAAAACAAAGTGCTGAAACTTCAAATGCCCATATCTCCGTAAATAGAGGCCGTAGAGGGGTCAAAGTTGCAGCATTGTAAAGGTGATTTTTCAACCTTTAATTTGATACCTAAATTGTCCTTGTGCGATACGAGTTTCAAATTTTACAGTGAAAACAAAGTGCTGAAACTTCAAATGCCCATATCTCCGTAAATAGAGGCCGTAGAGGGGTCAAAGTTGCAGCATTGTAAAGGTGATTTTTCAACCTTTAATTTGATACCTAAATTGTCCTTGTGCGATACGAGTTTCAAATTTTACAGTGAAAACAAACTTCAAAAACTTCAAATGCCCATATCTCCGTAAATAGAGGCCGTAGAGGGGTCAAAGTTGCAGCATTGTAAAGGTGATTTTTCAACCTTTAATTTGATACCTAAATTGTCCTTGTGCGATACGAGTTTCAAATTTTACAGTGAAAACAAACTTCAAAAACTTCAAATGCCCATATCTCCGTAAATAGAGGCCGTAGAGGGGTCAAAGTTGCAGCATTGTAAAGGTGATTTTTCAACCTTTAATTTGATACCTAAATTATCCTTGTGCGATACGAGTTTCAAATTTTACAGTGAAAACAAAGTGCTGAAACTTCAAATGCCCATATCTCCGTAAATAGAGGCCGTAGAGGGGTCAAAGTTGCAGCATTGTAAAGGTGATTTTTCAACCTTTAATTTGATACCTAAATTGTCCTTGTGCGATACGAGTTTCAAATTTTACAGTGAAAACAAACTTCAAAAACTTCAAATGCCCATATCTCCGTAAATAGAGGCCGTAGAGGGGTCAAAGTTGCAGCATTGTAAAGGTGATTTTTCAACCTTTAATTTGATACCTAAATTGTCCTTGTGCGATACGAGTTTCAAATTTTACAGTGAAAACAAAGTGCTGAAACTTCAAATGCCCATATCTCCGCAAATAGAGGCCGTAGAGGGGTCAAAGTTGCAGCATTGTAAAGGTGATTTTTCAACCTTTAATTTGATACCTAAATTGTCCTTGTGCGATACGAGTTTCAAATTTTACAGTGAAAACAAACTTCAAAAACTTCAAATGCCCATATCTCCGTAAATAGAGGCCGTAGAGAGCTCAAAGTTGCAGCATTGTAAAGGTGATTTTTCAACCTTTAATTTGATACCTAAATTGTCCTTGTGCGATACGAGTTTCAAATTTTACAGTGAAAACAAACTTCAAAAACTTCAAATGCCCATATCTCCGTAAATAGAGGCCGTAGAGGGGTCAAAGTTGCAGCATTGTAAAGGTGATTTTTCAACCTTTAATTTGATACCTAAATTGTCCTTGTGCGATACGAGTTTCAAATTTTACAGTGAAAACAAAGTGCTGAAACTTCAAATGCCTATATCTCCGTAAATAGAGGCCGTAGAGGGGTCAAAGTTGCAGCATTGTAAAGGTGTTTTTTCAACCTTTAAATTGATACCTAAATTGTCCTTGTGCGATACGAGTTTCAAATTTTACAGTGAAAACAAAGTGCTGAAACTTCAAATGCCCATATCTCCGTAAATAGAGGCCGTAGAGGGCTCAAAGTTGCAGCATTGTAAAGGTGTTTTTTCAACCTTTAATTTGATACCTAAATTGTCCTTGTGCGATACGAGTTTCAAATTTTACAGTGAAAACAAAGTGCTGAAACTTCAAATGCCCATATCTCCGTAAATAGAGGCCGTAGAGGGGTCAAAGTTGCAGCATTGTAAAGGTGATTTTTCAACCTTTAATTTGATACCTAAATTGTCCTTGTGCGATACGAGTTTCAAATTTTACAGTGAAAACAAAGTGCTGAAACTTCAAATGCCCATATCTCCGTAAATAGAGGCCGTAGAGGGGTCAAAGTTGCAGCATTGTAAAGGTGATTTTTCAACCTTTAATTTGATACCTAAATTGTCCTTGTGCGATACGAGTTTCAAATTTTACAGTGAAAACAAACTTCAAAAACTTCAAATGCCCATATCTCCGTAAATAGAGGCCGTAGAGGGGTCAAAGTTGCAGCATTGTAAAGGTGATTTTTCAACCTTTAATTTGATACCTAAATTGTCCTTGTGCGATACGAGTTTCAAATTTTACAGTGAAAACAAACTTCAAAAACTTCAAATGCCCATATCTCCGTAAATAGAGGCCGTAGAGGGGTCAAAGTTGCAGCATTGTAAAGGTGATTTTTCAACCTTTAATTTGATACCTAAATTGTCCTTGTGCGATACGAGTTTCAAATTTTACAGTGAAAACAAAGTGCTGAAACTTCAAATGCCCATATCTCCGCAAATAGAGGCCGTAGAGGGGTCAAAGTTGCAGCATTGTAAAGGTGATTTTTCAACCTTTAATTTGATACCTAAATTGTCCTTGTGCGATACGAGTTTCAAATTTTACAGTGAAAACAAACTTCAAAAACTTCAAATGCCCATATCTCCGTAAATAGAGGCCGTAGAGAGCTCAAAGTTGCAGCATTGTAAAGGTGATTTTTCAACCTTTAATTTGATACCTAAATTGTCCTTGTGCGATACGAGTTTCAAATTTTACAGTGAAAACAAACTTCAAAAACTTCAAATGCCCATATCTCCGTAAATAGAGGCCGTAGAGGGGTCAAAGTTGCAGCATTGTAAAGGTGATTTTTCAACCTTTAATTTGATACCTAAATTGTCCTTGTGCGATACGAGTTTCAAATTTTACAGTGAAAACAAAGTGCTGAAACTTCAAATGCCTATATCTCCGTAAATAGAGGCCGTAGAGGGGTCAAAGTTGCAGCATTGTAAAGGTGTTTTTTCAACCTTTAAATTGATACCTAAATTGTCCTTGTGCGATACGAGTTTCAAATTTTACAGTGAAAACAAAGTGCTGAAACTTCAAATGCCCATATCTCCGTAAATAGAGGCCGTAGAGGGCTCAAAGTTGCAGCATTGTAAAGGTGTTTTTTCAACCTTTAATTTGATACCTAAATTGTCCTTGTGCGATACGAGTTTCAAATTTTACAGTGAAAACAAAGTGCTGAAACTTCAAATGCCCATATCTCCGTAAATAGAGGCCGTAGAGGGGTCAAAGTTGCAGCATTGTAAAGGTGATTTTTCAACCTTTAATTTGATACCTAAATTGTCCTTGTGCGATACGAGTTTCAAATTTTACAGTGAAAACAAAGTGCTGAAACTTCAAATGCCCATATCTCCGTAAATAGAGGCCGTAGAGGGGTCAAAGTTGCAGCATTGTAAAGGTGATTTTTCAACCTTTAATTTGATACCTAAATTGTCCTTGTGCGATACGAGTTTCAAATTTTACAGTGAAAACAAACTTCAAAAACTTCAAATGCCCATATCTCCGTAAATAGAGGCCGTAGAGGGGTCAAAGTTGCAGCATTGTAAAGGTGATTTTTCAACCTTTAATTTGATACCTAAATTGTCCTTGTGCGATACGAGTTTCAAATTTTACAGTGAAAACAAACTTCAAAAACTTCAAATGCCCATATCTCCGTAAATAGAGGCCGTAGAGGGGTCAAAGTTGCAGCATTGTAAAGGTGATTTTTCAACCTTTAATTTGATACCTAAATTATCCTTGTGCGATACGAGTTTCAAATTTTACAGTGAAAACAAAGTGCTGAAACTTCAAATGCCCATATCTCCGTAAATAGAGGCCGTAGAGGGGTCAAAGTTGCAGCATTGTAAAGGTGATTTTTCAACCTTTAATTTGATACCTAAATTGTCCTTGTGCGATACGAGTTTCAAATTTTACAGTGAAAACAAACTTCAAAAACTTCAAATGCCCATATCTCCGTAAATAGAGGCCGTAGAGGGGTCAAAGTTGCAGCATTGTAAAGGTGATTTTTCAACCTTTAATTTGATACCTAAATTGTCCTTGTGCGATACGAGTTTCAAATTTTACAGTGAAAACAAAGTGCTGAAACTTCAAATGCCCATATCTCCGCAAATAGAGGCCGTAGAGGGGTCAAAGTTGCAGCATTGTAAAGGTGATTTTTCAACCTTTAATTTGATACCTAAATTGTCCTTGTGCGATACGAGTTTCAAATTTTACAGTGAAAACAAACTTCAAAAACTTCAAATGCCCATATCTCCGTAAATAGAGGCCGTAGAGAGCTCAAAGTTGCAGCATTGTAAAGGTGATTTTTCAACCTTTAATTTGATACCTAAATTGTCCTTGTGCGATACGAGTTTCAAATTTTACAGTGAAAACAAACTTCAAAAACTTCAAATGCCCATATCTCCGTAAATAGAGGCCGTAGAGGGGTCAAAGTTGCAGCATTGTAAAGGTGATTTTTCAACCTTTAATTTGATACCTAAATTGTCCTTGTGCGATACGAGTTTCAAATTTTACAGTGAAAACAAAGTGCTGAAACTTCAAATGCCTATATCTCCGTAAATAGAGGCCGTAGAGGGGTCAAAGTTGCAGCATTGTAAAGGTGTTTTTTCAACCTTTAAATTGATACCTAAATTGTCCTTGTGCGATACGAGTTTCAAATTTTACAGTGAAAACAAAGTGCTGAAACTTCAAATGCCCATATCTCCGTAAATAGAGGCCGTAGAGGGCTCAAAGTTGCAGCATTGTAAAGGTGTTTTTTCAACCTTTAATTTGATACCTAAATTGTCCTTGTGCGATACGAGTTTCAAATTTTACAGTGAAAACAAAGTGCTGAAACTTCAAATGCCCATATCTCCGTAAATAGAGGCCGTAGAGGGGTCAAAGTTGCAGCATTGTAAAGGTGATTTTTCAACCTTTAATTTGATACCTAAATTGTCCTTGTGCGATACGAGTTTCAAATTTTACAGTGAAAACAAAGTGCTGAAACTTCAAATGCCCATATCTCCGTAAATAGAGGCCGTAGAGGGGTCAAAGTTGCAGCATTGTAAAGGTGATTTTTCAACCTTTAATTTGATACCTAAATTGTCCTTGTGCGATACGAGTTTCAAATTTTACAGTGAAAACAAACTTCAAAAACTTCAAATGCCCATATCTCCGTAAATAGAGGCCGTAGAGGGGTCAAAGTTGCAGCATTGTAAAGGTGATTTTTCAACCTTTAATTTGATACCTAAATTGTCCTTGTGCGATACGAGTTTCAAATTTTACAGTGAAAACAAAGTGCTGAAACTTCAAATGCCTATATCTCCGTAAATAGAGGCCGTAGAGGGGTCAAAGTTGCAGCATTGTAAAGGTGTTTTTTCAACCTTTAAATTGATACCTAAATTGTCCTTGTGCGATACGAGTTTCAAATTTTACAGTGAAAACAAAGTGCTGAAACTTCAAATGCCCATATCTCCGTAAATAGAGGCCGTAGAGGGCTCAAAGTTGCAGCATTGTAAAGGTGTTTTTTCAACCTTTAATTTGATACCTAAATTGTCCTTGTGCGATACGAGTTTCAAATTTTACAGTGAAAACAAAGTGCTGAAACTTCAAATGCCCATATCTCCGTAAATAGAGGCCGTAGAGGGGTCAAAGTTGCAGCATTGTAAAGGTGATTTTTCAACCTTTAATTTGATACCTAAATTGTCCTTGTGCGATACGAGTTTCAAATTTTACAGTGAAAACAAACTTCAAAAACTTCAAATGCCCATATCTCCGTAAATAGAGGCCGTAGAGGGGTCAAAGTTGCAGCATTGTAAAGGTGATTTTTCAACCTTTAATTTGATACCTAAATTGTCCTTGTGCGATACGAGTTTCAAATTTTACAGTGAAAACAAAGTGCTGAAACTTCAAATGCCCATATCTCCGTAAATAGAGGCCGTAGAGGGGTCAAAGTTGCAGCATTGTAAAGGTGATTTTTCAACCTTTAATTTGATACCTAAATTGTCCTTGTGCGATACGAGTTTCAAATTTTACAGTGAAAACAAAGTGCTGAAACTTCAAATGCCCATATCTCCGTAAATAGAGGCCGTAGAGGGCTCAAAGTTGCAGCATTGTAAAGGTGTTTTTTCAACCTTTAATTTGATACCTAAATTGTCCTTGTGCGATACGAGTTTCAAATTTTACAGTGAAAACAAAGTGCTGAAACTTCAAATGCCCATATCTCCGTAAATAGAGGCCGTAGAGGGGTCAAAGTTGCAGCATTGTAAAGGTGATTTTTCAACCTTTAATTTGATACCTAAATTGTCCTTGTGCGATACGAGTTTCAAACTTTACAGTGAAAACAAACTTCAAAAACTTCAAATGCTCATATCTCCGTAAATAGAGGCCGTAGAGGGGTCAAAGTTGCAGCATTGTAAAGGTGTTTTTTCAACCTTTAATTTGATACCTAAATTGTCCTTGTGCGATACGAGTTTCAAATTTTACAGTGAAAACAAAGTGCTGAAACTTCAAATGCCCATATCTCCGTAAATAGAGGCCGTAGAGGGGTCAAAGTTGCAGCATTGTAAAGGTGATTTTTCAACCTTTAATTTGATACCTAAATTATCCTTGTGCGATACGAGTTTCAAATTTTACAGTGAAAACAAAGTGCTGAAACTTCAAATGCCCATATCTCCGTAAATAGAGGCCGTAGAGGGGTCAAAGTTGCAGCATTGTAAAGGTGATTTTTCAACCTTTAATTTGATACCTAAATTGTCCTTGTGCGATACGAGTTTCAAATTTTACAGTGAAAACAAACTTCAAAAACTTCAAATGCCCATATCTCCGTAAATAGAGGCCGTAGAGGGGTCAAAGTTGCAGCATTGTAAAGGTGATTTTTCAACCTTTAATTTGATACCTAAATTGTCCTTGTGCGATACGAGTTTCAAATTTTACAGTGAAAACAAAGTGCTGAAACTTCAAATGCCCATATCTCCGCAAATAGAGGCCGTAGAGGGGTCAAAGTTGCAGCATTGTAAAGGTGATTTTTCAACCTTTAATTTGATACCTAAATTGTCCTTGTGCGATACGAGTTTCAAATTTTACAGTGAAAACAAACTTCAAAAACTTCAAATGCCCATATCTCCGTAAATAGAGGCCGTAGAGAGCTCAAAGTTGCAGCATTGTAAAGGTGATTTTTCAACCTTTAATTTGATACCTAAATTGTCCTTGTGCGATACGAGTTTCAAATTTTACAGTGAAAACAAACTTCAAAAACTTCAAATGCCCATATCTCCGTAAATAGAGGCCGTAGAGGGGTCAAAGTTGCAGCATTGTAAAGGTGATTTTTCAACCTTTAATTTGATACCTAAATTGTCCTTGTGCGATACGAGTTTCAAATTTTACAGTGAAAACAAAGTGCTGAAACTTCAAATGCCCATATCTCCGTAAATAGAGGCCGTAGAGGGGTCAAAGTTGCAGCATTGTAAAGGTGATTTTTCAACCTTTAATTTGATACCTAAATTGTCCTTGTGCGATACGAGTTTCAAATTTTACAGTGAAAACAAAGTGCTGAAACTTCAAATGCCCATATCTCCGTAAATAGAGGCCGTAGAGGGGTCAAAGTTGCAGCATTGTAAAGGTGTTTTTTCAACCTTTAATTTGATACCTAAATTATCCTTGTGCGATACGAGTTTCAAATTTTACAGTGAAAACAAACTTCAAAAACTTCAAATGCCCATATCTCCGTAAATAGAGGCCGTAGAGGGGTCAAAGTTGCAGCATTGTAAAGGTGATTTTTCAACCTTTAATTTGATACCTAAATTGTCCTTGTGCGATACGAGTTTCAAATTTTACAGTGAAAACAAACTTCAAAAACTTCAAATGCCCATATCTCCGTAAATAGAGGCCGTAGAGGGCTCAAAGTTGCAGCATTGTAAAGGTGTTTTTTCAACCTTAAATTTGATACCTAAATTGTCCTTGTGCGATACGAGTTTCAAATTTTACAGTGAAAACAAAGTGCTGAAACTTCAAATGCCCATATCTCCGTAAATAGAGGCCGTAGAGGGGTCAAAGTTGCAGCATTGTAAAGGTGTTTTTTCAACCTTTAATTTGATACCTAAATTATCCTTGTGCGATACGAGTTTCAAATTTTACAGTGAAAACAAACTTCAAAAACTTCAAATGCCCATATCTCCGTAAATAGAGGCCGTAGAGGGGTCAAAGTTGCAGCATTGTAAAGGTGATTTTTCAACCTTTAATTTGATACCTAAATTGTCCTTGTGCGATACGAGTTTCAAATTTTACAGTGAAAACAAAGTGCTGAAACTTCAAATGCCCATATCTCCGCAAATAGAGGCCGTAGAGGGCTCAAAGTTGCAGCATTGTAAAGGTGATTTTTCAACCTTTAATTTGATACCTAAATTGTCCTTGTGCGATACGAGTTTCAAATTTTACAGTGAAAACAAAGTGCTGAAACTTCAAATGCCCATATCTCCGTAAATAGAGGCCGTAGAGGGCTCAAAGTTGCAGCATTGTAAAGGTGATTTTTCAACCTTTAATTTGATACCTAAATTGTCCTTGTGCGATACGAGTTTCAAATTTTACAGTGAAAACAAACTTCAAAAACTTCAAATGCCCATATCTCCGTAAATAGAGGCCGTAGAGGGGTCAAAGTTGCAGCATTGTAAAGGTGATTTTTCAACCTTTAATTTGATACCTAAATTGTCCTTGTGCGATACGAGTTTCAAATTTTACAGTGAAAACAAAGTGCTGAAACTTCAAATGCCCATATCTCCGCAAATAGAGGCCGTAGAGGGGTCAAAGTTGCAGCATTGTAAAGGTGATTTTTCAACCTTTAATTTGATACCTAAATTGTCCTTGTGCGATACGAGTTTCAAATTTTACAGTGAAAACAAAGTGCTGAAACTTCAAATGCCCATATCTCCGTAAATAGAGGCCGTAGAGGGCTCAAAGTTGCAGCATTGTAAAGGTGATTTTTCAACCTTTAATTTGATACCTAAATTGTCCTTGTGCGATACGAGTTTCAAATTTTACAGTGAAAACAAACTTCAAAAACTTCAAATGCCCATATCTCCGTAAATAGAGGCCGTAGAGGGGTCAAAGTTGCAGCATTGTAAAGGTGATTTTTCAACCTTTAATTTGATACCTAAATTGTCCTTGTGCGATACGAGTTTCAAATTTTACAGTGAAAACAAAGTGCTGAAACTTCAAATGCCCATATCTCCGTAAATAGAGGCCGTAGAGGGGTCAAAGTTGCAGCATTGTAAAGGTGTTTTTTCAACCTTTAATTTGATACCTAAATTATCCTTGTGCGATACGAGTTTCAAATTTTACAGTGAAAACAAAGTGCTGAAACTTCAAATGCCCATATCTCCGTAAATAGAGGCCGTAGAGGGGTCAAAGTTGCAGCATTGTAAAGGTGATTTTTCAACCTTTAATTTGATACCTAAATTGTCCTTGTGCGATACGAGTTTCAAATTTTACAGTGAAAACAAACTTCAAAAACTTCAAATGCCCATATCTCCGTAAATAGAGGCCGTAGAGGGGTCAAAGTTGCAGCATTGTAAAGGTGATTTTTCAACCTTTAATTTGATACCTAAATTGTCCTTGTGCGATACGAGTTTCAAATTTTACAGTGAAAACAAAGTGCTGAAACTTCAAATGCCCATATCTCCGTAAATAGAGGCCGTAGAGGGGTCAAAGTTGCAGCATTGTAAAGGTGTTTTTTCAACCTTTAATTTGATACCTAAATTATCCTTGTGCGATACGAGTTTCAAATTTTACAGTGAAAACAAAGTGCTGAAACTTCAAATGCCCATATCTCCGTAAATAGAGGCCGTAGAGGGGTCAAAGTTGCAGCATTGTAAAGGTGATTTTTCAACCTTTAATTTGATACCTAAATTGTTCTTGTGCGATACGAGTTTCAAATTTTACAGTGAAAACAAACTTCAAAAACTTCAAATGCCCATATCTCCGTAAATAGAGGCCGTAGAGGGGTCAAAGTTGCAGCATTGTAAAGGTGATTTTTCAACCTTTAATTTGATACCTAAATTGTCCTTGTGCGATACGAGTTTCAAATTTTACAGTGAAAACAAACTTCAAAAACTTCAAATGCCCATATCTCCGTAAATAGAGGCCGTAGAGAGCTCAAAGTTGCAGCATTGTAAAGGTGATTTTTCAACCTTTAATTTGATACCTAAATTGTCCTTGTGCGATACGAGTTTCAAATTTTACAGTGAAAACAAAGTGCTGAAACTTCAAATGCCCATATCTCCGTAAATAGAGGCCGTAGAGGGGTCAAAGTTGCAGCATTGTAAAGGTGATTTTTCAACCTTTAATTTGATACCTAAATTGTCCTTGTGCGATACGAGTTTCAAATTTTACAGTGAAAACAAACTTCAAAAACTTCAAATGCCCATATCTCCGTAAATAGAGGCCGTAGAGAGCTCAAAGTTGCAGCATTGTAAAGGTGATTTTTCAACCTTTAATTTGATACCTAAATTGTCCTTGTGCGATACGAGTTTCAAATTTTACAGTGAAAACAAAGTGCTGAAACTTCAAATGCCCATATCTCCGTAAATAGAGGCCGTAGAGGGGTCAAAGTTGCAGCATTGTAAAGGTGATTTTTCAACCTTTAATTTGATACCTAAATTGTCCTTGTGCGATACGAGTTTCAAATTTTACAGTGAAAACAAACTTCAAAAACTTCAAATGCCCATATCTCCGTAAATAGAGGCCGTAGAGGGGTCAAAAATGCAGCATTGTAAAGGTGATTTTTCAACCTTTAATTTGATACCTAAATTGTCCTTGTGCGATACGAGTTTCAAATTTTACAGTGAAAACAAAGTGCTGAAACTTCAAATGCCCATATCTCCGTAAATAGAGGCCGTAGAGGGGTCAAAGTTGCAGCATTGTAAAGGTGTTTTTTCAACCTTTAATTTGATACCTAAATTATCCTTGTGCGATACGAGTTTCAAATTTTACAGTGAAAACAAAGTGCTGAAACTTCAAATGCCCATATCTCCGTAAATAGAGGCCGTAGAGGGGTCAAAGTTGCAGCATTGTAAAGGTGATTTTTCAACCTTTAATTTGATACCTAAATTGTTCTTGTGCGATACGAGTTTCAAATTTTACAGTGAAAACAAACTTCAAAAACTTCAAATGCCCATATCTCCGTAAATAGAGGCCGTAGAGGGGTCAAAGTTGCAGCATTGTAAAGGTGATTTTTCAACCTTTAATTTGATACCTAAATTGTCCTTGTGCGATACGAGTTTCAAATTTTACAGTGAAAACAAACTTCAAAAACTTCAAATGCCCATATCTCCGTAAATAGAGGCCGTAGAGAGCTCAAAGTTGCAGCATTGTAAAGGTGATTTTTCAACCTTTAATTTGATACCTAAATTGTCCTTGTGCGATACGAGTTTCAAATTTTACAGTGAAAACAAAGTGCTGAAACTTCAAATGCCCATATCTCCGTAAATAGAGGCCGTAGAGGGGTCAAAGTTGCAGCATTGTAAAGGTGATTTTTCAACCTTTAATTTGATACCTAAATTGTCCTTGTGCGATACGAGTTTCAAATTTTACAGTGAAAACAAACTTCAAAAACTTCAAATGCCCATATCTCCGTAAATAGAGGCCGTAGAGAGCTCAAAGTTGCAGCATTGTAAAGGTGATTTTTCAACCTTTAATTTGATACCTAAATTGTCCTTGTGCGATACGAGTTTCAAATTTTACAGTGAAAACAAAGTGCTGAAACTTCAAATGCCCATATCTCCGTAAATAGAGGCCGTAGAGGGGTCAAAGTTGCAGCATTGTAAAGGTGATTTTTCAACCTTTAATTTGATACCTAAATTGTCCTTGTGCGATACGAGTTTCAAATTTTACAGTGAAAACAAACTTCAAAAACTTCAAATGCCCATATCTCCGTAAATAGAGGCCGTAGAGGGGTCAAAAATGCAGCATTGTAAAGGTGATTTTTCAACCTTTAATTTGATACCTAAATTGTCCTTGTGCGATACGAGTTTCAAATTTTACAGTGAAAACAAAGTGCTGAAACTTCAAATGCCCATATCTCCGTAAATAGAGGCCGTAGAGGGGTCAAAGTTGCAGCATTGTAAAGGTGATTTTTCAACCTTTAATTTGATACCTAAATTGTCCTTGTGCGATACGAGTTCCAAATTTTACATATTTTACAAAGTGTGGTGTACACTCATTGTACAATCATTTTACTTTTCCACAAAAACATCACACAATACTTTTGTAAGAAAAATAACCGAAAATATGTATGACCAAGAAAAGAAATTCTTCCAATATTGTTTTTCATGTCAATGACACACATGAACATTATGACACACACGTATGGTAAAGAAATGCTAACATTTCATACGTATACCCAAATACCTACAGCGAAGTGAAACATGAGTATTTCACTTGCTGCACATGCAGTTCATTGCTCAGGTGCTTGACCGTACTTATTGGTGACAATGGCAAATCAAATTTCTTTTATTTCTTTCTATTTTTGATATGTCAAATATCATAAATAGGGAAATGCAATTTGTTTAAAATTGATGACTAAATGCATTTGTAACATGAACAAAAGGTTGAACACCATGTTACATTGGGCATTTTGGATATACGAATGAAATGCAAGATGTGTCAGATAATTTGTAAATTAGTATATAAGTTGGAAAATTTGAAATAAAAAATCAGTCTCAGTTTGATACTAGAACTTTCCTGTCTTGTCATTTTACTGAACTCAAAAAGGGCATTAATTGCTCGTCTGCCGAGTTTTAAAGCCTCGCTCTACAAACCAAGGCTTTCTATTGCATTAGTCGCGGTATAATACTAATGCAATAGTAATAGAATTTAAAACACCTATGAAAATATATTATAAAAGTGCTGAAACTTCAAATGCCCATATCTCCGTAAATAGAGGCCGTAGAGGGGTCAAAGTTGCAGCATTGTAAAGGTGATTTTTCAACCTTTAATTTGATACCTAAATTGTCCTTGTGCGATACGAGTTTCAAATTTTACAGTGAAAACAAACTTCAAAAACTTCAAATGCCCATATCTCCGTAAATAGAGGCCGTAGAGGGGTCAAAGTTGCAGCATTGTAAAGGTGATTTCTCAACCTTTAATTTGATACCTAAATTGTCCTTGTGCGATACGAGTTTCAAATTTTACAGTGAAAACAAACTTCAAAAACTTCAAATGCCCATATCTCCGTAAATAGAGGCCGTAGAGGGGTCAAAAATGCAGCATTGTAAAGGTGATTTTTCAACCTTTAATTTGATACCTAAATTGTCCTTGTGCGATACGAGTTTCAAATTTTACAGTGAAAACAAAGTGCTGAAACTTCAAATGCCCATATCTCCGTAAATAGAGGCCGTTGAGGGGTCAAAGTTGCAGCATTGTAAAGGTGATTTTTCAACCTTTAATTTGATACCTAAATTGTCCTTGTGCGATACGAGTTTCAAATTTTACAGTGAAAACAAACTTCAAAAACTTCAAATGCCCATATCTCCGTAAATAGAGGCCGTAGAGAGCTCAAAGTTGCAGCATTGTAAAGGTGATTTTTCAACCTTTAATTTGATACCTAAATTGTCCTTGTGCGATACGAGTTTCAAATTTTACAGTGAAAACAAAGTGCTGAAACTTCAAATGCCCATATCTCCGTAAATAGAGGCCGTAGAGGGGTCAAAGTTGCAGCATTGTAAAGGTGATTTTTCAACCTTTAATTTGATACCTAAATTGTCCTTGTGCGATACGAGTTTCAAATTTTACAGTGAAAACAAACTTCAAAAACTTCAAATGCGATACGAGTTTCAAATTTTACAGTGAAAACAAAGTGCTGAAACTTCAAATGCCCATATCTCCGTAAATAGAGGCCGTAGAGGGGTCAAAGTTGCAGCATTGTAAAGGTGTTTTTTCAACCTTTAATTTGATACCTAAATTGTCCTTGTGCGATACGAGTTTCAAATTTTACAGTGAAAACAAACTTCAAAAACTTCAAATGCCCATATCTCCGTAAATAGAGGCCGTAGAGGGGTCAAAAATGCAGCATTGTAAAGGTGATTTTTCGACCTTTAATTTGATACCTAAATTGTCCTTGTGCGATACGAGTTTCAAATTTTACAGTGAAAACAAAGTGCTGAAACTTCAAATGCCCATATCTCCGTAAATAGAGGCCGTAGAGGGGTCAAAGTTGCAGCATTGTAAAGGTGATTTTTCAACCTTTAATTTGATACCTAAATTGTCCTTGTGCGATACGAGTTCCAAATTTTACATATTTTACAAAGTGCTGAAACTTCAAATGCCCATATCTCCGTAAATAGAGGCCGTAGAGGGGTCAAAGTTGCAGCATTGTAAAGGTGATTTTTCAACCTTTAATTTGATACCTAAATTGTCCTTGTGCGATACGAGTTTCAAATTTTACAGTGAAAACAAACTTCAAAAACTTCAAATGCCCATATCTCCGTAAATAGAGGCCGTAGAGGGGTCAAAGTTGCAGCATTGTAAAGGTGATTTTTCAACCTTTAATTTGATACCTAAATTGTCCTTGTGCGATACGAGTTTCAAATTTTACAGTGAAAACAAACTTCAAAAACTTCAAATGCCCATATCTCCGTAAATAGAGGCCGTAGAGGGGTCAAAGTTGCAGCATTGTAAAGGTGTTTTTTCAACCTTTAATTTGATACCTAAATTATCCTTGTGCGATACGAGTTTCAAATTTTACAGTGAAAACAAAGTGCTGAAACTTCAAATGCCCATATCTCCGTAAATAGAGGCCGTAGAGGGGTCAAAGTTGCAGCATTGTAAAGGTGATTTCTCAACCTTTTATTTGATACCTAAATTGTCCTTGTGCGATACGAGTTTCAAATTTTACAGTGAAAACAAACTTCAAAAACTTCAAATGCCCATATCTCCGTAAATAGAGGCCGTAGAGGGGTCAAAGTTGCAGCATTGTAAAGGTGATTTCTCAACCTTTTATTTGATACCTAAATTGTCCTTGTGCGATACGAGTTTCAAATTTTACAGTGAAAACAAACTTCAAAAACTTCAAATGCCCATATCTCCGTAAATAGAGGCCGTAGAGGGGTCAAAGTTGCAGCATTGTAAAGGTGTTTTTTCAACCTTTAATTTGATACCTAAATTATCCTTGTGCGATACGAGTTTCAAATTTTACAGTGAAAACAAAGTGCTGAAACTTCAAATGCCCATATCTCCGTAAATAGAGGCCGTAGAGGGGTCAAAGTTGCAGCATTGTAAAGGTGATTTTTCAACCTTTAATTTGATACCTAAATTGTCCTTGTGCGATACGAGTTCCAAATTTTACATATTTTACAAAGTGCTGAAACTTCAAATGCCCATATCTCCGTAAATAGAGGCCGTAGAGGGGTCAAAGATGCAGCATTGTAAAGGAGATTTTTCAACCTTTAATTTGATACCTAAATTGTCCTTGTGCGATACGAGTTTCAAATTTTACAGTGAAAACAAACTTCAAAAACTTCAAATGCCCATATCTCCGTAAATAGAGGCCGTAGATGGGTCAAAGTTGCAGCATTGTAAAGGTGATTTTTCAACCTTTAATTTGATACCTTAATTGTCCTTGTGCGATACGAGTTTCAAATTTTACAGTGAAAACAAACTTCAAAAACTTCAAATGCCCATATCTCCGTAAATAGAGGCCGTAGAGGGGTCAAAGTTGCAGCATTGTAAAGGTGTTTTTTCAACCTTTAATTTGATACCTAAATTGTCCTTGTGCGATACGAGTTTCAAATTTTACAGTGAAAACAAAGTGCTGAAACTTCAAATGCCCATATCTCCGTAAATAAAGGCCGTAGAGGGGTCAAAGTTGCAGCATTGTAAAGGTGATTTTTCAACCTTTAATTTGATACCTAAATTGTCCTTGTGCGATACGAGTTTCAAATTTTACAGTGAAAACAAACTTCAAAAACTTCAAATGCCCATATCTCCGTAAATAGAGGCCGTAGAGGGGTCAAAGATGCAGCATTGTAAAGGAGATTTTTCAACCTTTAATTTGATACCTAAATTGTCCTTGTGCGATACGAGTTTCAAATTTTACAGTGAAAACAAACTTCAAAAACTTCAAATGCCCATATCTCCGTGAATAGAGGCCGTAGAGGGGTCAAAGTTGCAGCATTGTAAAGGTGATTTTTCAACCTTTAATTTGATACCTAAATTGTCCTTGTGCGATACGAGTTCCAAATTTTACATATTTTACAAAGTGCTGAAACTTCAAATGCCCATATCTCCGTAAATAGAGGCCGTAGAGGGGTCAAAGTTGCAGCATTGTAAAGGTGTTTTTTCAACCTTTAATTTGATACCTAAATTGTCCTTGTGCGATACGAGTTTCAAATTTTACAGTGAAAACAAACTTCAAAAACTTCAAATGCCCATATCTCCGTAAATAGAGGCCGTAGAGGGGTCAAAGTTGCAGCATTGTAAAGGTGATTTCTCAACCTTTTATTTGATACCTAAATTGTCCTTGTGCGATACGAGTTTCAAATTTTACAGTGAAAACAAACTTCAAAAACTTCAAATGCCCATATCTCCGTAAATAGAGGCCGTAGAGGGGTCAAAGTTGCAGCATTGTAAAGGTGTTTTTTCAACCTTTAATTTGATACCTAAATTATCCTTGTGCGATACGAGTTTCAAATTTTACAGTGAAAACAAAGTGCTGAAACTTCAAATGCCCATATCTCCGTAAATAGAGGCCGTAGAGGGGTCAAAGTTGCAGCATTGTAAAGGTGATTTTTCAACCTTTAATTTGATACCTAAATTGTCCTTGTGCGATACGAGTTCCAAATTTTACATATTTTACAAAGTGCTGAAACTTCAAATGCCCATATCTCCGTAAATAGAGGCCGTAGAGGGGTCAAAGATGCAGCATTGTAAAGGAGATTTTTCAACCTTTAATTTGATACCTAAATTGTCCTTGTGCGATACGAGTTTCAAATTTTACAGTGAAAACAAACTTCAAAAACTTCAAATGCCCATATCTCCGTAAATAGAGGCCGTAGAGGGGTCAAAGTTGCAGCATTGTAAAGGTGATTTTTCAACCTTTAATTTGATACCTTAATTGTCCTTGTGCGATACGAGTTTCAAATTTTACAGTGAAAACAAACTTCAAAAACTTCAAATGCCCATATCTCCGTAAATAGAGGCCGTAGAGGGGTCAAAGTTGCAGCATTGTAAAGGTGTTTTTTCAACCTTTAATTTGATACCTAAATTGTCCTTGTGCGATACGAGTTTCAAATTTTACAGTGAAAACAAAGTGCTGAAACTTCAAATGCCCATATCTCCGTAAATAAAGGCCGTAGAGGGGTCAAAGTTGCAGCATTGTAAAGGTGATTTTTCAACCTTTAATTTGATACCTAAATTGTCCTTGTGCGATACGAGTTTCAAATTTTACAGTGAAAACAAACTTCAAAAACTTCAAATGCCCATATCTCCGTAAATAGAGGCCGTAGAGGGGTCAAAGATGCAGCATTGTAAAGGAGATTTTTCAACCTTTAATTTGATACCTAAATTGTCCTTGTGCGATACGAGTTTCAAATTTTACAGTGAAAACAAACTTCAAAAACTTCAAATGCCCATATCTCCGTGAATAGAGGCCGTAGAGGGGTCAAAGTTGCAGCATTGTAAAGGTGATTTTTCAACCTTTAATTTGATACCTAAATTGTCCTTGTGCGATACGAGTTTCAAATTTTACAGTGAAAACAAACTTCAAAAACTTCAAATGCCCATATCTCCGTAAATAGAGGCCGTAGAGGGGTCAAAGTTGCAGCATTGTAAAGGAGATTTTTCAACCTTTAATTTGATACCTAAATTGTCCTTGTGCGATACGAGTTTCAAATTTTACAGTGAAAACAAAGTGCTGAAACTTCAAATGCCCATATCTCCGTAAATAGAGGCCGTAGAGGGGTCAAAGTTGCAGCATTGTAAAGGTGATTTTTCAACCTTTAATTTGATACCTAAATTGTCCTTGTGCGATACGAGTTTCAAATTTTACAGTGAAAACAAAGTGCTGAAACTTCAAATGCCCATATCTCCGTAAATAGAGGCCGTAGAGGGGTCAAAGTTGCAGCATTGTAAAGGTGATTTTTCAACCTTTAATTTGATACCTAAATTGTCCTTGTGCGATACGAGTTCCAAATTTTACATATTTTACAAAGTGCTGAAACTTCAAATGCCCATATCTCCGTAAATAGAGGCCGTAGAGGGGTCAAAGATGCAGCATTGTAAAGGAGATTTTTCAACCTTTAATTTGATACCTAAATTGTCCTTGTGCGATACGAGTTTCAAATTTTACAGTGAAAACAAACTTCAAAAACTTCAAATGCCCATATCTCCGTAAATAGAGGCCGTAGAGGGGTCAAAGTTGCAGCATTGTAAAGGTGATTTTTCAACCTTTAATTTGATACCTTAATTGTCCTTGTGCGATACGAGTTTCAAATTTTACAGTGAAAACAAACTTCAAAAACTTCAAATGCCCATATCTCCGTAAATAGAGGCCGTAGAGGGGTCAAAGTTGCAGCATTGTAAAGGTGTTTTTTCAACCTTTAATTTGATACCTAAATTGTCCTTGTGCGATACGAGTTTCAAATTTTACAGTGAAAACAAAGTGCTGAAACTTCAAATGCCCATATCTCCGTAAATAAAGGCCGTAGAGGGGTCAAAGTTGCAGCATTGTAAAGGTGATTTTTCAACCTTTAATTTGATACCTAAATTGTCCTTGTGCGATACGAGTTTCAAATTTTACAGTGAAAACAAACTTCAAAAACTTCAAATGCCCATATCTCCGTAAATAGAGGCCGTAGAGGGGTCAAAGATGCAGCATTGTAAAGGAGATTTTTCAACCTTTAATTTGATACCTAAATTGTCCTTGTGCGATACGAGTTTCAAATTTTACAGTGAAAACAAACTTCAAAAACTTCAAATGCCCATATCTCCGTGAATAGAGGCCGTAGAGGGGTCAAAGTTGCAGCATTGTAAAGGTGATTTTTCAACCTTTAATTTGATACCTAAATTGTCCTTGTGCGATACGAGTTTCAAATTTTACAGTGAAAACAAACTTCAAAAACTTCAAATGCCCATATCTCCGTAAATAGAGGCCGTAGAGGGGTCAAAGTTGCAGCATTGTAAAGGTGATTTTTCAACCTTTAATTTGATACCTAAATTGTCCTTGTGCGATACGAGTTTCAAATTTTACAGTGAAAACAAACTTCAAAAACTTCAAATGCCCATATCTCCGTAAATAGAGGCCGTAGAGGGGTCAAAGTTGCAGCATTGTAAAGGTGATTTTTCAACCTTTAATTTGATACCTAAATTGTCCTTGTGCGATACGAGTTTCAAATTTTACAGTGAAAACAAAGTGCTGAAACTTCAAATGCCCATATCTCCGTAAATAGAGGCCGTAGAGGGGTCAAAGTTGCAGCATTGTAAAGGTGTTTTTTCAACCTTTAATTTGATACCTAAATTATCCTTGTGCGATACGAGTTTCAAATTTTACAGTGAAAACAAAGTGCTGAAACTTCAAATGCCCATATCTCCGTAAATAGAGGCCGTAGAGGGGTCAAAGTTGCAGCATTGTAAAGGTGATTTTTCAACCTTTAATTTGATACCTAAATTGTCCTTGTGCGATACGAGTTTCAAATTTTACAGTGAAAACAAACTTCAAAAACTTCAAATGCCCATATCTCCGTAAATAGAGGCCGTTGAGGGGTCAAAGTTGCAGCATTGTAAAGGTGATTTTTCAACCTTTAATTTGATACCTAAATTGTCCTTGTGCGATACGAGTTTCAAATTTTACAGTGAAAACAAACTTCAAAAACTTCAAATGCCCATATCTCCGTAAATAGAGGCCGTAGAGAGCTCAAAGTTGCAGCATTGTAAAGGTGATTTTTCAACCTTTAATTTGATACCTAAATTGTCCTTGTGCGATACGAGTTTCAAATTTTACAGTGAAAACAAAGTGCTGAAACTTCAAATGCCCATATCTCCGTAAATAGAGGCCGTAGAGGGGTCAAAGTTGCAGCATTGTAAAGGTGATTTTTCAACCTTTAATTTGATACCTAAATTGTCCTTGTGCGATACGAGTTTCAAATTTTACAGTGAAAACAAACTTCAAAAACTTCAAATGCCCATATCTCCGTAAATAGAGGCCGTAGAGGGGTCAAAGTTGCAGCATTGTAAAGGTGTTTTTTCAACCTTTAATTTGATACCTAAATTATCCTTGTGCGATACGAGTTTCAAATTTTACAGTGAAAACAAAGTGCTGAAACTTCAAATGCCCATATCTCCGTAAATAGAGGCCGTAGAGGGGTCAAAGTTGCAGCATTGTAAAGGTGATTTCTCAACCTTTTATTTGATACCTAAATTGTCCTTGTGCGATACGAGTTTCAAATTTTACAGTGAAAACAAACTTCAAAAACTTCAAATGCCCATATCTCCGTAAATAGAGGCCGTAGAGGGGTCAAAAATGCAGCATTGTAAAGGTGATTTTTCAACCTTTAATTTGATACCTAAATTGTCCTTGTGCGATACGAGTTTCAAATTTTACAGTGAAAACAAAGTGCTGAAACTTCAAATGCCCATATCTCCGTAAATAGAGGCCGTAGAGGGGTCAAAGTTGCAGCATTGTAAAGGTGATTTTTCAACCTTTAATTTGATACCTAAATTGTCCTTGTGCGATACGAGTTTCAAATTTTACAGTGAAAACAAACTTCAAAAACTTCAAATGCCCATATCTCCGTAAATAGAGGCCGTAGAGGGGTCAAAGATGCAGCATTGTAAAGGAGATTTTTCAACCTTTAATTTGATACCTAAATTGTCCTTGTGCGATACGAGTTTCAAATTTTACAGTGAAAACAAACTTCAAAAACTTCAAATGCCCATATCTCCGTGAATAGAGGCCGTAGAGGGGTCAAAGTTGCAGCATTGTAAAGGTGATTTTTCAACCTTTAATTTGATACCTAAATTGTCCTTGTGCGATACGAGTTTCAAATTTTACAGTGAAAACAAACTTCAAAAACTTCAAATGCCCATATCTCCGTAAATAGAGGCCGTAGAGGGGTCAAAGTTGCAGCATTGTAAAGGAGATTTTTCAACCTTTAATTTGATACCTAAATTGTCCTTGTGCGATACGAGTTTCAAATTTTACAGTGAAAACAAACTTCAAAAACTTCAAATGCCCATATCTCCGTAAATAGAGGCCGTAGAGGGGTCAAAGTTGCAGCATTGTAAAGGTGATTTTTCAACCTTTAATTTGATACCTAAATTGTCCTTGTGCGATACGAGTTTCAAATTTTACAGTGAAAACAAAGTGCTGAAACTTCAAATGCCCATATCTCCGTAAATAGAGGCCGTAGAGGGGTCAAAGTTGCAGCATTGTAAAGGTGATTTTTCAACCTTTAATTTGATACCTAAATTGTCCTTGTGCGATACGAGTTCCAAATTTTACATATTTTACAAAGTGCTGAAACTTCAAATGCCCATATCTCCGTAAATAGAGGCCGTAGAGGGGTCAAAGATGCAGCATTGTAAAGGAGATTTTTCAACCTTTAATTTGATACCTAAATTGTCCTTGTGCGATACGAGTTTCAAATTTTACAGTGAAAACAAACTTCAAAAACTTCAAATGCCCATATCTCCGTAAATAGAGGCCGTAGAGGGGTCAAAGTTGCAGCATTGTAAAGGTGATTTTTCAACCTTTAATTTGATACCTTAATTGTCCTTGTGCGATACGAGTTTCAAATTTTACAGTGAAAACAAACTTCAAAAACTTCAAATGCCCATATCTCCGTAAATAGAGGCCGTAGAGGGGTCAAAGTTGCAGCATTGTAAAGGTGTTTTTTCAACCTTTAATTTGATACCTAAATTGTCCTTGTGCGATACGAGTTTCAAATTTTACAGTGAAAACAAACTTCAAAAACTTCAAATGCCCATATCTCCGTAAATAGAGGCCGTAGAGGGGTCAAAGTTGCAGCATTGTAAAGGAGATTTTTCAACCTTTAATTTGATACCTAAATTGTCCTTGTGCGATACGAGTTTCAAATTTTACAGTGAAAACAAACTTCAAAAACTTCAAATGCCCATATCTCCGTAAATAGAGGCCGTAGAGGGGTCAAAGTTGCAGCATTGTAAAGGTGATTTTTCAACCTTTAATTTGATACCTAAATTGTCCTTGTGCGATACGAGTTTCAAATTTTACAGTGAAAACAAAGTGCTGAAACTTCAAATGCCCATATCTCCGTAAATAGAGGCCGTAGAGGGGTCAAAGTTGCAGCATTGTAAAGGTGTTTTTTCAACCTTTAATTTGATACCTAAATTATCCTTGTGCGATACGAGTTTCAAATTTTACAGTGAAAACAAAGTGCTGAAACTTCAAATGCCCATATCTCCGTAAATAGAGGCCGTAGAGGGGTCAAAGTTGCAGCATTGTAAAGGTGATTTTTCAACCTTTAATTTGATACCTAAATTGTCCTTGTGCGATACGAGTTTCAAATTTTACAGTGAAAACAAACTTCAAAAACTTCAAATGCCCATATCTCCGTAAATAGAGGCCGTTGAGGGGTCAAAGTTGCAGCATTGTAAAGGTGATTTTTCAACCTTTAATTTGATACCTAAATTGTCCTTGTGCGATACGAGTTTCAAATTTTACAGTGAAAACAAACTTCAAAAACTTCAAATGCCCATATCTCCGTAAATAGAGGCCGTAGAGAGCTCAAAGTTGCAGCATTGTAAAGGTGATTTTTCAACCTTTAATTTGATACCTAAATTGTCCTTGTGCGATACGAGTTTCAAATTTTACAGTGAAAACAAAGTGCTGAAACTTCAAATGCCCATATCTCCGTAAATAGAGGCCGTAGAGGGGTCAAAGTTGCAGCATTGTAAAGGTGATTTTTCAACCTTTAATTTGATACCTAAATTGTCCTTGTGCGATACGAGTTTCAAATTTTACAGTGAAAACAAACTTCAAAAACTTCAAATGCCCATATCTCCGTAAATAGAGGCCGTAGAGGGGTCAAAGTTGCAGCATTGTAAAGGTGTTTTTTCAACCTTTAATTTGATACCTAAATTATCCTTGTGCGATACGAGTTTCAAATTTTACAGTGAAAACAAAGTGCTGAAACTTCAAATGCCCATATCTCCGTAAATAGAGGCCGTAGAGGGGTCAAAGTTGCAGCATTGTAAAGGTGATTTCTCAACCTTTTATTTGATACCTAAATTGTCCTTGTGCGATACGAGTTTCAAATTTTACAGTGAAAACAAACTTCAAAAACTTCAAATGCCCATATCTCCGTAAATAGAGGCCGTAGAGGGGTCAAAAATGCAGCATTGTAAAGGTGATTTTTCAACCTTTAATTTGATACCTAAATTGTCCTTGTGCGATACGAGTTTCAAATTTTACAGTGAAAACAAAGTGCTGAAACTTCAAATGCCCATATCTCCGTAAATAGAGGCCGTAGAGGGGTCAAAGTTGCAGCATTGTAAAGGTGATTTTTCAACCTTTAATTTGATACCTAAATTGTCCTTGTGCGATACGAGTTCCAAATTTTACATATTTTACAAAGTGCTGAAACTTCAAATGCCCATATCTCCGTAAATAGAGGCCGTAGAGGGGTCAAAGTTGCAGCATTGCAAAGTTGCAGCATTGTAAAGGTGATTTTTCAACCTTTAATTTGATACCTAAATTGTCCTTGTGCGATACGAGTTTCAAATTTTACAGTGAAAACAAACTTCAAAAACTTCAAATGCCCATATCTCCGTAAATAGAGGCCGTAGAGGGGTCAAAGTTGCAGCATTGTAAAGGTGATTTTTCAACCTTTAATTTGATACCTAAATTGTCCTTGTGCGATACGAGTTTCAAATTTTACAGTGAAAACAAACTTCAAAAACTTCAAATGCCCATATCTCCGTAAATAGAGGCCGTAGAGGGGTCAAAGTTGCAGCATTGTAAAGGAGATTTTTCAACCTTTAATTTGATACCTAAATTGTCCTTGTGCGATACGAGTTTCAAATTTTACAGTGAAAACAAACTTCAAATCTTCAAATGCCCATATCTCCGTAAATAGAGGCCGTAGAGGGGTCAAAGTTGCAGCATTGTAAAGGTGATTTTTCAACCTTTAATTTGATACCTAAATTGTCCTTGTGCGATACGAGTTTCAAATTTTACAGTGAAAACAAAGTGCTGAAACTTCAAATGCCCATATCTCCGTAAATAGAGGCCGTAGAGGGGTCAAAGTTGCAGCATTGTAAAGGTGTTTTTTCAACCTTTAATTTGATACCTAAATTATCCTTGTGCGATACGAGTTTCAAATTTTACAGTGAAAACAAAGTGCTGAAACTTCAAATGCCCATATCTCCGTAAATAGAGGCCGTAGAGGGGTCAAAGTTGCAGCATTGTAAAGGTGATTTTTCAACCTTTAATTTGATACCTAAATTGTCCTTGTGCGATACGAGTTTCAAATTTTACAGTGAAAACAAACTTCAAAAACTTCAAATGCCCATATCTCCGTAAATAGAGGCCGTTGAGGGGTCAAAGTTGCAGCATTGTAAAGGTGATTTTTCAACCTTTAATTTGATACCTAAATTGTCCTTGTGCGATACGAGTTTCAAATTTTACAGTGAAAACAAACTTCAAAAACTTCAAATGCCCATATCTCCGTAAATAGAGGCCGTAGAGAGCTCAAAGTTGCAGCATTGTAAAGGTGATTTTTCAACCTTTAATTTGATACCTAAATTGTCCTTGTGCGATACGAGTTTCAAATTTTACAGTGAAAACAAAGTGCTGAAACTTCAAATGCCCATATCTCCGTAAATAGAGGCCGTAGAGGGGTCAAAGTTGCAGCATTGTAAAGGTGTTTTTTCAACCTTTAATTTGATACCTAAATTGTCCTTGTGCGATACGAGTTTCAAATTTTACAGTGAAAACAAACTTCAAAAACTTCAAATGCCCATATCTCCGTAAATAGAGGCCGTAGAGGGGTCAAAGTTGCAGCATTGTAAAGGTGTTTTTTCAACCTTTAATTTGATACCTAAATTATCCTTGTGCGATACGAGTTTCAAATTTTACAGTGAAAACAAACTTCAAAAACTTCAAATGCCCATATCTCCGTAAATAGAGGCCGTAGAGGGGTCAAAGTTGCAGCATTGTAAAGGTGTTTTTTCAACCTTTAATTTGATACCTAAATTGTCCTTGTGCGATACGAGTTTCAAATTTTACAGTGAAAACAAACTTCAAAAACTTCAAATGCCCATATCTCCGTAAATAGAGGCCGTAGAGAGCTCAAAGTTGCAGCATTGTAAAGGTGATTTTTCAACCTTTAATTTGATACCTAAATTGTCCTTGTGCGATACGAGTTTCAAATTTTACAGTGAAAACAAAGTGCTGAAACTTCAAATGCCCATATCTCCGTAAATAGAGGCCGTAGAGGGGTCAAAGTTGCAGCATTGTAAAGGTGATTTTTCAACCTTTAATTTGATACCTAAATTGTCCTTGTGCGATACGAGTTTCAAATTTTACAGTGAAAACAAAGTGCTGAAACTTCAAATGCCCATATCTCCGTAAATAGAGGCCGTAGAGGGGTCAAAGTTGCAGCATTGTAAAGGTGTTTTTTCAACCTTTAATTTTATACCTAAATTGTCCTTGTGCGATACGAGTTTCAAATTTTACAGTGAAAACAAACTTCAAAAACTTCAAATGCCCATATCTCCGTAAATAGAGGCCGTAGAGGGGTCAAAGTTGCAGCATTGTAAAGGTGTTTTTTCAACCTTTAATTTGATACCTAAATTGTCCTTGTGCGATACGAGTTTCAAATTTTACAGTGAAAACAAAGTGCTGAAACTTCAAATGCCCATATCTCCGTAAATAGAGGCCGTAGAGGGGTCAAAGTTGCAGCATTGTAAAGGTGATTTTTCAACCTTTAATTTGATACCTAAATTGTCCTTGTGCGATACGAGTTTCAAATTTTACAGTGAAAACAAAGTGCTGAAACTTCAAATGCCCATATCTCCGTAAATAGAGGCCGTAGAGGGGTCAAAGTTGCAGCATTGTAAAGGTGTTTTTTCAACCTTTAATTTTATACCTAAATTGTCCTTGTGCGATACGAGTTTCAAATTTTACAGTGAAAACAAACTTCAAAAACTTCAAATGCCCATATCTCCGTAAATAGAGGCCGTAGAGGGGTCAAAGTTGCAGCATTGTAAAGGTGTTTTTTCAACCTTTAATTTGATACCTAAATTATCCTTGTGCGATACGAGTTTCAAATTTTACAGTGAAAACAAAGTGCTGAAACTTCAAATGCCCATATCTCCGTAAATAGAGGCCGTAGAGAGCTCAAAGTTGCAGCATTGTAAAGGTGATTTTTCAACCTTTAATTTGATACCTAAATTGTCCTTGTGCGATACGAGTTTCAAATTTTACAGTGAAAACAAAGTGCTGAAACTTCAAATGCCCATATCTCCGTAAATAGAGGCCGTAGAGGGGTCAAAGTTGCAGCATTGTAAAGGTGTTTTTTCAACCTTTAATTTGATACCTAAATTGTCCTTGTGCGATACGAGTTTCAAATTTTACAGTGAAAACAAACTTCAAAAACTTCAAATGCCCATATCTCCGTAAATAGAGGCCGTAGAGGGGTCAAAGTTGCAGCATTGTAAAGGTGTTTTTTCAACCTTTAATTTGATACCTAAATTATCCTTGTGCGATACGAGTTTCAAATTTTACAGTGAAAACAAACTTCAAAAACTTCAAATGCCCATATCTCCGTAAATAGAGGCCGTAGAGGGGTCAAAGTTGCAGCATTGTAAAGGTGTTTTTTCAACCTTTAATTTGATACCTAAATTGTCCTTGTGCGATACGAGTTTCAAATTTTACAGTGAAAACAAACTTCAAAAACTTCAAATGCCCATATCTCCGTAAATAGAGGCCGTAGAGAGCTCAAAGTTGCAGCATTGTAAAGGTGATTTTTCAACCTTTAATTTGATACCTAAATTGTCCTTGTGCGATACGAGTTTCAAATTTTACAGTGAAAACAAAGTGCTGAAACTTCAAATGCCCATATCTCCGTAAATAGAGGCCGTAGAGGGGTCAAAGTTGCAGCATTGTAAAGGTGATTTTTCAACCTTTAATTTGATACCTAAATTGTCCTTGTGCGATACGAGTTTCAAATTTTACAGTGAAAACAAACTTCAAAAACTTCAAATGCCCATATCTCCGTAAATAGAGGCCGTAGAGGGGTCAAAGTTGCAGCATTGTAAAGGTGTTTTTTCAACCTTTAATTTTATACCTAAATTGTCCTTGTGCGATACGAGTTTCAAATTTTACAGTGAAAACAAACTTCAAAAACTTCAAATGCCCATATCTCCGTAAATAGAGGCCGTAGAGGGGTCAAAGTTGCAGCATTGTAAAGGTGTTTTTTCAACCTTTAATTTGATACCTAAATTGTCCTTGTGCGATACGAGTTTCAAATTTTACAGTGAAAACAAAGTGCTGAAACTTCAAATGCCCATATCTCCGTAAATAGAGGCCGTAGAGGGGTCAAAGTTGCAGCATTGTAAAGGTGATTTTTCAACCTTTAATTTGATACCTAAATTGTCCTTGTGCGATACGAGTTTCAAATTTTACAGTGAAAACAAAGTGCTGAAACTTCAAATGCCCATATCTCCGTAAATAGAGGCCGTAGAGGGGTCAAAGTTGCAGCATTGTAAAGGTGATTTTTCAACCTTTAATTTGATACCTAAATTGTCCTTGTGCGATACGAGTTTCAAATTTTACAGTGAAAACAAACTTCAAAAACTTCAAATGCCCATATCTCCGTAAATAGAGGCCGTAGAGGGGTCAAAGTTGCAGCATTGTAAAGGTGTTTTTTCAACCTTTAATTTGATACCTAAATTATCCTTGTGCGATACGAGTTTCAAATTTTACAGTGAAAACAAAGTGCTGAAACTTCAAATGCCCATATCTCCGTAAATAGAGGCCGTAGAGGGGTCAAAGTTGCAGCATTGTAAAGGTGATTTTTCAACCTTTAATTTGATACCTAAATTGTCCTTGTGCGATACGAGTTTCAAATTTTACAGTGAAAACAAAGTGCTGAAACTTCAAATGCCCATATCTCCGTAAATAGAGGCCGTAGAGGGGTCAAAGTTGCAGCATTGTAAAGGTGATTTTTCAACCTTTAATTTGATACCTAAATTGTCCTTGTGCGATACGAGTTTCAAATTTTACAGTGAAAACAAACTTCAAAAACTTCAAATGCCCATATCTCCGTAAATAGAGGCCGTAGAGGGGTCAAAGTTGCAGCATTGTAAAGGTGTTTTTTCAACCTTTAATTTGATACCTAAATCATCCTTGTGCGATACGAGTTTCAAATTTTACAGTGAAAACAAACTTCAAAAACTTCAAATGCCCATATCTCCGTAAATAGAGGCCGTAGAGGGGTCAAAGTTGCAGCATTGTAAAGGTGTTTTTTCAACCTTTAATTTGATACCTAAATTATCCTTGTGCGATACGAGTTTCAAATTTTACAGTGAAAACAAAGTGCTGAAACTTCAAATGCCCATATCTCCGTAAATAGAGGGCGTAGAGGGGTCAAAGTTGCAGCATTGTAAAGGTGATTTCTCAACCTTTTATTTGATACCTAAATTGTCCTTGTGCGATACGAGTTTCAAATTTTACAGTGAAAACAAACTTCAAAAACTTCAAATGCCCATATCTCCGTAAATAGAGGCCGTAGAGGGGTCAAAAATGCAGCATTGTAAAGGTGATTTTTCAACCTTTAATTTGATACCCAAATTGTCCTTGTGCGATACGAGTTTCAAATTTTACAGTGAAAACAAAGTGCTGAAACTTCAAATGCCCATATCTCCGTAAATAGAGGCCGTAGAGGGGTCAAAGTTGCAGCATTGTAAAGGTGATTTTTCAACCTTTAATTTGATACCTAAATTATCCTTGTGCGATACGAGTTTCAAATTTTACAGTGAAAACAAAGTGCTGAAACTTCAAATGCCCATATCTCCGTAAATAGAGGCCGTAGAGAGCTCAAAGTTGCAGCATTGTAAAGGTGATTTTTCAACCTTTAATTTGATACCTAAATTGTCCTTGTGCGATACGAGTTTCAAATTTTACAGTGAAAACAAAGTGCTGAAACTTCAAATGCCCATATCTCCGTAAATAGAGGCCGTAGAGGGGTCAAAGTTGCAGCATTGTAAAGGTGTTTTTTCAACCTTTAATTTGATACCTAAATTGTCCTTGTGCGATACGAGTTTCAAATTTTACAGTGAAAACAAACTTCAAAAACTTCAAATGCCCATATCTCCGTAAATAGAGGCCGTAGAGAGCTCAAAGTTGCAGCATTGTAAAGGTGATTTTTCAACCTTTAATTTGATACCTAAATTATCCTTGTGCGATACGAGTTTCAAATTTTACAGTGAAAACAAAGTGCTGAAACTTCAAATGCCCATATCTCCGTAAATAGAGGCCGTAGAGGGGTCAAAGTTGCAGCATTGTAAAGGTGTTTTTTCAACCTTTAATTTGATACCTAAATTATCCTTGTGCGATACGAGTTTCAAATTTTACAGTGAAAACAAAGTGCTGAAACTTCAAATGCCCATATCTCCGTAAATAGAGGCCGTAGAGGGGTCAAAGTTGCAGCATTGTAAAGGTGATTTCTCAACCTTTTATTTGATACCTAAATTGTCCTTGTGCGATACGAGTTTCAAATTTTACAGTGAAAACAAACTTCAAAAACTTCAAATGCCCATATCTCCGTAAATAGAGGCCGTAGAGGGGTCAAAAATGCAGCATTGTAAAGGTGATTTTTCAACCTTTAATTTGATACCTAAATTGTCCTTGTGCGATACGAGTTTCAAATTTTACAGTGAAAACAAAGTGCTGAAACTTCAAATGCCCATATCTCCGTAAATAGAGGCCGTAGAGGGGTCAAAGTTGCAGCATTGTAAAGGTGTTTTTTCAACCTTTAATTTGATACCTAAATTGTCCTTGTGCGATACGAGTTTCAAATTTTACAGTGAAAACAAAGTGCTGAAACTTCAAATGCCCATATCTCCGTAAATAGAGGCCGTAGAGGGGTCAAAGTTGCAGCATTGTAAAGGTGATTTTTCAACCTTTAATTTGATACCTAAATTGTCCTTGTGCGATACGAGTTTCAAATTTTACAGTGAAAACAAACTTCAAAAACTTCAAATGCCCATATCTCCGTAAATAGAGGCCGTAGAGGGGTCAAAGTTGCAGCATTGTAAAGGTGTTTTTTCAACCTTTAATTTGATACCTAAATTATCCTTGTGCGATACGAGTTTCAAATTTTACAGTGAAAACAAACTTCAAAAACTTCAAATGCCCATATCTCCGTAAATAGAGGCCGTAGAGGGGTCAAAGTTGCAGCATTGTAAAGGTGTTTTTTCAACCTTTAATTTGATACCTAAATTATCCTTGTGCGATACGAGTTTCAAATTTTACAGTGAAAACAAAGTGCTGAAACTTCAAATGCCCATATCTCCGTAAATAGAGGCCGTAGAGGGGTCAAAGTTGCAGCATTGTAAAGGTGATTTCTCAACCTTTTATTTGATACCTAAATTGTCCTTGTGCGATACGAGTTTCAAATTTTACAGTGAAAACAAACTTCAAAAACTTCAAATGCCCATATCTCCGTAAATAGAGGCCGTAGAGGGGTCAAAGTTGCAGCATTGTAAAGGTGTTTTTTCAACCTTTAATTTGATACCTAAATTGTCCTTGTGCGATACGAATTTCAAATTTTACAGTGAAAACAAAGTGCTGAAACTTCAAATGCCCATATCTCCGTAAATAGAGGCCGTAGAGGGGTCAAAGTTGCAGCATTGTAAAGGTGATTTTTCAACCTTTAATTTGATACCTAAATTGTCCTTGTGCGATACGAGTTTCAAATTTTACAGTGAAAACAAACTTCAAAAACTTCAAATGCCCATATCTCCGTAAATAGAGGCCGTAGAGGGGTCAAAGTTGCAGCATTGTAAAGGTGTTTTTTCAACCTTTAATTTGATACCTAAATTATCCTTGTGCGATACGAGTTTCAAATTTTACAGTGAAAACAAACTTCAAAAACTTCAAATGCCCATATCTCCGTAAATAGAGGCCGTAGAGGGGTCAAAGTTGCAGCATTGTAAAGGTGTTTTTTCAACCTTTAATTTGATACCTAAATTATCCTTGTGCGATACGAGTTTCAAATTTTACAGTGAAAACAAAGTGCTGAAACTTCAAATGCCCATATCTCCGTAAATAGAGGCCGTAGAGGGGTCAAAGTTGCAGCATTGTAAAGGTGATTTTTCAACCTTTAATTTGATACCTAAATTGTCCTTGTGCGATACGAGTTTCAAATTTTACAGTGAAAACAAACTTCAAAAACTTCAAATGCCCATATCTCCGTAAATAGAGGCCGTAGAGGGGTCAAAGTTGCAGCATTGTAAAGGTGTTTTTTCAACCTTTAATTTGATACCTAAATTATCCTTGTGCGATACGAGTTTCAAATTTTACAGTGAAAACAAACTTCAAAAACTTCAAATGCCCATATCTCCGTAAATAGAGGCCGTAGAGGGGTCAAAGTTGCAGCATTGTAAAGGTGTTTTTTCAACCTTTAATTTGATACCTAAATTATCCTTGTGCGATACGAGTTTCAAATTTTACAGTGAAAACAAAGTGCTGAAACTTCAAATGCCCATATCTCCGTAAATAGAGGCCGTAGAGGGGTCAAAGTTGCAGCATTGTAAAGGTGATTTCTCAACCTTTTATTTGATACCTAAATTGTCCTTGTGCGATACGAGTTTCAAATTTTACAGTGAAAACAAACTTCAAAAACTTCAAATGCCCATATCTCCGTAAATAGAGGCCGTAGAGGGGTCAAAAATGCAGCATTGTAAAGGTGATTTTTCAACCTTTAATTTGATACCTAAATTGTCCTTGTGCGATACGAGTTTCAAATTTTACAGTGAAAACAAAGTGCTGAAACTTCAAATGCCCATATCTCCGTAAATAGAGGCCGTAGAGGGGTCAAAGTTGCAGCATTGTAAAGGTGATTTTTCAACCTTTAATTTGATACCTAAATTGTCCTTGTGCGATACGAGTTTCAAATTTTACAGTGAAAACAAAGTGCTGAAACTTCAAATGCCCATATCTCCGTAAATAGAGGCCGTAGAGGGGTCAAAGTTGCAGCATTGTAAAGGTGATTTCTCAACCTTTTATTTGATACCTAAATTGTCCTTGTGCGATACGAGTTTCAAATTTTACAGTGAAAACAAACTTCAAAAACTTCAAATGCCCATATCTCCGTAAATAGAGGCCGTAGAGGGGTCAAAAATGCAGCATTGTAAAGGTGATTTTTCAACCTTTAATTTGATACCTAAATTGTCCTTGTGCGATACGAGTTTCAAATTTTACAGTGAAAACAAAGTGCTGAAACTTCAAATGCCCATATCTCCGTAAATAGAGGCCGTAGAGGGGTCAAAGTTGCAGCATTGTAAAGGTGATTTTTCAACCTTTAATTTGATACCTAAATTGTCCTTGTGCGATACGAGTTTCAAATTTTACAGTGAAAACAAACTTCAAAAACTTCAAATGCCCATATCTCCGTAAATAGAGGCCGTAGAGAGCTCAAAGTTGCAGCATTGTAAAGGTGATTTTTCAACCTTTAATTTGATACCTAAATTGTCCTTGTGCGATACGAGTTTCAAATTTTACAGTGAAAACAAAGTGCTGAAACTTCAAATGCCCATATCTCCGTAAATAGAGGCCGTAGAGGGGTCAAAGTTGCAGCATTGTAAAGGTGATTTTTCAACCTTTAATTTGATACCTAAATTGTCCTTGTGCGATACGAGTTTCAAATTTTACAGTGAAAACAAACTTCAAAAACTTCAAATGCCCATATCTCCGTAAATAGAGGCCGTAGAGGGGTCAAAGTTGCAGCATTGTAAAGGTGTTTTTTCAACCTTTAATTTGATACCTAAAT
Source organism: Pherbina coryleti (assembly GCA_943735915.1). Classification (NCBI taxonomy): domain Eukaryota; kingdom Metazoa; phylum Arthropoda; class Insecta; order Diptera; family Sciomyzidae; genus Pherbina; species Pherbina coryleti. The sequence goes on along the minus strand of OX030952.1, from coordinate 79,930,395 downwards.
TATCCTTGTGCGATACGAGTTTCAAATTTTACAGTGAAAACAAACTTCAAAAACTTCAAATGCCCATATCTCCGTAAATAGAGGCCGTAGAGGGGTCAAAGTTGCAGCATTGTAAAGGTGTTTTTTCAACCTTTAATTTGATACCTAAATTATCCTTGTGCGATACGAGTTTCAAATTTTACAGTGAAAACAAAGTGCTGAAACTTCAAATGCCCATATCTCCGTAAATAGAGGCCGTAGAGGGGTCAAAGTTGCAGCATTGTAAAGGTGATTTCTCAACCTTTTATTTGATACCTAAATTGTCCTTGTGCGATACGAGTTTCAAATTTTACAGTGAAAACAAACTTCAAAAACTTCAAATGCCCATATCTCCGTAAATAGAGGCCGTAGAGGGGTCAAAAATGCAGCATTGTAAAGGTGATTTTTCAACCTTTAATTTGATACCTAAATTGTCCTTGTGCGATACGAGTTTCAAATTTTACAGTGAAAACAAAGTGCTGAAACTTCAAATGCCCATATCTCCGTAAATAGAGGCCGTAGAGGGGTCAAAGTTGCAGCATTGTAAAGGTGTTTTTTCAACCTTTAATTTGATACCTAAATTGTCCTTGTGCGATACGAGTTTCAAATTTTACAGTGAAAACAAAGTGCTGAAACTTCAAATGCCCATATCTCCGTAAATAGAGGCCGTAGAGGGGTCAAAGTTGCAGCATTGTAAAGGTGATTTTTCAACCTTTAATTTGATACCTAAATTGTCCTTGTGCGATACGAGTTTCAAATTTTACAGTGAAAACAAACTTCAAAAACTTCAAATGCTCATATCTCCGTAAATAGAGGCCGTAGAGGGGTCAAAGTTGCAGCATTGTAAAGGTGTTTTTTCAACCTTTAATTTGATACCTAAATTATCCTTGTGCGATACGAGTTTCAAATTTTACAGTGAAAACAAACTTCAAAAACTTCAAATGCCCATATCTCCGTAAATAGAGGCCGTAGAGGGGTCAAAGTTGCAGCATTGTAAAGGTGTTTTTTCAACCTTTAATTTGATACCTAAATTATCCTTGTGCGATACGAGTTTCAAATTTTACAGTGAAAACAAAGTGCTGAAACTTCAAATGCCCATATCTCCGTAAATAGAGGCCGTAGAGGGGTCAAAGTTGCAGCATTGTAAAGGTGATTTCTCAACCTTTTATTTGATACCTAAATTGTCCTTGTGCGATACGAGTTTCAAATTTTACAGTGAAAACAAACTTCAAAAACTTCAAATGCCCATATCTCCGTAAATAGAGGCCGTAGAGGGGTCAAAAATGCAGCATTGTAAAGGTGATTTTTCAACCTTTAATTTGATACCTAAATTGTCCTTGTGCGATACGAGTTTCAAATTTTACAGTGAAAACAAAGTGCTGAAACTTCAAATGCCCATATCTCCGTAAATAGAGGCCGTAGAGGGGTCAAAGTTGCAGCATTGTAAAGGTGATTTTTCAACCTTTAATTTGATACCTAAATTGTCCTTGTGCGATACGAGTTTCAAATTTTACAGTGAAAACAAAGTGCTGAAACTTCAAATGCCCATATCTCCGTAAATAGAGGCCGTAGAGGGGTCAAAGTTGCAGCATTGTAAAGGTGTTTTTTCAACCTTTAATTTGATACCTAAATTGTCCTTGTGCGATACGAGTTTCAAATTTTACAGTGAAAACAAAGTGCTGAAACTTCAAATGCCCATATCTCCGTAAATAAAGGCCGTAGAGGGGTCAAAGTTGCAGCATTGTAAAGGTGATTTTTCAACCTTTAATTTGATACCTAAATTGTCCTTGTGCGATACGAGTTTCAAATTTTACAGTGAAAACAAACTTCAAAAACTTCAAATGCCCATATCTCCGTAAATAGAGGCCGTAGAGGGGTCAAAGATGCAGCATTGTAAAGGAGATTTTTCAACCTTTAATTTGATACCTAAATTGTCCTTGTGCGATACGAGTTTCAAATTTTACAGTGAAAACAAACTTCAAAAACTTCAAATGCCCATATCTCCGTAAATAGAGGCCGTAGAGGGGTCAAAGTTGCAGCATTGTAAAGGTGATTTTTCAACCTTTAATTTGATACCTAAATTGTCCTTTTGCGATACGAGTTTCAAATTTTACAGTGAAAACAAAGTGCTGAAACTTCAAATGCCCATATCTCCGTAAATAGAGGCCGTAGAGGGGTCAAAGTTGCAGCATTGTAAAGGTGATTTTTCAACCTTTAATTTGATACCTAAATTGTCCTTGTGCGATACGAGTTTCAAATTTTACAGTGAAAACAAACTTCAAAAACTTCAAATGCCCATATCTCCGTAAATAGAGGCCGTAGAGAGCTCAAAGTTGCAGCATTGTAAAGGTGATTTTTCAACCTTTAATTTGATACCTAAATTGTCCTTGTGCGATACGAGTTTCAAATTTTACAGTGAAAACAAAGTGCTGAAACTTCAAATGCCCATATCTCCGTAAATAGAGGCCGTAGAGGGGTCAAAGTTGCAGCATTGTAAAGGTGATTTTTCAACCTTTAATTTGATACCTAAATTGTCCTTGTGCGATACGAGTTTCAAATTTTACAGTGAAAACAAACTTCAAAAACTTCAAATGCCCATATCTCCGTAAATAGAGGCCGTAGAGGGGTCAAAGTTGCAGCATTGTAAAGGTGTTTTTTCAACCTTTAATTTGATACCTAAATTATCCTTGTGCGATACGAGTTTCAAATTTTACAGTGAAAACAAACTTCAAAAACTTCAAATGCCCATATCTCCGTAAATAGAGGCCGTAGAGGGGTCAAAGTTGCAGCATTGTAAAGGTGTTTTTTCAACCTTTAATTTGATACCTAAATTATCCTTGTGCGATACGAGTTTCAAATTTTACAGTGAAAACAAAGTGCTGAAACTTCAAATGCCCATATCTCCGTAAATAGAGGCCGTAGAGGGGTCAAAGTTGCAGCATTGTAAAGGTGATTTCTCAACCTTTTATTTGATACCTAAATTGTCCTTGTGCGATACGAGTTTCAAATTTTACAGTGAAAACAAACTTCAAAAACTTCAAATGCCCATATCTCCGTAAATAGAGGCCGTAGAGGGGTCAAAAATGCAGCATTGTAAAGGTGATTTTTCAACCTTTAATTTGATACCTAAATTGTCCTTGTGCGATACGAGTTTCAAATTTTACAGTGAAAACAAAGTGCTGAAACTTCAAATGCCCATATCTCCGTAAATAGAGGCCGTAGAGGGGTCAAAGTTGCAGCATTGTAAAGGTGTTTTTTCAACCTTTAATTTGATACCTAAATTGTCCTTGTGCGATACGAGTTTCAAATTTTACAGTGAAAACAAAGTGCTGAAACTTCAAATGCCCATATCTCCGTAAATAGAGGCCGTAGAGGGGTCAAAGTTGCAGCATTGTAAAGGTGATTTTTCAACCTTTAATTTGATACCTAAATTGTCCTTGTGCGATACGAGTTTCAAATTTTACAGTGAAAACAAACTTCAAAAACTTCAAATGCCCATATCTCCGTAAATAGAGGCCGTAGAGGGGTCAAAGTTGCAGCATTGTAAAGGTGTTTTTTCAACCTTTAATTTGATACCTAAATTATCCTTGTGCGATACGAGTTTCAAATTTTACAGTGAAAACAAAGTGCTGAAACTTCAAATGCCCATATCTCCGTAAATAGAGGCCGTAGAGGGGTCAAAGTTGCAGCATTGTAAAGGTGATTTCTCAACCTTTTATTTGATACCTAAATTGTCCTTGTGCGATACGAGTTTCAAATTTTACAGTGAAAACAAACTTCAAAAACTTCAAATGCCCATATCTCCGTAAATAGAGGCCGTAGAGGGGTCAAAAATGCAGCATTGTAAAGGTGATTTTTCAACCTTTAATTTGATACCTAAATTGTCCTTGTGCGATACGAGTTTCAAATTTTACAGTGAAAACAAAGTGCTGAAACTTCAAATGCCCATATCTCCGTAAATAGAGGCCGTAGAGGGGTCAAAGTTGCAGCATTGTAAAGGTGATTTTTCAACCTTTAATTTGATACCTAAATTGTCCTTGTGCGATACGAGTTTCAAATTTTACAGTGAAAACAAAGTGCTGAAACTTCAAATGCCCATATCTCCGTAAATAGAGGCCGTAGAGGGGTCAAAGTTGCAGCATTGTAAAGGTGTTTTTTCAACCTTTAATTTGATACCTAAATTGTCCTTGTGCGATACGAGTTTCAAATTTTACAGTGAAAACAAAGTGCTGAAACTTCAAATGCCCATATCTCCGTAAATAAAGGCCGTAGAGGGGTCAAAGTTGCAGCATTGTAAAGGTGATTTTTCAACCTTTAATTTGATACCTAAATTGTCCTTGTGCGATACGAGTTTCAAATTTTACAGTGAAAACAAACTTCAAAAACTTCAAATGCCCATATCTCCGTAAATAGAGGCCGTAGAGGGGTCAAAGATGCAGCATTGTAAAGGAGATTTTTCAACCTTTAATTTGATACCTAAATTGTCCTTGTGCGATACGAGTTTCAAATTTTACAGTGAAAACAAACTTCAAAAACTTCAAATGCCCATATCTCCGTAAATAGAGGCCGTAGAGGGGTCAAAGTTGCAGCATTGTAAAGGTGATTTTTCAACCTTTAATTTGATACCTAAATTGTCCTTGTGCGATACGAGTTTCAAATTTTACAGTGAAAACAAACTTCAAATGCCCATATCTCCGTAAATAGAGGCCGTAGAGGGGTCAAAGTTGCAGCATTGTAAAGGTGTTTTTTCAACCTTTAATTTGATACCTAAATTGTCCTTGTGCGATACGAGTTTCAAATTTTACAGTGAAAACAAAGTGCTGAAACTTCAAATGCCCATATCTCCGTAAATAGAGGCCGTAGAGGGGTCAAAGTTGCAGCATTGTAAAGGTGTTTTTTCAACCTTTAATTTGATACCTAAATTGTCCTTGTGCGATACGAGTTTCAAATTTTACAGTGAAAACAAACTTCAAAAACTTCAAATGCCCATATCTCCGTAAATAGAGGCCGTAGAGGGGTCAAAGTTGCAGCATTGTAAAGGAGATTTTTCAACCTTTAATTTGATACCTAAATTGTCCTTGTGCGATACGAGTTTCAAATTTTACAGTGAAAACAAAGTGCTGAAACTTCAAATGCCCATATCTCCGTAAATAGAGGCCGTAGAGGGGTCAAAGTTGCAGCATTGTAAAGGTGTTTTTTCAACCTTTAATTTGATACCTAAATTGTCCTTGTGCGATACGAGTTTCAAATTTTACAGTGAAAACAAAGTGCTGAAACTTCAAATGCCCATATCTCCGTAAATAGAGGCCGTAGAGGGGTCAAAGTTGCAGCATTGTAAAGGTGTTTTTTCAACCTTCAATTTGATACCTAAATTGTCCTTGTGCGATACGAGTTTCAAATTTTACAGTGAAAACAAAGTGCTGAAACTTCAAATGCCCATATCTCCGTAAATAAAGGCCGTAGAGGGGTCAAAGTTGCAGCATTGTAAAGGTGATTTTTCAACCTTTAATTTGATACCTAAATTGTCCTTGTGCGATACGAGTTTCAAATTTTACAGTGAAAACAAAGTGCTGAAACTTCAAATGCCCATATCTCCGTAAATAAAGGCCGTAGAGGGGTCAAAGTTGCAGCATTGTAAAGGTGATTTTTCAACCTTTAATTTGATACCTAAATTGTCCTTGTGCGATACGAGTTTCAAATTTTACAGTGAAAACAAACTTCAAAAACTTCAAATGCCCATATCTCCGTAAATAGAGGCCGTAGAGGGGTCAAAGTTGCAGCATTGTAAAGGAGATTTTTCAACCTTTAATTTGATACCTAAATTGTCCTTGTGCGATACGAGTTTCAAATTTTACAGTGAAAACAAAGTGCTGAAACTTCAAATGCCCATATCTCCGTAAATAGAGGCCGTAGAGGGGTCAAAGTTGCAGCATTGTAAAGGTGTTTTTTCAACCTTTAATTTGATACCTAAATTGTCCTTGTGCGATACGAGTATCAAATTTTACAGTGAAAACAAAGTGCTGAAACTTCAAATGCCCATATCTCCGTAAATAGAGGCCGTAGAGGGGTAAAAGTTGCACCATTGTAAAGGTGTTTTTACAACCTTTAATTTGATACCTAAATTGTCCTTGTGCGATACGAGTTTCAAATTTTACAGTGAAAACAAACTTCAAAAACTTCAAATGCCCATATCTCCGTAAATAGAGGCCGTAGAGGGGTCAAAGTTGCAGCATTGTAAAGGAGATTTTTCAACCTTTAATTTGATACCTAAATTGTCCTTGTGCGATACGAGTTTCAAATTTTACAGTGAAAACAAACTTCAAAAACTTCAAATGCCCATATCTCCGTAAATAGAGGCCGTAGAGGGGTCAAAGTTGCAGCATTGTAAAGGTGATTTTTCAACCTTTAATTTGATACCTAAATTGTCCTTGTGCGATACGAGTTTCAAATTTTACAGTGAAAACAAAGTGCTGAAACTTCAAATGCCCATATCTCCGTAAATAGAGGCCGTAGAGGGGTCAAAGTTGCAGCATTGTAAAGGTGTTTTTTCAACCTTTAATTTGATACCTAAATTGTCCTTGTGCGATACGAGTTTCAAATTTTACAGTGAAAACAAAGTGCTGAAACTTCAAATGCCCATATCTCCGTAAATAAAGGCCGTAGAGGGGTCAAAGTTGCAGCATTGTAAAGGTGATTTTTCAACCTTTAATTTGATACCTAAATTGTCCTTGTGCGATACGAGTTTCAAATTTTACAGTGAAAACAAACTTCAAAAACTTCAAATGCCCATATCTCCGTAAATAGAGGCCGTAGAGGGGTCAAAGATGCAGCATTGTAAAGGAGATTTTTCAACCTTTAATTTGATACCTAAATTGTCCTTGTGCGATACGAGTTTCAAATTTTACAGTGAAAACAAAGTGCTGAAACTTCAAATGCCCATATCTCCGTAAATAGAGGCCGTAGAGGGGTCAAAGTTGCAGCATTGTAAAGGTGTTTTTTCAACCTTCAATTTGATACCTAAATTGTCCTTGTGCGATACGAGTTTCAAATTTTACAGTGAAAACAAAGTGCTGAAACTTCAAATGCCCATATCTCCGTAAATAGAGGCCGTAGAGGGGTCAAAGTTGCAGCATTGTAAAGGTGTTTTTTCAACCTTTAATTTGATACCTAAATTGTCCTTGTGCGATACGAGTTTCAAATTTTGCAGTGAAAACAAAGTCCTGAAACTTCAAATGCCCATATCTCCGTAAATAGAGGCCGTAGAGGGGTCAAAGTTGCAGCATTGTAAAGGTGTTTTTTCAACCTTTAATTTGATACCTAAATTGTCCTTGTGCGATACGAGTTTCAAATTTTACAGTGAAAACAAAGTGCTGAAACTTCAAATGCCCATATCTCCGTAAATAGAGGCCGTAGAGGGGTCAAAGTTGCAGCATTGTAAAGGTGTTTTTTCAACCTTTAATTTGATACCTAAATTGTCCTTGTGCGATACGAGTTTCAAATTTTACAGTGAAAACAAAGTGCTGAAACTTCAAATGCCCATATCTCCGTAAATAGAGGCCGTAGAGGGGTCAAAGTTGCAGCATTGTAAAGGTGTTTTTTCAACCTTTAATTTGATACCTAAATTGTCCTTGTGCGATACGAGTTTCAAATTTTACAGTAAAAACAAAGTGCTGAAACTTCAAATGCCCATATCTCCGTAAATAGAGGCCGTAGAGGGGTCAAAGTTGCAGCATTGTAAAGGTGTTTTTTCAACCTTTAATTTGATACCTAAATTGTCCTTGTGCGATACGAGTTTCAAATTTTACAGTGAAAACAAACTTCAAAAACTTCAAATGCTCATATCTCCGTAAATAGAGGCCGTAGAGGGGTCAAAGTTGCAGCATTGTAAAGGTGTTTTTTCAACCTTCAATTTGATACCTAAATTGTCCTTGTGCGATACGAGTTTCAAATTTTACAGTGAAAACAAAGTGCTGAAACTTCAAATGCCCATATCTCCGTAAATAGAGGCCGTAGAGGGGTCAAAGTTGCAGCATTGTAAAGGTGTTTTTTCAACCTTTAATTTGATACCTAAATTGTCCTTGTGCGATACGAGTTTCAAATTTAACAGTGAAAACAAACTTCAAAAACTTCAAATGCTCATATCTCCGTAAGTAGAGGCCGTAGAGGGGTCAAAGTTGCAGCATTGTAAAGGTGTTTTTTCAACCTTTAATTTGATACCTAAATTGTCCTTGTGCGATACGAGTTTCAAATTTTACAGTAAAAACAAACTTCAAAAACTTCAAATGCTCATATCTCCGTAAATAGAGGCCGTAGAGGGGTCAAAGTTGCAGCATTGTAAAGGTGTTTTTTCAACCTTCAATTTGATACCTAAATTGTCCTTGTGCGATACGAGTTTCAAATTTTACAGTGAAAACAAAGTGCTGAAACTTCAAATGCCCATATCTCCGTAAATAGAGGCCGTAGAGGGGTCAAAGTTGCAGCATTGTAAAGGTGTTTTTTCAACCTTTAATTTGATACCTAAATTGTCCTTGTGCGATACGAGTTTCAAATTTAACAGTGAAAACAAACTTCAAAAACTTCAAATGCTCATATCTCCGTAAGTAGAGGCCGTAGAGGGGTCAAAGTTGCAGCATTGTAAAGGTGTTTTTTCAACCTTTAATTTGATACCTAAATTGTCCTTGTGCGATACGAGTTTCAAATTTTACAGTAAAAACAAAGTGCTGAAACTTCAAATGCCCATATCTCCGTAAATAGAGGCCGTAGAGGGGTCAAAGTTGCAGCATTGTAAAGGTGTTTTTTCAACCTTTAATTTGATACCTAAATTGTCCTTGTGCGATACGAGTTTCAAATTTTACAGTGAAAACAAACTTCAAAAACTTCAAATGCTCATATCTCCGTAAATAGAGGCCGTAGAGGGGTCAAAGTTGCAGCATTGTAAAGGTGTTTTTTCAACCTTCAATTTGATACCTAAATTGTCCTTGTGCGATACGAGTTTCAAATTTTACAGTGAAAACAAACTTCAAAAACTTCAAATGCTCATATCTCCGTAAATAGAGGCCGTAGAGGGGTCAAAGTTGCAGCATTGTAAAGGTGTTTTTTCAACCTTTAATTTGATACCTAAATTGTCCTTGTGCGATACGAGTTTCAAATTTTACAGTGAAAACAAACTTCAAAAACTTCAAATGCTCATATCTCCGTAAATAGAGGCCGTAGAGGGGTCAAAGTTGCAGCATTGTAAAGGTGTTTTTTCAACCTTCAATTTGATACCTAAATTGTCCTTGTGCGATACGAGTTTCAAATTTTACAGTGAAAACAAACTTCAAAAACTTCAAATGCTCATATCTCCGTAAATAGAGGCCGTAGAGGGGTCAAAGTTGCAGCATTGTAAAGGTGTTTTTTCAACCTTTAATTTGATACCTAAATTGTCCTTGTGCGATACGAGTTTCAAATTTTACAGTGAAAACAAACTTCAAAAACTTCAAATGCTCATATCTCCGTAAATAGAGGCCGTAGAGGGGTCAAAGTTGCAGCATTGTAAAGGTGTTTTTTCAACCTTTAATTTGATACCTAAATTGTCCTTTTTCAACCTTTAATTTGATACCTAAATTGTCCTTGTGCGATACGAGTTTCAAATTTTACAGTGAAAACAAAGTGCTGAAACTTCAAATGCCCATATCTCCGTAAATAGAGGCCGTAGAGGGGCCAAAGTTGCAGCATTGTAAAGGTGTTTTTTCAACCTTTAATTTGATACCTAAATTGTCCTTGTGCGATACGAGTTTCAAATTTTACAGTGAAAACAAACTTCAAAAACTTCAAATGCTCATATCTCCGTAAATAGAGGCCGTAGAGGGGTCAAAGTTGCAGCATTGTAAAGGTGTTTTTTCAACCTTTAATTTGATACCTAAATTGTCCTTGTGCGATACGAGTTTCAAATTTTACAGTGAAAACAAAGTGCTGAAACTTCAAATGCCCATATCTCCGTAAATAGAGGCCGTAGAGGGGTCAAAGTTGCAGCATTGTAAAGGTGTTTTTTCAACCTTTAATTTGATACCTAAATTGTCCTTGTGCGATACGAGTTTCAAATTTTACAGTGAAAACAAACTTCAAAAACTTCAAATGCTCATATCTCCGTAAATAGAGGCCGTAGAGGGGTCAAAGTTGCAGCATTGTAAAGGTGTTTTTTCAACCTTTAATTTGATACCTAAATTGTCCTTTTTCAACCTTTAATTTGATACCTAAATTGTCCTTGTGCGATACGAGTTTCAAATTTTACAGTGAAAACAAAGTGCTGAAACTTCAAATGCCCATATCTCCGTAAATAGAGGCCGTAGAGGGGCCAAAGTTGCAGCATTGTAAAGGTGTTTTTTCAACCTTTAATTTGATACCTAAATTGTCCTTGTGCGATACGAGTTTCAAATTTTACAGTGAAAACAAAGTGCTGAAACTTCAAATGCCCATATCTCCGTAAATAGAGGCCGTAGAGGGGCCAAAGTTGCAGCATTGTAAAGGTGTTTTTTCAACCTTTAATTTGATACCTAAATTGTCCTTGTGCGATACGAGTTTCAAATTTTACAGTGAAAACAAAGTGCTGAAACTTCAAATGCCCATATCTCCGTAAATAGAGGCCGTAGAGGGGCCAAAGTTGCAGCATTGTAAAGGTGTTTTTTCAACCTTTAATTTGATACCTAAATTGTCCTTGTGCGATACGAGTTTCAAATTTTACAGTGAAAACAAACTTCAAAAACTTCAAATGCTCATATCTCCGTAAATAGAGGCCGTAGAGGGGTCAAAGTTGCAGCATTGTAAAGGTGTTTTTTCAACCTTCAATTTGATACCTAAATTGTCCTTGTGCGATACGAGTTTCAAATTTTACAGTGAAAACAAACTTCAAAAACTTCAAATGCTCATATCTCCGTAAATAGAGGCCGTAGAGGGGTCAAAGTTGCAGCATTGTAAAGGTGTTTTTTCAACCTTTAATTTGATACCTAAATTGTCCTTGTGCGATACGAGTTTCAAATTTTACAGTGAAAACAAACTTCAAAAACTTCAAATGCTCATATCTCCGTAAATAGAGGCCGTAGAGGGGTCAAAGTTGCAGCATTGTAAAGGTGTTTTTTCAACCTTCAATTTGATACCTAAATTGTCCTTGTGCGATACGAGTTTCAAATTTTACAGTGAAAACAAACTTCAAAAACTTCAAATGCTCATATCTCCGTAAATAGAGGCCGTAGAGGGGTCAAAGTTGCAGCATTGTAAAGGTGTTTTTTCAACCTTTAATTTGATACCTAAATTGTCCTTGTGCGATACGAGTTTCAAATTTTACAGTGAAAACAAACTTCAAAAACTTCAAATGCTCATATCTCCGTAAATAGAGGCCGTAGAGGGGTCAAAGTTGCAGCATTGTAAAGGTGTTTTTTCAACCTTTAATTTGATACCTAAATTGTCCTTGTGCGATACGAGTTTCAAATTTTACAGTGAAAACAAACTTCAAAAACTTCAAATGCTCATATCTCCGTAAATAGAGGCCGTAGAGGGGTCAAAGTTGCAGCATTGTAAAGGTGTTTTTTCAACCTTTAATTTGATACCTAAATTGTCCTTGTGCGATACGAGTTTCAAATTTTACAGTGAAAACAAAGTGCTGAAACTTCAAATGCCCATATCTCCGTAAATAGAGGCCGTAGAGGGGTCAAAGTTGCAGCATTGTAAAGGTGTTTTTTCAACCTTTAATTTGATACCTAAATTGTCCTTGTGCGATACGAGTTTCAAATTTTACAGTGAAAACAAACTTCAAAAACTTCAAATGCTCATATCTCCGTAAATAGAGGCCGTAGAGGGGTCAAAGTTGCAGCATTGTAAAGGTGTTTTTTCAACCTTTAATTTGATACCTAAATTGTCCTTGTGCGATACGAGTTTCAAATTTTACAGTGAAAACAAACTTCAAAAACTTCAAATGCTCATATCTCCGTAAATAGAGGCCGTAGAGGGGTCAAAGTTGCAGCATTGTAAAGGTGTTTTTTCAACCTTTAATTTGATACCTAAATTGTCCTTGTGCGATACGAGTTTCAAATTTTACAGTGAAAACAAAGTGCTGAAACTTCAAATGCCCATATCTCCGTAAATAGAGGCCGTAGAGGGGCCAAAGTTGCAGCATTGTAAAGGTGTTTTTTCAACCTTTAATTTGATACCTAAATTGTCCTTGTGCGATACGAGTTTCAAATTTTACAGTGAAAACAAAGTGCTGAAACTTCAAATGCCCATATCTCCGTAAATAGAGGCCGTAGAGGGGTCAAAGTTGCAGCATTGTAAAGGTGTTTTTTCAACCTTTAATTTGATACCTAAATTGTCCTTGTGCGATACGAGTTTCAAATTTTACAGTGAAAACAAAGTGCTGAAACTTCAAATGCCCATATCTCCGTAAATAGAGGCCGTAGAGGGGTCAAAGTTGCAGCATTGTAAAGGTGTTTTTTCAACCTTTAATTTGATACCTAAATTGTCCTTTTTCAACCTTTAATTTGATACCTAAATTGTCCTTGTGCGATACGAGTTTCAAATTTTACAGTGAAAACAAAGTGCTGAAACTTCAAATGCCCATATCTCCGTAAATAGAGGCCGTAGAGGGGCCAAAGTTGCAGCATTGTAAAGGTGTTTTTTCAACCTTTAATTTGATACCTAAATTGTCCTTGTGCGATACGAGTTTCAAATTTTACAGTGAAAACAAACTTCAAAAACTTCAAATGCTCATATCTCCGTAAATAGAGGCCGTAGAGGGGTCAAAGTTGCAGCATTGTAAAGGTGTTTTTTCAACCTTTAATTTGATACCTAAATTGTCCTTGTGCGATACGAGTTTCAAATTTTACAGTGAAAACAAAGTGCTGAAACTTCAAATGCCCATATCTCAGTAAATAGAGGCCGTAGAGGGGTCAAAGTTGCAGCATTGTAAAGGTGTTTTTTCAACCTTTAATTTGATACCTAAATTGTCCTTGTGCGATACGAGTTTCAAATTTTACAGTGAAAACAAACTTCAAAAACTTCAAATGCTCATATCTCCGTAAATAGAGGCCGTAGAGGGGTCAAAGTTGCAGCATTGTAAAGGTGTTTTTTCAACCTTTAATTTGATACCTAAATTGTCCTTTTTCAACCTTTAATTTGATACCTAAATTGTCCTTGTGCGATACGAGTTTCAAATTTTACAGTGAAAACAAAGTGCTGAAACTTCAAATGCCCATATCTCCGTAAATAGAGGCCGTAGAGGGGCCAAAGTTGCAGCATTGTAAAGGTGTTTTTTCAACCTTTAATTTGATACCTAAATTGTCCTTGTGCGATACGAGTTTCAAATTTTACAGTGAAAACAAAGTGCTGAAACTTCAAATGCCCATATCTCCGTAAATAGAGGCCGTAGAGGGGCCAAAGTTGCAGCATTGTAAAGGTGTTTTTTCAACCTTTAATTTGATACCTAAATTGTCCTTGTGCGATACGAGTTTCAAATTTTACAGTGAAAACAAAGTGCTGAAACTTCAAATGCCCATATCTCCGTAAATAGAGGCCGTAGAGGGGCCAAAGTTGCAGCATTGTAAAGGTGTTTTTTCAACCTTTAATTTGATACCTAAATTGTCCTTGTGCGATACGAGTTTCAAATTTTACAGTGAAAACAAACTTCAAAAACTTCAAATGCTCATATCTCCGTAAATAGAGGCCGTAGAGGGGTCAAAGTTGCAGCATTGTAAAGGTGTTTTTTCAACCTTTAATTTGATACCTAAATTGTCCTTGTGCGATACGAGTTTCAAATTTTACAGTGAAAACAAAGTGCTGAAACTTCAAATGCCCATATCTCCGTAAATAGAGGCCGTAGAGGGGCCAAAGTTGCAGCATTGTAAAGGTGTTTTTTCAACCTTTAATTTGATACCTAAATTGTCCTTGTGCGATACGAGTTTCAAATTTTACAGTGAAAACAAACTTCAAAAACTTCAAATGCTCATATCTCCGTAAATAGAGGCCGTAGAGGGGTCAAAGTTGCAGCATTGTAAAGGTGTTTTTTCAACCTTTAATTTGATACCTAAATTGTCCTTGTGCGATACGAGTTTCAAATTTTACAGTGAAAACAAAGTGCTGAAACATCAAATGCCCATATCTCCGTAAATAGAGGCCGTAGAGGGGCCAAAGTTGCAGCATTGTAAAGGTGTTTTTTCAACCTTTAATTTGATACCTAAATTGTCCTTGTGCGATACGAGTTTCAAATTTTACAGTGAAAACAAACTTCAAAAACTTCAAATGCTCATATCTCCGTAAATAGAGGCCGTAGAGGGGTCAAAGTTGCAGCATTGTAAAGGTGTTTTTTCAACCTTTAATTTGATACCTAAATTGTCCTTGTGCGATACGAGTTTCAAATTTTACAGTGAAAACAAAGTGCTGAAACTTCAAATGCCCATATCTCCGTAAATAGAGGCCGTAGAGGGGTCAAAGTTGCAGCATTGTAAAGGTGTTTTTTCAGCCTTTAATTTGATACCTAAATTGTCCTTGTGCGATACGAGTTTCAAATTTTACAGTGAAAACAAAGTGCTGAAACTTCAAATGCCCATATCTCCGTAAATAGAGGCCGTAGAGGGGCCAAAGTTGCAGCATTGTAAAGGTGTTTTTTCAACCTTTAATTTGATACCTAAATTGTCCTTGTGCGATACGAGTTTCAAATTTTACAGTGAAAACAAAGTGCTGAAACTTCAAATGCCCATATCTCCGTAAATAGAGGCCGTAGAGGGGCCAAAGTTGCAGCATTGTAAAGGTGTTTTTTCAACCTTTAATTTGATACCTAAATTGTCCTTGTGCGATACGAGTTTCAAATTTTACAGTGAAAACAAACTTCAAAAACTTCAAATGCTCATATCTCCGTAAATAGAGGCCGTAGAGGGGTCAAAGTTGCAGCATTGTAAAGGTGTTTTTTCAACCTTTAATTTGATACCTAAATTGTCCTTGTGCGATACGAGTTTCAAATTTTACAGTGAAAACAAACTTCAAAAACTTCAAATGCTCATATCTCCGTAAATAGAGGCCGTAGAGGGGTCAAAGTTGCAGCATTGTAAAGGTGTTTTTTCAACCTTTAATTTGATACCTAAATTGTCCTTGTGCGATACGAGTTTCAAATTTTACAGTGAAAACAAAGTGCTGAAACTTCAAATGCCCATATCTCCGTAAATAGAGGCCGTAGAGGGGTCAAAGTTGCAGCATTGTAAAGGTGTTTTTTCAACCTTTAATTTGATACCTAAATTGTCCTTGTGCGATACGAGTTTCAAATTTTACAGTGAAAACAAACTTCAAAAACTTCAAATGCTCATATCTCCGTAAATAGAGGCCGTAGAGGGGTCAAAGTTGCAGCATTGTAAAGGTGTTTTTTCAACCTTTAATTTGATACCTAAATTGTCCTTGTGCGATACGAGTTTCAAATTTTACAGTGAAAACAAAGTGCTGAAACTTCAAATGCCCATATCTCCGTAAATAGAGGCCGTAGAGGGGTCAAAGTTGCAGCATTGTAAAGGTGTTTTTTCAACCTTTAATTTGATACCTAAATTGTCCTTGTGCGATACGAGTTTCAAATTTTACAGTGAAAACAAACTTCAAAAACTTCAAATGCTCATATCTCCGTAAATAGAGGCCGTAGAGGGGTCAAAGTTGCAGCATTGTAAAGGTGTTTTTTCAACCTTTAATTTGATACCTAAATTGTCCTTGTGCGATACGAGTTTCAAATTTTACAGTGAAAACAAACTTCAAAAACTTCAAATGCTCATATCTCCGTAAATAGAGGCCGTAGAGGGGTCAAAGTTGCAGCATTGTAAAGGTGTTTTTTCAACCTTCAATTTGATACCTAAATTGTCCTTGTGCGATACGAGTTTCAAATTTTACAGTGAAAACAAACTTCAAAAACTTCAAATGCTCATATCTCCGTAAATAGAGGCCGTAGAGGGGTCAAAGTTGCAGCATTGTAAAGGTGTTTTTTCAACCTTTAATTTGATACCTAAATTGTCCTTGTGCGATACGAGTTTCAAATTTTACAGTGAAAACAAACTTCAAAAACTTCAAATGCTCATATCTCCGTAAATAGAGGCCGTAGAGGGGTCAAAGTTGCAGCATTGTAAAGGTGTTTTTTCAACCTTTAATTTGATACCTAAATTGTCCTTGTGCGATACGAGTTTCAAATTTTACAGTGAAAACAAACTTCAAAAACTTCAAATGCTCATATCTCCGTAAATAGAGGCCGTAGAGGGGTCAAAGTTGCAGCATTGTAAAGGTGTTTTTTCAACCTTTAATTTGATACCTAAATTGTCCTTGTGCGATACGAGTTTCAAATTTTACAGTGAAAACAAAGTGCTGAAACTTCAAATGCCCATATCTCCGTAAATAGAGGCCGTAGAGGGGCCAAAGTTGCAGCATTGTAAAGGTGTTTTTTCAACCTTTAATTTGATACCTAAATTGTCCTTGTGCGATACGAGTTTCAAATTTTACAGTGAAAACAAAGTGCTGAAACTTCAAATGCCCATATCTCCGTAAATAGAGGCCGTAGAGGGGCCAAAGTTGCAGCATTGTAAAGGTGTTTTTTCAACCTTTAATTTGATACCTAAATTGTCCTTGTGCGATACGAGTTTCAAATTTTACAGTGAAAACAAACTTCAAAAACTTCAAATGCTCATATCTCCGTAAATAGAGGCCGTAGAGGGGTCAAAGTTGCAGCATTGTAAAGGTGTTTTTTCAACCTTTAATTTGATACCTAAATTGTCCTTGTGCGATACGAGTTTCAAATTTTACAGTGAAAACAAAGTGCTGAAACTTCAAATGCCCATATCTCCGTAAATAGAGGCCGTAGAGGGGCCAAAGTTGCAGCATTGTAAAGGTGTTTTTTCAACCTTTAATTTGATACCTAAATTGTCCTTGTGCGATACGAGTTTCAAATTTTACAGTGAAAACAAAGTGCTGAAACTTCAAATGCCCATATCTCCGTAAATAGAGGCCGTAGAGGGGTCAAAGTTGCAGCATTGTAAAGGTGTTTTTTCAACCTTTAATTTGATACCTAAATTGTCCTTGTGCGATACGAGTTTCAAATTTTACAGTGAAAACAAACTTCAAAAACTTCAAATGCCCATATCTCCGTAAATAGAGGCCGTAGAGGGGTCAAAGTTGCAGCATTGTAAAGGTGTTTTTTCAACCTTTAATTTGATACCTAAATTGTCCTTGTGCGATACGAGTTTCAAATTTTACAGTGAAAACAAAGTGCTGAAACTTCAAAAGCCCATATCTCCGTAAATAGAGGCCGTAGAGGGGCCAAAGTTGCAGCATTGTAAAGGTGTTTTTTCAACCTTTAATTTGATACCTAAATTGTCCTTGTGCGATACGAGTTTCAAATTTTACAGTGAAAACAAAGTGCTGAAACATCAAATGCCCATATCTCCGTAAATAGAGGCCGTAGAGGGGCCAAAGTTGCAGCATTGTAAAGGTGTTTTTTCAACCTTTAATTTGATACCTAAATTGTCCTTGTGCGATACGAGTTTCAAATTTTACAGTGAAAACAAAGTGCTGAAACTTCAAAAGCCCATATCTCCGTAAATAGAGGCCGTAGAGGGGCCAAAGTTGCAGCATTGTAAAGGTGTTTTTTCAACCTTTAATTTGATACCTAAATTGTCCTTGTGCGATACGAGTTTCAAATTTTACAGTGAAAACAAAGTGCTGAAACATCAAATGCCCATATCTCCGTAAATAGAGGCCGTAGAGGGGCCAAAGTTGCAGCATTGTAAAGGTGTTTTTTCAACCTTTAATTTGATACCTAAATTGTCCTTGTGCGATACGAGTTTCAAATTTTACAGTGAAAACAAACTTCAAAAACTTCAAATGCCCATATCTCCGTAAATAGAGGCCGTAGAGGGGTCAAAGTTGCAGCATTGTAAAGGTGTTTTTTCAACCTTTAATTTGATACCTAAATTGTCCTTGTGCGATACGAGTTTCAAATTTTACAGTGAAAACAAAGTGCTGAAACTTCAAAAGCCCATATCTCCGTAAATAGAGGCCGTAGAGGGGTCAAAGTTGCAGCATTGTAAAGGTGTTTTTTCAACCTTTAATTTGATACCTAAATTGTCCTTGTGCGATACGAGTTTCAAATTTAACAGTGAAAACAAACTTCAAAAACTTCAAAAGCCCATATCTCCGTAAATAGAGGCCGTAGAGGGGTCAAAGTTGCAGCATTGTAAAGGTGTTTTTTCAACCTTTAATTTGATACCTAAATTGTCCTTGTGCGATACGAGTTTCAAATTTTACAGTAAAAACAAAGTGCTGAAACTTCAAATGCCCATATCTCCGTAAATAGAGGCCGTAGAGGGGTCAAAGTTGCAGCATTGTAAAGGTGTTTTTTCAACCTTTAATTTGATACCTAAATTGTCCTTGTGCGATACGAGTTTCAAATTTTACAGTGAAAACAAAGTGCTGAAACTTCAAATGCCCATATCTCCGTAAATAGAGGCCGTAGAGGGGTCAAAGTTGCAGCATTGTAAAGGTGTTTTTTCAACCTTTAATTTGATACCTAAATTGTCCTTGTGCGATACGAGTTTCAAATTTTACAGTGAAAACAAAGTGCTGAAACTTCAAATGCCCATATCTCCGTAAATAGAGGCCGTAGAGGGGTCAAAGTTGCAGCATTGTAAAGGTGTTTTTTCAACCTTTAATTTGATACCTAAATTGTCCTTGTGCGATACGAGTTTCAAATTTTACAGTGAAAACAAACTTCAAAAACTTCAAATGCTCATATCTCCGTAAATAGAGGCCGTAGAGGGGTCAAAGTTGCAGCATTGTAAAGGTGTTTTTTCAACCTTCAATTTGATACCTAAATTGTCCTTGTGCGATACGAGTTTCAAATTTTACAGTGAAAACAAACTTCAAAAACTTCAAATGCTCATATCTCCGTAAATAGAGGCCGTAGAGGGGTCAAAGTTGCAGCATTGTAAAGGTGTTTTTTCAACCTTTAATTTGATACCTAAATTGTCCTTGTGCGATACGAGTTTCAAATTTTACAGTGAAAACAAACTTCAAAAACTTCAAATGCTCATATCTCCGTAAATAGAGGCCGTAGAGGGGTCAAAGTTGCAGCATTGTAAAGGTGTTTTTTCAACCTTTAATTTGATACCTAAATTGTCCTTGTGCGATACGAGTTTCAAATTTTACAGTGAAAACAAACTTCAAAAACTTCAAATGCTCATATCTCCGTAAATAGAGGCCGTAGAGGGGTCAAAGTTGCAGCATTGTAAAGGTGTTTTTTCAACCTTTAATTTGATACCTAAATTGTCCTTGTGCGATACGAGTTTCAAATTTTACAGTGAAAACAAAGTGCTGAAACTTCAAATGCCCATATCTCCGTAAATAGAGGCCGTAGAGGGGCCAAAGTTGCAGCATTGTAAAGGTGTTTTTTCAACCTTTAATTTGATACCTAAATTGTCCTTGTGCGATACGAGTTTCAAATTTTACAGTGAAAACAAAGTGCTGAAACATCAAATGCCCATATCTCCGTAAATAGAGGCCGTAGAGGGGCCAAAGTTGCAGCATTGTAAAGGTGTTTTTTCAACCTTTAATTTGATACCTAAATTGTCCTTGTGCGATACGAGTTTCAAATTTTACAGTGAAAACAAACTTCAAAAACTTCAAATGCTCATATCTCCGTAAATAGAGGCCGTAGAGGGGTCAAAGTTGCAGCATTGTAAAGGTGTTTTTTCAACCTTTAATTTGATACCTAAATTGTCCTTGTGCGATACGAGTTTCAAATTTTACAGTGAAAACAAAGTGCTGAAACTTCAAATGCCCATATCTCCGTAAATAGAGGCCGTAGAGGGGTCAAAGTTGCAGCATTGTAAAGGTGTTTTTTCAACCTTTAATTTGATACCTAAATTGTCCTTGTGCGATACGAGTTTCAAATTTTACAGTGAAAACAAAGTGCTGAAACTTCAAATGCCCATATCTCCGTAAATAGAGGCCGTAGAGGGGTCAAAGTTGCAGCATTGTAAAGGTGTTTTTTCAACCTTTAATTTGATACCTAAATTGTCCTTGTGCGATACGAGTTTCAAATTTTACAGTGAAAACAAAGTGCTGAAACTTCAAATGCCCATATCTCCGTAAATAGAGGCCGTAGAGGGGCCAAAGTTGCAGCATTGTAAAGGTGTTTTTTCAACCTTTAATTTGATACCTAAATTGTCCTTGTGCGATACGAGTTTCAAATTTTACAGTGAAAACAAACTTCAAAAACTTCAAATGCTCATATCTCCGTAAATAGAGGCCGTAGAGGGGTCAAAGTTGCAGCATTGTAAAGGTGTTTTTTCAACCTTTAATTTGATACCTAAATTGTCCTTGTGCGATACGAGTTTCAAATTTTACAGTGAAAACAAAGTGCTGAAACTTCAAATGCCCATATCTCCGTAAATAGAGGCCGTAGAGGGGCCAAAGTTGCAGCATTGTAAAGGTGTTTTTTCAACCTTTAATTTGATACCTAAATTGTCCTTGTGCGATACGAGTTTCAAATTTTACAGTGAAAACAAAGTGCTGAAACATCAAATGCCCATATCTCCGTAAATAGAGGCCGTAGAGGGGTCAAAGTTGCAGCATTGTAAAGGTGTTTTTTCAACCTTTAATTTGATACCTAAATTGTCCTTGTGCGATACGAGTTTCAAATTTTACAGTGAAAACAAAGTGCTGAAACTTCAAATGCCCATATCTCCGTAAATAGAGGCCGTAGAGGGGTCAAAGTTGCAGCATTGTAAAGGTGTTTTTTCAACCTTTAATTTGATACCTAAATTGTCCTTGTGCGATACGAGTTTCAAATTTTACAGTGAAAACAAAGTGCTGAAACTTCAAATGCCCATATCTCCGTAAATAGAGGCCGTAGAGGGGTCAAAGTTGCAGCATTGTAAAGGTGTTTTTTCAACCTTTAATTTGATACCTAAATTGTCCTTGTGCGATACGAGTTTCAAATTTTACAGTGAAAACAAAGTGCTGAAACTTCAAATGCCCATATCTCCGTAAATAGAGGCCGTAGAGGGGTCAAAGTTGCAGCATTGTAAAGGTGTTTTTTCAACCTTTAATTTGATACTTAAATTGTCCTTGTGCGATACGAGTTTCAAATTTTACAGTGAAAACAAAGTGCTGAAACTTCAAATGCCCATATCTCCGTAAATAGAGGCCGTAGAGGGGTCAAAGTTGCAGCATTGTAAATGTGTTTTTTCAACCTTTAATTTGATACCTAAATTGTCCTTGTGCGATACGAGTTTCAAATTTTACAGTGAAAACAAACTTCAAAAACTTCAAATGCTCATATCTCCGTAAATAGAGGCCGTAGAGGGGTCAAAGTTGCAGCATTGTAAAGGTGTTTTTTCAACCTTTAATTTGATACCTAAATTGTCCTTGTGCGATACGAGTTTCAAATTTTACAGTGAAAACAAAGTGCTGAAACTTCAAATGCCCATATCTCCGTAAATAGAGGCCGTAGAGGGGCCAAAGTTGCAGCATTGTAAAGGTGTTTTTTCAACCTTTAATTTGATACCTAAATTGTCCTTGTGCGATACGAGTTTCAAATTTTACAGTGAAAACAAAGTGCTGAAACATCAAATGCCCATATCTCCGTAAATAGAGGCCGTAGAGGGGTCAAAGTTGCAGCATTGTAAAGGTGTTTTTTCAACCTTTAATTTGATACCTAAATTGTCCTTGTGCGATACGAGTTTCAAATTTTACAGTGAAAACAAACTTCAAAAACTTCAAATGCTCATATCTCCGTAAATAGAGGCCGTAGAGGGGTCAAAGTTGCAGCATTGTAAAGGTGTTTTTTCAACCTTTAATTTGATACCTAAATTGTCCTTGTGCGATACGAGTTTCAAATTTTACAGTGAAAACAAAGTGCTGAAACTTCAAATGCCCATATCTCCGTAAATAGAGGCCGTAGAGGGGTCAAAGTTGCAGCATTGTAAAGGTGTTTTTTCAACCTTTAATTTGATACTTAAATTGTCCTTGTGCGATACGAGTTTCAAATTTTACAGTGAAAACAAAGTGCTGAAACTTCAAATGCCCATATCTCCGTAAATAGAGGCCGTAGAGGGGTCAAAGTTGCAGCATTGTAAAGGTGTTTTTTCAACCTTTAATTTGATACCTAAATTGTCCTTGTGCGATACGAGTTTCAAATTTTACAGTGAAAACAAACTTCAAAAACTTCAAATGCTCATATCTCCGTAAATAGAGGCCGTAGAGGGGTCAAAGTTGCAGCATTGTAAAGGTGTTTTTTCAACCTTTAATTTGATACCTAAATTGTCCTTGTGCGATACGAGTTTCAAATTTTACAGTGAAAACAAAGTGCTGAAACATCAAATGCCCATATCTCCGTAAATAGAGGCCGTAGAGGGGCCAAAGTTGCAGCATTGTAAAGGTGTTTTTTCAACCTTTAATTTGATACCTAAATTGTCCTTGTGCGATACGAGTTTCAAATTTTACAGTGAAAACAAAGTGCTGAAACTTCAAATGCCCATATCTCCGTAAATAGAGGCCGTAGAGGGGTCAAAGTTGCAGCATTGTAAAGGTGTTTTTTCAACCTTTAATTTGATACCTAAATTGTCCTTGTGCGATACGAGTTTCAAATTTTACAGTGAAAACAAAGTGCTGAAACTTCAAATGCCCATATCTCCGTAAATAGAGGCCGTAGAGGGGTCAAAGTTGCAGCATTGTAAAGGTGTTTTTTCAACCTTTAATTTGATACCTAAATTGTCCTTGTGCGATACGAGTTTCAAATTTAACAGTGAAAACAAACTTCAAAAACTTCAAATGCTCATATCTCCGTAAGTAGAGGCCGTAGAGGGGTCAAAGTTGCAGCATTGTAAAGGTGTTTTTTCAACCTTTAATTTGATACCTAAATTGTCCTTGTGCGATACGAGTTTCAAATTTTACAGTAAAAACAAAGTGCTGAAACTTCAAATGCCCATATCTCCGTAAATAGAGGCCGTAGAGGGGTCAAAGTTGCAGCATTGTAAAGGTGTTTTTTCAACCTTTAATTTGATACCTAAATTGTCCTTGTGCGATACGAGTTTCAAATTTTACAGTGAAAACAAAGTGCTGAAACTTCAAATGCCCATATCTCCGTAAATAGAGGCCGTAGAGGGGTCAAAGTTGCAGCATTGTAAAGGTGTTTTTTCAACCTTTAATTTGATACCTAAATTGTCCTTGTGCGATACGAGTTTCAAATTTTACAGTGAAAACAAAGTGCTGAAACTGCAAATGCCCATATCTCCGTAAATAGAGGCCGTAGAGGGGTCAAAGTTGCAGCATTGTAAAGGTGTTTTTTCAACCTTCAATTTGATACCTAAATTGTCCTTGTGCGATACGAGTTTCAAATTTTACAGTGAAAACAAACTTCAAAAACTTCAAATGCTCATATCTCCGTAAATAGAGGCCGTAGAGGGGTCAAAGTTGCAGCATTGTAAAGGTGTTTTTTCAACCTTTAATTTGATACCTAAATTGTCCTTGTGCGATACGAGTTTCAAATTTTACAGTGAAAACAAACTTCAAAAACTTCAAATGCTCATATCTCCGTAAATAGAGGCCGTAGAGGGGTCAAAGTTGCAGCATTGTAAAGGTGTTTTTTCAACCTTCAATTTGATACCTAAATTGTCCTTGTGCGATACGAGTTTCAAATTTTACAGTGAAAACAAACTTCAAAAACTTCAAATGCTCATATCTCCGTAAATAGAGGCCGTAGAGGGGTCAAAGTTGCAGCATTGTAAAGGTGTTTTTTCAACCTTTAATTTGATACCTAAATTGTCCTTGTGCGATACGAGTTTCAAATTTTACAGTGAAAACAAACTTCAAAAACTTCAAATGCTCATATCTCCGTAAATAGAGGCCGTAGAGGGGTCAAAGTTGCAGCATTGTAAAGGTGTTTTTTCAACCTTTAATTTGATACCTAAATTGTCCTTGTGCGATACGAGTTTCAAATTTTACAGTGAAAACAAACTTCAAAAACTTCAAATGCTCATATCTCCGTAAATAGAGGCCGTAGAGGGGTCAAAGTTGCAGCATTGTAAAGGTGTTTTTTCAACCTTTAATTTGATACCTAAATTGTCCTTGTGCGATACGAGTTTCAAATTTTACAGTGAAAACAAAGTGCTGAAACTTCAAATGCCCATATCTCCGTAAATAGAGGCCGTAGAGGGGCCAAAGTTGCAGCATTGTAAAGGTGTTTTTTCAACCTTTAATTTGATACCTAAATTGTCCTTGTGCGATACGAGTTTCAAATTTTACAGTGAAAACAAAGTGCTGAAACTTCAAATGCCCATATCTCCGTAAATAGAGGCCGTAGAGGGGCCAAAGTTGCAGCATTGTAAAGGTGTTTTTTCAACCTTTAATTTGATACCTAAATTGTCCTTGTGCGATACGAGTTTCAAATTTTACAGTGAAAACAAACTTCAAAAACTTCAAATGCTCATATCTCCGTAAATAGAGGCCGTAGAGGGGTCAAAGTTGCAGCATTGTAAAGGTGTTTTTTCAACCTTTAATTTGATACCTAAATTGTCCTTGTGCGATACGAGTTTCAAATTTTACAGTGAAAACAAACTTCAAAAACTTCAAATGCTCATATCTCCGTAAATAGAGGCCGTAGAGGGGTCAAAGTTGCAGCATTGTAAAGGTGTTTTTTCAACCTTTAATTTGATACCTAAATTGTCCTTGTGCGATACGAGTTTCAAATTTTACAGTGAAAACAAAGTGCTGAAACTTCAAATGCCCATATCTCCGTAAATAGAGGCCGTAGAGGGGCCAAAGTTGCAGCATTGTAAAGGTGTTTTTTCAACCTTTAATTTGATACCTAAATTGTCCTTGTGCGATACGAGTTTCAAATTTTACAGTGAAAACAAAGTGCTGAAACATCAAATGCCCATATCTCCGTAAATAGAGGCCGTAGAGGGGTCAAAGTTGCAGCATTGTAAAGGTGTTTTTTCAACCTTTAATTTGATACCTAAATTGTCCTTGTGCGATACGAGTTTCAAATTTTACAGTGAAAACAAAGTGCTGAAACTTCAAAAGCCCATATCTCCGTAAATAGAGGCCGTAGAGGGGTCAAAGTTGCAGCATTGTAAAGGTGTTTTTTCAACCTTTAATTTGATACCTAAATTGTCCTTGTGCGATACGAGTTTCAAATTTTACAGTGAAAACAAAGTGCTGAAACTTCAAATGCCCATATCTCCGTAAATAGAGGCCGTAGAGGGGTCAAAGTTGCAGCATTGTAAAGGTGTTTTTTCAACCTTTAATTTGATACCTAAATTGTCCTTGTGCGATACGAGTTTCAAATTTTACAGTGAAAACAAACTTCAAAAACTTCAAATGCTCATATCTCCGTAAATAGAGGCCGTAGAGGGGTCAAAGTTGCAGCATTGTAAAGGTGTTTTTTCAACCTTTAATTTGATACCTAAATTGTCCTTGTGCGATACGAGTTTCAAATTTTACAGTGAAAACAAAGTGCTGAAACTTCAAATGTCCATATCTCCGTAAATAGAGGCCGTAGAGGGGTCAAAGTTGCAGCATTGTAAAGGTGTTTTTTCAACCTTTAATTTGATACCTAAATTGTCCTTGTGCGATACGAGTTTCAAATTTTACAGTGAAAACAAACTTCAAAAACTTCAAATGCTCATATCTCCGTAAATAGAGGCCGTAGAGGGGTCAAAGTTGCAGCATTGTAAAGGTGTTTTTTCAACCTTCAATTTGATACCTAAATTGTCCTTGTGCGATACGAGTTTCAAATTTTACAGTGAAAACAAACTTCAAAAACTTCAAATGCTCATATCTCCGTAAATAGAGGCCGTAGAGGGGTCAAAGTTGCAGCATTGTAAAGGTGTTTTTTCAACCTTTAATTTGATACCTAAATTGTCCTTGTGCGATACGAGTTTCAAATTTTACAGTGAAAACAAACTTCAAAAACTTCAAATGCTCATATCTCCGTAAATAGAGGCCGTAGAGGGGTCAAAGTTGCAGCATTGTAAAGGTGTTTTTTCAACCTTTAATTTGATACCTAAATTGTCCTTGTGCGATACGAGTTTCAAATTTTACAGTGAAAACAAACTTCAAAAACTTCAAATGCTCATATCTCCGTAAATAGAGGCCGTAGAGGGGTCAAAGTTGCAGCATTGTAAAGGTGTTTTTTCAACCTTTAATTTGATACCTAAATTGTCCTTGTGCGATACGAGTTTCAAATTTTACAGTGAAAACAAAGTGCTGAAACTTCAAATGCCCATATCTCCGTAAATAGAGGCCGTAGAGGGGCCAAAGTTGCAGCATTGTAAAGGTGTTTTTTCAACCTTTAATTTGATACCTAAATTGTCCTTGTGCGATACGAGTTTCAAATTTTACAGTGAAAACAAAGTGCTGAAACTTCAAATGCCCATATCTCCGTAAATAGAGGCCGTAGAGGGGCCAAAGTTGCAGCATTGTAAAGGTGTTTTTTCAACCTTTAATTTGATACCTAAATTGTCCTTGTGCGATACGAGTTTCAAATTTTACAGTGAAAACAAACTTCAAAAACTTCAAATGCTCATATCTCCGTAAATAGAGGCCGTAGAGGGGTCAAAGTTGCAGCATTGTAAAGGTGTTTTTTCAACCTTTAATTTGATACCTAAATTGTCCTTGTGCGATACGAGTTTCAAATTTTACAGTGAAAACAAACTTCAAAAACTTCAAATGCTCATATCTCCGTAAATAGAGGCCGTAGAGGGGTCAAAGTTGCAGCATTGTAAAGGTGTTTTTTCAACCTTTAATTTGATACCTAAATTGTCCTTGTGCGATACGAGTTTCAAATTTTACAGTGAAAACAAAGTGCTGAAACTTCAAATGCCCATATCTCCGTAAATAGAGGCCGTAGAGGGGCCAAAGTTGCAGCATTGTAAAGGTGTTTTTTCAACCTTTAATTTGATACCTAAATTGTCCTTGTGCGATACGAGTTTCAAATTTTACAGTGAAAACAAAGTGCTGAAACATCAAATGCCCATATCTCCGTAAATAGAGGCCGTAGAGGGGTCAAAGTTGCAGCATTGTAAAGGTGTTTTTTCAACCTTTAATTTGATACCTAAATTGTCCTTGTGCGATACGAGTTTCAAATTTTACAGTGAAAACAAAGTGCTGAAACTTCAAAAGCCCATATCTCCGTAAATAGAGGCCGTAGAGGGGTCAAAGTTGCAGCATTGTAAAGGTGTTTTTTCAACCTTTAATTTGATACCTAAATTGTCCTTGTGCGATACGAGTTTCAAATTTTACAGTGAAAACAAAGTGCTGAAACTTCAAATGCCCATATCTCCGTAAATAGAGGCCGTAGAGGGGTCAAAGTTGCAGCATTGTAAAGGTGTTTTTTCAACCTTTAATTTGATACCTAAATTGTCCTTGTGCGATACGAGTTTCAAATTTTACAGTGAAAACAAACTTCAAAAACTTCAAATGCTCATATCTCCGTAAATAGAGGCCGTAGAGGGGTCAAAGTTGCAGCATTGTAAAGGTGTTTTTTCAACCTTTAATTTGATACCTAAATTGTCCTTGTGCGATACGAGTTTCAAATTTTACAGTGAAAACAAAGTGCTGAAACTTCAAATGTCCATATCTCCGTAAATAGAGGCCGTAGAGGGGTCAAAGTTGCAGCATTGTAAAGGTGTTTTTTCAACCTTTAATTTGATACCTAAATTGTCCTTGTGCGATACGAGTTTCAAATTTTACAGTGAAAACAAACTTCAAAAACTTCAAATGCTCATATCTCCGTAAATAGAGGCCGTAGAGGGGTCAAAGTTGCAGCATTGTAAAGGTGTTTTTTCAACCTTTAATTTGATACCTAAATTGTCCTTGTGCGATACGAGTTTCAAATTTTACAGTGAAAACAAAGTGCTGAAACTTCAAATGCCCATATCTCCGTAAATAGAGGCCGTAGAGGGGTCAAAGTTGCAGCATTGTAAAGGTGTTTTTTCAACCTTTAATTTGATACCTAAATTGTCCTTGTGCGATACGAGTTTCAAATTTTACAGTGAAAACAAAGTGCTGAAACTTCAAATGCCCATATCTCCGTAAATAGAGGCCGTAGAGGGGTCAAAGTTGCAGCATTGTAAAGGTGTTTTTTCAACCTTTAATTTGATACCTAAATTGTCCTTGTGCGATACGAGTTTCAAATTTAACAGTGAAAACAACATTGTAAAGGTGTTTTTTCAACCTTTAATTTGATACCTAAATTGTCCTTGTGCGATACGAGTTTCAAATTTAACAGTGAAAACAAACTTCAAAAACTTCAAATGCTCATATCTCCGTAAGTAGAGGCCGTAGAGGGGTCAAAGTTGCAGCATTGTAAAGGTGTTTTTTCAACCTTTAATTTGATACCTAAATTGTCCTTGTGCGATACGAGTTTCAAATTTTACAGTAAAAACAAAGTGCTGAAACTTCAAATGCCCATATCTCCGTAAATAGAGGCCGTAGAGGGGTCAAAGTTGCAGCATTGTAAAGGTGTTTTTTCAACCTTTAATTTGATACCTAAATTGTCCTTGTGCGATACGAGTTTCAAATTTTACAGTGAAAACAAAGTGCTGAAACTTCAAATGCCCATATCTCCGTAAATAGAGGCCGTAGAGGGGTCAAAGTTGCAGCATTGTAAAGGTGTTTTTTCAACCTTTAATTTGATACCTAAATTGTCCTTGTGCGATACGAGTTTCAAATTTTACAGTGAAAACAAAGTGCTGAAACTTCAAATGCCCATATCTCCGTAAATAGAGGCCGTAGAGGGGTCAAAGTTGCAGCATTGTAAAGGTGTTTTTTCAACCTTTAATTTGATACCTAAATTGTCCTTGTGCGATACGAGTTTCAAATTTTACAGTGAAAACAAACTTCAAAAACTTCAAATGCTCATATCTCCGTAAATAGAGGCCGTAGAGGGGTCAAAGTTGCAGCATTGTAAAGGTGTTTTTTCAACCTTTAATTTGATACCTAAATTGTCCTTGTGCGATACGAGTTTCAAATTTTACAGTGAAAACAAAGTGCTGAAACTTCAAATGCCCATATCTCCGTAAATAGAGGCCGTAGAGGGGTCAAAGTTGCAGCATTGTAAAGGTGTTTTTTCAACCTTTAATTTGATACCTAAATTGTCCTTGTGCAATACGAGTTTCAAATTTTACAGTGAAAACAAACTTCAAAAACTTCAAATGCTCATATCTCCGTAAATAGAGGCCGTAGAGGGGTCAAAGTTGCAGCATTGTAAAGGTGTTTTTTCAACCTTTAATTTGATACCTAAATTGTCCTTGTGCGATACGAGTTTCAAATTTTACAGTGAAAACAAAGTGCTGAAACTTCAAATGCCCATATCTCCGTAAATAGAGGCCGTAGAGGGGCCAAAGTTGCAGCATTGTAAAGGTGTTTTTTCAACCTTTAATTTGATACCTAAATTGTCCTTGTGCGATACGAGTTTCAAATTTTACAGTGAAAACAAACTTCAAAAACTTCAAATGCTCATATCTCCGTAAATAGAGGCCGTAGAGGGGTCAAAGTTGCAGCATTGTAAAGGTGTTTTTTCAACCTTTAATTTGATACCTAAATTGTCCTTGTGCGATACGAGTTTCAAATTTTACAGTGAAAACAAAGTGCTGAAACTTCAAATGCCCATATCTCCGTAAATAGAGGCCGTAGAGGGGTCAAAGTTGCAGCATTGTAAAGGTGTTTTTTCAGCCTTTAATTTGATACCTAAATTGTCCTTGTGCGATACGAGTTTCAAATTTTACAGTGAAAACAAAGTGCTGAAACTTCAAATGCCCATATCTCCGTAAGTAGAGGCCGTAGAGGGGTCAAAGTTGCAGCATTGTAAAGGTGTTTTTTCAGCCTTTAATTTGATACCTAAATTGTCCTTGTGCGATACGAGTTTCAAATTTTACAGTGAAAACAAAGTGCTGAAACTTCAAATGCCCATATCTCCGTAAATAGAGGCCGTAGAGGGGTCAAAGTTGCAGCATTGTAAAGGTGTTTTTTCAACCTTTAATTTGATACCTAAATTGTCCTTGTGCGATACGAGTTTCAAATTTTACAGTGAAAACAAAGTGCTGAAACTTCAAATGCCCATATCTCCGTAAATAGAGGCCGTAGAGGGGTCAAAGTTGCAGCATTGTAAAGGTGTTTTTTCAACCTTTAATTTGATACCTAAATTGTCCTTGTGCGATACGAGTTTCAAATTTTACAGTGAAAACAAAGTGCTGAAACTTCAAATGCCCATATCTCCGTAAATAGAGGCCGTAGAGGGGTCAAAGTTGCAGCATTGTAAAGGTGTTTTTTCAACCTTTAATTTGATACCTAAATTGTCCTTGTGCGATACGAGTTTCAAATTTTACAGTGAAAACAAACTTCAAAAACTTCAAATGCCCATATCTCCGTAAATAGAGGCCGTAGAGGGGCCAAAGTTGCAGCATTGTAAAGGTGTTTTTTCAACCTTTAATTTGATACCTAAATTGTCCTTGTGCGATACGAGTTTCAAATTTTACAGTGAAAACAAAGTGCTGAAACATCAAATGCCCATATCTCCGTAAATAGAGGCCGTAGAGGGGCCAAAGTTGCAGCATTGTAAAGGTGTTTTTTCAACCTTTAATTTGATACCTAAATTGTCCTTGTGCGATACGAGTTTCAAATTTTACAGTGAAAACAAACTTCAAAAACTTCAAATGCCCATATCTCCGTAAATAGAGGCCGTAGAGGGGTCAAAGTTGCAGCATTGTAAAGGTGTTTTTTCAGCCTTTAATTTGATACCTAAATTGTCCTTGTGCGATACGAGTTTCAAATTTTACAGTGAAAACAAAGTGCTGAAACTTCAAATGCCCATATCTCCGTAAATAGAGGCCGTAGAGGGGTCAAAGTTGCAGCATTGTAAAGGTGTTTTTTCAGCCTTTAATTTGATACCTAAATTGTCCTTGTGCGATACGAGTTTCAAATTTTACAGTGAAAACAAAGTGCTGAAACATCAAATGCCCATATCTCCGTAAATAGAAGCCGTAGAGGGGCCAAAGTTGCAGCATTGTAAAGGTGTTTTTTCAACCTTTAATTTGATACCTAAATTGTCCTTGTGCGATACGAGTTTCAAATTTTACAGTGAAAACAAACTTCAAAAACTTCAAATGCTCATATCTCCGTAAATAGAGGCCGTAGAGGGGTCAAAGTTGCAGCATTGTAAAGGTGTTTTTTCAACCTTTAATTTGATACCTAAATTGTCCTTGTGCGATACGAGTTTCAAATTTTACAGTGAAAACAAAGTGCTGAAACTTCAAATGCCCATATCTCCGTAAATAGAGGCCGTAGAGGGGTCAAAGTTGCAGTATTGTAAAGGTGTTTTTTCAGCCTTTAATTTGATACCTAAATTGTCCTTGTGCGATACGAGTTTCAAATTTTACAGTGAAAACAAAGTGCTGAAACTTCAAATGCCCATATCTCCGTAAATAGAGGCCGTAGAGGGGTCAAAGTTGCAGCATTGTAAAGGTGTTTTTTCAACCTTTAATTTGATACCTAAATTGTCCTTGTGCGATACGAGTTTCAAATTTTACAGTGAAAACAAAGTGCTGAAACTT
This sequence comes from Pherbina coryleti, assembly GCA_943735915.1. Taxonomy (NCBI): domain Eukaryota; kingdom Metazoa; phylum Arthropoda; class Insecta; order Diptera; family Sciomyzidae; genus Pherbina; species Pherbina coryleti. The sequence continues at coordinate 79,898,776 of OX030952.1, read as the reverse complement.
CAAATGCCCATATCTCCGTAAATAGAGGCCGTAGAGGGGTCAAAGTTGCAGCATTGTAAAGGTGTTTTTTCAACCTTTAATTTGATACCTAAATTGTCCTTGTGCGATACGAGTTTCAAATTTTACAGTGAAAACAAAGTGCTGAAACTTCAAAAGCCCATATCTCCGTAAATAGAGGCCGTAGAGGGGTCAAAGTTGCAGCATTGTAAAGGTGTTTTTTCAACCTTTAATTTGATACCTAAATTGTCCTTGTGCGATACGAGTTTCAAATTTTACAGTGAAAACAAAGTGCTGAAACTTCAAATGCCCATATCTCCGTAAATAGAGGCCGTAGAGGGGTCAAAGTTGCAGCATTGTAAAGGTTTTTTTTCAACCTTTAATTTGATACCTAAATTGTCCTTGTGCAATACGAGTTTCAAATTTTACAGTGAAAACAAAGTGCTGAAACTTCAAATGCCCATATCTCCGTAAATAGAGGCCGTAGAGGGGTCAAAGTTGCAGCATTGTAAAGGTGTTTTTTCAGCCTTTAATTTGATACCTAAATTGTCCTTGTGCGATACGAGTTTCAAATTTTACAGTGAAAACAAAGTGCTGAAACATCAAATGCCCATATCTCCGTAAATAGAAGCCGTAGAGGGGCCAAAGTTGCAGCATTGTAAAGGTGTTTTTTCAACCTTTAATTTGATACCTAAATTGTCCTTGTGCGATACGAGTTTCAAATTTTACAGTGAAAACAAAGTGCTGAAACTTCAAATGCCCATATCTCCGTAAATAGAGGCCGTAGAGGGGTCAAAGTTGCAGCATTGTAAAGGTGTTTTTTCAACCTTTAATTTGATACCTAAATTGTCCTTGTGCAATACGAGTTTCAAATTTTACAGTGAAAACAAACTTCAAAAACTTCAAATGCTCATATCTCCGTAAATAGAGGCCGTAGAGGGGTCAAAGTTGCAGCATTGTAAAGGTGTTTTTTCAACCTTCAATTTGATACCTAAATTGTCCTTGTGCGATACGAGTTTCAAATTTTACAGTGAAAACAAACGTCAAAAACTTCAAATGCTCATATCTCCGTAAATAGAGGCCGTAGAGGGGTCAAAGTTGCAGCATTGTAAAGGTGTTTTTTCAACCTTTAATTTGATACCTAAATTGTCCTTGTGCGATACGAGTTTCAAATTTTACAGTGAAAACAAACTTCAAAAACTTCAAATGCTCATATCTCCGTAAATAGAGGCCGTAGAGGGGTCAAAGTTGCAGCATTGTAAAGGTGTTTTTTCAACCTTTAATTTGATACCTAAATTGTCCTTGTGCGATACGAGTTTCAAATTTTACAGTGAAAACAAAGTGCTGAAACTTCAAATGCCCATATCTCCGTAAATAGAGGCCGTAGAGGGGTCAAAGTTGCAGCATTGTAAAGGTGTTTTTTCAGCCTTTAATTTGATACCTAAATTGTCCTTGTGCGATACGAGTTTCAAATTTTACAGTGAAAACAAAGTGCTGAAACTTCAAATGCCCATATCTCCGTAAATAGAGGCCGTAGAGGGGTCAAAGTTGCAGCATTGTAAAGGTGTTTTTTCAACCTTTAATTTGATACCTAAATTGTCCTTGTGCAATACGAGTTTCAAATTTTACAGTGAAAACAAACTTCAAAAACTTCAAATGCTCATATCTCCGTAAATAGAGGCCGTAGAGGGGTCAAAGTTGCAGCATTGTAAAGGTGTTTTTTCAACCTTCAATTTGATACCTAAATTGTCCTTGTGCGATACGAGTTTCAAATTTTACAGTGAAAACAAACTTCAAAAACTTCAAATGCTCATATCTCCGTAAATAGAGGCCGTAGAGGGGTCAAAGTTGCAGCATTGTAAAGGTGTTTTTTCAACCTTTAATTTGATACCTAAATTGTCCTTGTGCGATACGAGTTTCAAATTTTACAGTGAAAACAAACTTCAAAAACTTCAAATGCTCATATCTCCGTAAATAGAGGCCGTAGAGGGGTCAAAGTTGCAGCATTGTAAAGGTTTTTTTTCAACCTTTAATTTGATACCTAAATTGTCCTTGTGCGATACGAGTTTCAAATTTTACAGTGAAAACAAAGTGCTGAAACATCAAATGCCCATATCTCCGTAAATAGAAGCCGTAGAGGGGCCAAAGTTGCAGCATTGTAAAGGTGTTTTTTCAACCTTTAATTTGATACCTAAATTGTCCTTGTGCGATACGAGTTTCAAATTTTACAGTGAAAACAAAGTGCTGAAACTTCAAATGCCCATATCTCCGTAAATAGAGGCCGTAGAGGGGTCAAAGTTGCAGCATTGTAAAGGTGTTTTTTCAACCTTTAATTTGATACCTAAATTGTCCTTGTGCAATACGAGTTTCAAATTTTACAGTGAAAACAAACTTCAAAAACTTCAAATGCTCATATCTCCGTAAATAGAGGCCGTAGAGGGGTCAAAGTTGCAGCATTGTAAAGGTGTTTTTTCAACCTTCAATTTGATACCTAAATTGTCCTTGTGCGATACGAGTTTCAAATTTTACAGTGAAAACAAACTTCAAAAACTTCAAATGCTCATATCTCCGTAAATAGAGGCCGTAGAGGGGTCAAAGTTGCAGCATTGTAAAGGTGTTTTTTCAACCTTCAATTTGATACCTAAATTGTCCTTGTGCGATACGAGTTTCAAATTTTACAGTGAAAACAAACTTCAAAAACTTCAAATGCTCATATCTCCGTAAATAGAGGCCGTAGAGGGGTCAAAGTTGCAGTATTGTAAAGGTGTTTTTTCAGCCTTTAATTTGATACCTAAATTGTCCTTGTGCGATACGAGTTTCAAATTTTACAGTGAAAACAAAGTGCTGAAACTTCAAATGCCCATATCTCCGTAAATAGAGGCCGTAGAGGGGTCAAAGTTGCAGCATTGTAAAGGTGTTTTTTCAACCTTTAATTTGATACCTAAATTGTCCTTGTGCGATACGAGTTTCAAATTTTACAGTGAAAACAAAGTGCTGAAACTTCAAATGCCCATATCTCCGTAAATAGAGGCCGTAGAGGGGTCAAAGTTGCAGCATTGTAAAGGTGTTTTTTCAACCTTTAATTTGATACCTAAATTGTCCTTGTGCGATACGAGTTTCAAATTTTACAGTGAAAACAAACTTCAAAAACTTCAAATGCTCATATCTCCGTAAATAGAGGCCGTAGAGGGGTCAAAGTTGCAGCATTGTAAAGGTGTTTTTTCAACCTTTAATTTGATACCTAAATTGTCCTTGTGCGATACGAGTTTCAAATTTTACAGTGAAAACAAAGTGCTGAAACTTCAAATGCCCATATCTCCGTAAATAGAGGCCGTAGAGGGGTCAAAGTTGCAGCATTGTAAAGGTGTTTTTTCAGCCTTTAATTTGATACCTAAATTGTCCTTGTGCGATACGAGTTTCAAATTTTACAGTGAAAACAAAGTGCTGAAACTTCAAATGCCCATATCTCCGTAAATAGAGGCCGTAGAGGGGTCAAAGTTGCAGCATTGTAAAGGTGTTTTTTCAGCCTTTAATTTGATACCTAAATTGTCCTTGTGCGATACGAGTTTCAAATTTTACAGTGAAAACAAAGTGCTGAAACATCAAATGCCCATATCTCCGTAAATAGAAGCCGTAGAGGGGCCAAAGTTGCAGCATTGTAAAGGTGTTTTTTCAACCTTTAATTTGATACCTAAATTGTCCTTGTGCGATACGAGTTTCAAATTTTACAGTGAAAACAAAGTGCTGAAACTTTAAATGCCCATATCTCCGTAAATAGAGGCCGTAGAGGGGTCAAAGTTGCAGCATTGTAAAGGTGTTTTTTCAACCTTTAATTTGATACCTAAATTGTCCTTGTGCAATACGAGTTTCAAATTTTACAGTGAAAACAAACTTCAAAAACTTCAAATGCTCATATCTCCGTAAATAGAGGCCGTAGAGGGGTCAAAGTTGCAGCATTGTAAAGGTGTTTTTTCAACCTTCAATTTGATACCTAAATTGTCCTTGTGCGATACGAGTTTCAAATTTTACAGTGAAAACAAACTTCAAAAACTTCAAATGCTCATATCTCCGTAAATAGAGGCCGTAGAGGGGTCAAAGTTGCAGCATTGTAAAGGTGTTTTTTCAACCTTTAATTTGATACCTAAATTGTCCTTGTGCGATACGAGTTTCAAATTTTACAGTGAAAACAAACTTCAAAAACTTCAAATGCTCATATCTCCGTAAATAGAGGCCGTAGAGGGGTCAAAGTTGCAGCATTGTAAAGGTGTTTTTTCAACCTTTAATTTGATACCTAAATTGTCCTTGTGCGATACGAGTTTCAAATTTTACAGTGAAAACAAAGTGCTGAAACTTCAAATGCCCATATCTCCGTAAATAGAGGCCGTAGAGGGGCCAAAGTTGCAGCATTGTAAAGGTGTTTTTTCAACCTTTAATTTGATACCTAAATTGTCCTTGTGCGATACGAGTTTCAAATTTTACAGTGAAAACAAAGTGCTGAAACATCAAATGCCCATATCTCCGTAAATAGAGGCCGTAGAGGGGCCAAAGTTGCAGCATTGTAAAGGTGTTTTTTCAACCTTTAATTTGATACCTAAATTGTCCTTGTGCGATACGAGTTTCAAATTTTACAGTGAAAACAAACTTCAAAAACTTCAAATGCTCATATCTCCGTAAATAGAGGCCGTAGAGGGGTCAAAGTTGCAGCATTGTAAAGGTGTTTTTTCAACCTTTAATTTGATACCTAAATTGTCCTTGTGCGATACGAGTTTCAAATTTTACAGTGAAAACAAAGTGCTGAAACTTCAAATGCCCATATCTCCGTAAATAGAGGCCGTAGAGGGGTCAAAGTTGCAGCATTGTAAAGGTGTTTTTTCAACCTTTAATTTGATACCTAAATTGTCCTTGTGCGATACGAGTTTCAAATTTTACAGTGAAAACAAAGTGCTGAAACTTCAAATGCCCATATCTCCGTAAATAGAGGCCGTAGAGGGGTCAAAGTTGCAGCATTGTAAAGGTGTTTTTTCAACCTTTAATTTGATACCTAAATTGTCCTTGTGCGATACGAGTTTCAAATTTTACAGTGAAAACAAACTTCAAAAACTTCAAATGCTCATATCTCCGTAAATAGAGGCCGTAGAGGGGTCAAAGTTGCAGCATTGTAAAGGTGTTTTTTCAACCTTTAATTTGATACCTAAATTGTCCTTGTGCGATACGAGTTTCAAATTTTACAGTGAAAACAAAGTGCTGAAACTTCAAATGCCCATATCTCCGTAAATAGAGGCCGTAGAGGGGCCAAAGTTGCAGCATTGTAAAGGTGTTTTTTCAACCTTTAATTTGATACCTAAATTGTCCTTGTGCGATACGAGTTTCAAATTTTACAGTGAAAACAAACTTCAAAAACTTCAAATGCTCATATCTCCGTAAATAGAGGCCGTAGAGGGGTCAAAGTTGCAGCATTGTAAAGGTGTTTTTTCAACCTTTAATTTGATACCTAAATTGTCCTTGTGCGATACGAGTTTCAAATTTTACAGTGAAAACAAAGTGCTGAAACTTCAAATGCCCATATCTCCGTAAATAGAGGCCGTAGAGGGGTCAAAGTTGCAGCATTGTAAAGGTGTTTTTTCAGCCTTTAATTTGATACCTAAATTGTCCTTGTGCGATACGAGTTTCAAATTTTACAGTGAAAACAAAGTGCTGAAACTTCAAATGCCCATATCTCCGTAAGTAGAGGCCGTAGAGGGGTCAAAGTTGCAGCATTGTAAAGGTGTTTTTTCAGCCTTTAATTTGATACCTAAATTGTCCTTGTGCGATACGAGTTTCAAATTTTACAGTGAAAACAAAGTGCTGAAACTTCAAATGCCCATATCTCCGTAAATAGAGGCCGTAGAGGGGTCAAAGTTGCAGCATTGTAAAGGTGTTTTTTCAACCTTTAATTTGATACCTAAATTGTCCTTGTGCGATACGAGTTTCAAATTTTACAGTGAAAACAAAGTGCTGAAACTTCAAATGCCCATATCTCCGTAAATAGAGGCCGTAGAGGGGTCAAAGTTGCAGCATTGTAAAGGTGTTTTTTCAACCTTTAATTTGATACCTAAATTGTCCTTGTGCGATACGAGTTTCAAATTTTACAGTGAAAACAAAGTGCTGAAACTTCAAATGCCCATATCTCCGTAAATAGAGGCCGTAGAGGGGTCAAAGTTGCAGCATTGTAAAGGTGTTTTTTCAACCTTTAATTTGATACCTAAATTGTCCTTGTGCGATACGAGTTTCAAATTTTACAGTGAAAACAAACTTCAAAAACTTCAAATGCTCATATCTCCGTAAATAGAGGCCGTAGAGGGGTCAAAGTTGCAGCATTGTAAAGGTGTTTTTTCAACCTTTAATTTGATACCTAAATTGTCCTTGTGCGATACGAGTTTCAAATTTTACAGTGAAAACAAAGTGCTGAAACTTCAAATGCCCATATCTCCGTAAATAGAGGCCGTAGAGGGGTCAAAGTTGCAGCATTGTAAAGGTGTTTTTTCAGCCTTTAATTTGATACCTAAATTGTCCTTGTGCGATACGAGTTTCAAATTTTACAGTGAAAACAAAGTGCTGAAACTTCAAATGCCCATATCTCCGTAAATAGAGGCCGTAGAGGGGCCAAAGTTGCAGCATTGTAAAGGTGTTTTTTCAACCTTTAATTTGATACCTAAATTGTCCTTGTGCGATACGAGTTTCAAATTTTACAGTGAAAACAAAGTGCTGAAACATCAAATGCCCATATCTCCGTAAATAGAGGCCGTAGAGGGGCCAAAGTTGCAGCATTGTAAAGGTGTTTTTTCAACCTTTAATTTGATACCTAAATTGTCCTTGTGCGATACGAGTTTCAAATTTTACAGTGAAAACAAACTTCAAAAACTTCAAATGCCCATATCTCCGTAAATAGAGGCCGTAGAGGGGTCAAAGTTGCAGCATTGTAAAGGTGTTTTTTCAGCCTTTAATTTGATACCTAAATTGTCCTTGTGCGATACGAGTTTCAAATTTTACAGTGAAAACAAAGTGCTGAAACTTCAAATGCCCATATCTCCGTAAATAGAGGCCGTAGAGGGGTCAAAGTTGCAGCATTGTAAAGGTTTTTTTTCAACCTTTAATTTGATACCTAAATTGTCCTTGTGCAATACGAGTTTCAAATTTTACAGTGAAAACAAAGTGCTGAAACTTCAAATGCCCATATCTCCGTAAATAGAGGCCGTAGAGGGGTCAAAGTTGCAGCATTGTAAAGGTGTTTTTTCAACCTTTAATTTGATACCTAAATTGTCCTTGTGCGATACGAGTTTCAAATTTTACAGTGAAAACAAACTTCAAAAACTTCAAATGCTCATATCTCCGTAAATAGAGGCCGTAGAGGGGTCAAAGTTGCAGCATTGTAAAGGTGTTTTTTCAACCTTTAATTTGATACCTAAATTGTCCTTGTGCGATACGAGTTTCAAATTTTACAGTGAAAACAAAGTGCTGAAACTTCAAATGCCCATATCTCCGTAAATAGAGGCCGTAGAGGGGTCAAAGTTGCAGCATTGTAAAGGTGTTTTTTCAGCCTTTAATTTGATACCTAAATTGTCCTTGTGCGATACGAGTTTCAAATTTTACAGTGAAAACAAAGTGCTGAAACTTCAAATGCCCATATCTCCGTAAATAGAGGCCGTAGAGGGGTCAAAGTTGCAGCATTGTAAAGGTTTTTTTTCAACCTTTAATTTGATACCTAAATTGTCCTTGTGCAATACGAGTTTCAAATTTTACAGTGAAAACAAAGTGCTGAAACTTCAAATGCCCATATCTCCGTAAATAGAGGCCGTAGAGGGGTCAAAGTTGCAGCATTGTAAAGGTGTTTTTTCAGCCTTTAATTTGATACCTAAATTGTCCTTGTGCGATACGAGTTTCAAATTTTACAGTGAAAACAAAGTGCTGAAACATCAAATGCCCATATCTCCGTAAATAGAAGCCGTAGAGGGGCCAAAGTTGCAGCATTGTAAAGGTGTTTTTTCAACCTTTAATTTGATACCTAAATTGTCCTTGTGCGATACGAGTTTCAAATTTTACAGTGAAAACAAACTTCAAAAACTTCAAATGCTCATATCTCCGTAAATAGAGGCCGTAGAGGGGTCAAAGTTGCAGCATTGTAAAGGTGTTTTTTCAACCTTTAATTTGATACCTAAATTGTCCTTGTGCGATACGAGTTTCAAATTTTACAGTGAAAACAAAGTGCTGAAACTTCAAATGCCCATATCTCCGTAAATAGAGGCCGTAGAGGGGTCAAAGTTGCAGCATTGTAAAGGTGTTTTTTCAACCTTTAATTTGATACCTAAATTGTCCTTGTGCGATACGAGTTTCAAATTTTACAGTGAAAACAAACTTCAAAAACTTCAAATGCTCATATCTCCGTAAATAGAGGCCGTAGAGGGGTCAAAGTTGCAGCATTGTAAAGGTGTTTTTTCAACCTTTAATTTGATACCTAAATTGTCCTTGTGCGATACGAGTTTCAAATTTTACAGTGAAAACAAAGTGCTGAAACTTCAAATGCCCATATCTCCGTAAATAGAGGCCGTAGAGGGGTCAAAGTTGCAGCATTGTAAAGGTGTTTTTTCAACCTTTAATTTGATACCTAAATTGTCCTTGTGCAATACGAGTTTCAAATTTTACAGTGAAAACAAACTTCAAAAACTTCAAATGCTCATATCTCCGTAAATAGAGGCCGTAGAGGGGTCAAAGTTGCAGCATTGTAAAGGTGTTTTTTCAACCTTCAATTTGATACCTAAATTGTCCTTGTGCGATACGAGTTTCAAATTTTACAGTGAAAACAAACTTCAAAAACTTCAAATGCTCATATCTCCGTAAATAGAGGCCGTAGAGGGGTCAAAGTTGCAGCATTGTAAAGGTGTTTTTTCAACCTTCAATTTGATACCTAAATTGTCCTTGTGCGATACGAGTTTCAAATTTTACAGTGAAAACAAACTTCAAAAACTTCAAATGCTCATATCTCCGTAAATAGAGGCCGTAGAGGGGTCAAAGTTGCAGCATTGTAAAGGTGTTTTTTCAACCTTTAATTTGATACCTAAATTGTCCTTGTGCGATACGAGTTTCAAATTTTACAGTGAAAACAAAGTGCTGAAACTTCAAATGCCCATATCTCCGTAAATAGAGGCCGTAGAGGGGTCAAAGTTGCAGCATTGTAAAGGTGTTTTTTCAACCTTTAATTTGATACCTAAATTGTCCTTGTGCGATACGAGTTTCAAATTTTACAGTGAAAACAAACTTCAAAAACTTCAAATGCTCATATCTCCGTAAATAGAGGCCGTAGAGGGGTCAAAGTTGCAGCATTGTAAAGGTGTTTTTTCAACCTTTAATTTGATACCTAAATTGTCCTTGTGCGATACGAGTTTCAAATTTTACAGTGAAAACAAAGTGCTGAAACTTCAAATGCCCATATCTCCGTAAATAGAGGCCGTAGAGGGGCCAAAGTTGCAGCATTGTAAAGGTGTTTTTTCAACCTTTAATTTGATACCTAAATTGTCCTTGTGCGATACGAGTTTCAAATTTTACAGTGAAAACAAAGTGCTGAAACATCAAATGCCCATATCTCCGTAAATAGAGGCCGTAGAGGGGCCAAAGTTGCAGCATTGTAAAGGTGTTTTTTCAACCTTTAATTTGATACCTAAATTGTCCTTGTGCGATACGAGTTTCAAATTTTACAGTGAAAACAAACTTCAAAAACTTCAAATGCTCATATCTCCGTAAATAGAGGCCGTAGAGGGGTCAAAGTTGCAGCATTGTAAAGGTGTTTTTTCAACCTTTAATTTGATACCTAAATTGTCCTTGTGCGATACGAGTTTCAAATTTTACAGTGAAAACAAAGTGCTGAAACTTCAAATGCCCATATCTCCGTAAATAGAGGCCGTAGAGGGGTCAAAGTTGCAGCATTGTAAAGGTGTTTTTTCAACCTTTAATTTGATACCTAAATTGTCCTTGTGCGATACGAGTTTCAAATTTTACAGTGAAAACAAAGTGCTGAAACTTCAAATGCCCATATCTCCGTAAATAGAGGCCGTAGAGGGGTCAAAGTTGCAGCATTGTAAAGGTGTTTTTTCAACCTTTAATTTGATACCTAAATTGTCCTTGTGCGATACGAGTTTCAAATTTTACAGTGAAAACAAAGTGCTGAAACTTCAAATGCCCATATCTCCGTAAATAGAGGCCGTAGAGGGGTCAAAGTTGCAGCATTGTAAAGGTGTTTTTTCAACCTTTAATTTGATACCTAAATTGTCCTTGTGCGATACGAGTTTCAAATTTTACAGTGAAAACAAACTTCAAAAACTTCAAATGCTCATATCTCCGTAAATAGAGGCCGTAGAGGGGTCAAAGTTGCAGCATTGTAAAGGTGTTTTTTCAACCTTTAATTTGATACCTAAATTGTCCTTGTGCGATACGAGTTTCAAATTTTACAGTGAAAACAAAGTGCTGAAACTTCAAATGCCCATATCTCCGTAAATAGAGGCCGTAGAGGGGTCAAAGTTGCAGCATTGTAAAGGTGTTTTTTCAACCTTTAATTTGATACCTAAATTGTCCTTGTGCGATACGAGTTTCAAATTTTACAGTGAAAACAAAGTGCTGAAACTTCAAATGCCCATATCTCCGTAAATAGAGGCCGTAGAGGGGTCAAAGTTGCAGCATTGTAAAGGTGTTTTTTCAACCTTTAATTTGATACCTAAATTGTCCTTGTGCGATACGAGTTTCAAATTTAACAGTGAAAACAAACTTCAAAAACTTCAAATGCTCATATCTCCGTAAGTAGAGGCCGTAGAGGGGTCAAAGTTGCAGCATTGTAAAGGTGTTTTTTCAACCTTTAATTTGATACCTAAATTGTCCTTGTGCGATACGAGTTTCAAATTTTACAGTAAAAACAAAGTGCTGAAACTTCAAATGCCCATATCTCCGTAAATAGAGGCCGTAGAGGGGTCAAAGTTGCAGCATTGTAAAGGTGTTTTTTCAACCTTTAATTTGATACCTAAATTGTCCTTGTGCGATACGAGTTTCAAATTTTACAGTGAAAACAAAGTGCTGAAACTTCAAATGCCCATATCTCCGTAAATAGAGGCCGTAGAGGGGTCAAAGTTGCAGCATTGTAAAGGTGTTTTTTCAACCTTTAATTTGATACCTAAATTGTCCTTGTGCGATACGAGTTTCAAATTTTACAGTGAAAACAAACTTCAAAAACTTCAAATGCTCATATCTCCGTAAATAGAGGCCGTAGAGGGGTCAAAGTTGCAGCATTGTAAAGGTGTTTTTTCAACCTTTAATTTGATACCTAAATTGTCCTTGTGCGATACGAGTTTCAAATTTTACAGTGAAAACAAAGTGCTGAAACTTCAAATGCCCATATCTCCGTAAATAGAGGCCGTAGAGGGGTCAAAGTTGCAGCATTGTAAAGGTGTTTTTTCAACCTTTAATTTGATACCTAAATTGTCCTTGTGCGATACGAGTTTCAAATTTTACAGTGAAAACAAAGTGCTGAAACTTCAAATGCCCATATCTCCGTAAATAGAGGCCGTAGAGGGGTCAAAGTTGCAGCATTGTAAAGGTGTTTTTTCAACCTTTAATTTGATACCTAAATTGTCCTTGTGCGATACGAGTTTCAAATTTTACAGTGAAAACAAACTTCAAAAACTTCAAATGCTCATATCTCCGTAAATAGAGGCCGTAGAGGGGTCAAAGTTGCAGCATTGTAAAGGTGTTTTTTCAACCTTTAATTTGATACCTAAATTGTCCTTGTGCGATACGAGTTTCAAATTTTACAGTGAAAACAAAGTGCTGAAACTTCAAATGCCCATATCTCCGTAAATAGAGGCCGTAGAGGGGTCAAAGTTGCAGCATTGTAAAGGTGTTTTTTCAGCCTTTAATTTGATACCTAAATTGTCCTTGTGCGATACGAGTTTCAAATTTTACAGTGAAAACAAAGTGCTGAAACTTCAAATGCCCATATCTCCGTAAATAGAGGCCGTAGAGGGGCCAAAGTTGCAGCATTGTAAAGGTGTTTTTTCAACCTTTAATTTGATACCTAAATTGTCCTTGTGCGATACGAGTTTCAAATTTTACAGTGAAAACAAAGTGCTGAAACATCAAATGCCCATATCTCCGTAAATAGAGGCCGTAGAGGGGCCAAAGTTGCAGCATTGTAAAGGTGTTTTTTCAACCTTTAATTTGATACCTAAATTGTCCTTGTGCGATACGAGTTTCAAATTTTACAGTGAAAACAAACTTCAAAAACTTCAAATGCCCATATCTCCGTAAATAGAGGCCGTAGAGGGGTCAAAGTTGCAGCATTGTAAAGGTGTTTTTTCAGCCTTTAATTTGATACCTAAATTGTCCTTGTGCGATACGAGTTTCAAATTTTACAGTGAAAACAAAGTGCTGAAACTTCAAATGCCCATATCTCCGTAAATAGAGGCCGTAGAGGGGTCAAAGTTGCAGCATTGTAAAGGTGTTTTTTCAGCCTTTAATTTGATACCTAAATTGTCCTTGTGCGATACGAGTTTCAAATTTTACAGTGAAAACAAAGTGCTGAAACATCAAATGCCCATATCTCCGTAAATAGAAGCCGTAGAGGGGCCAAAGTTGCAGCATTGTAAAGGTGTTTTTTCAACCTTTAATTTGATACCTAAATTGTCCTTGTGCGATACGAGTTTCAAATTTTACAGTGAAAACAAACTTCAAAAACTTCAAATGCTCATATCTCCGTAAATAGAGGCCGTAGAGGGGTCAAAGTTGCAGCATTGTAAAGGTGTTTTTTCAACCTTTAATTTGATACCTAAATTGTCCTTGTGCGATACGAGTTTCAAATTTTACAGTGAAAACAAAGTGCTGAAACTTCAAATGCCCATATCTCCGTAAATAGAAGCCGTAGAGGGGCCAAAGTTGCAGCATTGTAAAGGTGTTTTTTCAACCTTTAATTTGATACCTAAATTGTCCTTGTGCGATACGAGTTTCAAATTTTACAGTGAAAACAAAGTGCTGAAACTTCAAATGCCCATATCTCCGTAAATAGAGGCCGTAGAGGGGTCAAAGTTGCAGCATTGTAAAGGTGTTTTTTCAACCTTTAATTTGATACCTAAATTGTCCTTGTGCGATACGAGTTTCAAATTTTACAGTGAAAACAAAGTGCTGAAACTTCAAATGCCCATATCTCCGTAAATAGAGGCCGTAGAGGGGTCAAAGTTGCAGTATTGTAAAGGTGTTTTTTCAGCCTTTAATTTGATACCTAAATTGTCCTTGTGCGATACGAGTTTCAAATTTTACAGTGAAAACAAACTTCAAAAACTTCAAATGCTCATATCTCCGTAAATAGAGGCCGTAGAGGGGTCAAAGTTGCAGCATTGTAAAGGTGTTTTTTCAACCTTTAATTTGATACCTAAATTGTCCTTGTGCGATACGAGTTTCAAATTTTACAGTGAAAACAAAGTGCTGAAACTTCAAATGCCCATATCTCCGTAAATAGAGGCCGTAGAGGGGTCAAAGTTGCAGCATTGTAAAGGTGTTTTTTCAACCTTTAATTTGATACCTAAATTGTCCTTGTGCGATACGAGTTTCAAATTTTACAGTGAAAACAAACTTCAAAAACTTCAAATGCTCATATCTCCGTAAATAGAGGCCGTAGAGGGGTCAAAGTTGCAGCATTGTAAAGGTGTTTTTTCAACCTTTAATTTGATACCTAAATTGTCCTTGTGCGATACGAGTTTCAAATTTTACAGTGAAAACAAAGTGCTGAAACTTCAAATGCCCATATCTCCGTAAATAGAGGCCGTAGAGGGGTCAAAGTTGCAGCATTGTAAAGGTGTTTTTTCAACCTTTAATTTGATACCTAAATTGTCCTTGTGCAATACGAGTTTCAAATTTTACAGTGAAAACAAACTTCAAAAACTTCAAATGCTCATATCTCCGTAAATAGAGGCCGTAGAGGGGTCAAAGTTGCAGCATTGTAAAGGTGTTTTTTCAACCTTCAATTTGATACCTAAATTGTCCTTGTGCGATACGAGTTTCAAATTTTACAGTGAAAACAAACTTCAAAAACTTCAAATGCTCATATCTCCGTAAATAGAGGCCGTAGAGGGGTCAAAGTTGCAGCATTGTAAAGGTGTTTTTTCAACCTTCAATTTGATACCTAAATTGTCCTTGTGCGATACGAGTTTCAAATTTTACAGTGAAAACAAACTTCAAAAACTTCAAATGCTCATATCTCCGTAAATAGAGGCCGTAGAGGGGTCAAAGTTGCAGCATTGTAAAGGTGTTTTTTCAACCTTTAATTTGATACCTAAATTGTCCTTGTGCGATACGAGTTTCAAATTTTACAGTGAAAACAAAGTGCTGAAACTTCAAATGCCCATATCTCCGTAAATAGAGGCCGTAGAGGGGTCAAAGTTGCAGCATTGTAAAGGTGTTTTTTCAACCTTTAATTTGATACCTAAATTGTCCTTGTGCGATACGAGTTTCAAATTTTACAGTGAAAACAAACTTCAAAAACTTCAAATGCTCATATCTCCGTAAATAGAGGCCGTAGAGGGGTCAAAGTTGCAGCATTGTAAAGGTGTTTTTTCAACCTTTAATTTGATACCTAAATTGTCCTTGTGCGATACGAGTTTCAAATTTTACAGTGAAAACAAAGTGCTGAAACTTCAAATGCCCATATCTCCGTAAATAGAGGCCGTAGAGGGGTCAAAGTTGCAGCATTGTAAAGGTGTTTTTTCAACCTTTAATTTGATACCTAAATTGTCCTTGTGCAATACGAGTTTCAAATTTTACAGTGAAAACAAACTTCAAAAACTTCAAATGCTCATATCTCCGTAAATAGAGGCCGTAGAGGGGTCAAAGTTGCAGCATTGTAAAGGTGTTTTTTCAACCTTCAATTTGATACCTAAATTGTCCTTGTGCGATACGAGTTTCAAATTTTACAGTGAAAACAAACTTCAAAAACTTCAAATGCTCATATCTCCGTAAATAGAGGCCGTAGAGGGGTCAAAGTTGCAGCATTGTAAAGGTGTTTTTTCAACCTTCAATTTGATACCTAAATTGTCCTTGTGCGATACGAGTTTCAAATTTTACAGTGAAAACAAACTTCAAAAACTTCAAATGCTCATATCTCCGTAAATAGAGGCCGTAGAGGGGTCAAAGTTGCAGCATTGTAAAGGTGTTTTTTCAACCTTTAATTTGATACCTAAATTGTCCTTGTGCGATACGAGTTTCAAATTTTACAGTGAAAACAAACTTCAAAAACTTCAAATGCTCATATCTCCGTAAATAGAGGCCGTAGAGGGGTCAAAGTTGCAGCATTGTAAAGGTGTTTTTTCAACCTTTAATTTGATACCTAAATTGTCCTTGTGCGATACGAGTTTCAAATTTTACAGTGAAAACAAACTTCAAAAACTTCAAATGCTCATATCTCCGTAAATAGAGGCCGTAGAGGGGTCAAAGTTGCAGCATTGTAAAGGTGTTTTTTCAACCTTTAATTTGATACCTAAATTGTCCTTGTGCGATACGAGTTTCAAATTTTACAGTGAAAACAAAGTGCTGAAACTTCAAATGCCCATATCTCCGTAAATAGAGGCCGTAGAGGGGCCAAAGTTGCAGCATTGTAAAGGTGTTTTTTCAACCTTTAATTTGATACCTAAATTGTCCTTGTGCGATACGAGTTTCAAATTTTACAGTGAAAACAAAGTGCTGAAACATCAAATGCCCATATCTCCGTAAATAGAGGCCGTAGAGGGGCCAAAGTTGCAGCATTGTAAAGGTGTTTTTTCAACCTTTAATTTGATACCTAAATTGTCCTTGTGCGATACGAGTTTCAAATTTTACAGTGAAAACAAACTTCAAAAACTTCAAATGCTCATATCTCCGTAAATAGAGGCCGTAGAGGGGTCAAAGTTGCAGCATTGTAAAGGTGTTTTTTCAACCTTTAATTTGATACCTAAATTGTCCTTGTGCGATACGAGTTTCAAATTTTACAGTGAAAACAAAGTGCTGAAACTTCAAATGCCCATATCTCCGTAAATAGAGGCCGTAGAGGGGTCAAAGTTGCAGCATTGTAAAGGTGTTTTTTCAACCTTTAATTTGATACCTAAATTGTCCTTGTGCGATACGAGTTTCAAATTTTACAGTGAAAACAAAGTGCTGAAACTTCAAATGCCCATATCTCCGTAAATAGAGGCCGTAGAGGGGTCAAAGTTGCAGCATTGTAAAGGTGTTTTTTCAACCTTTAATTTGATACCTAAATTGTCCTTGTGCGATACGAGTTTCAAATTTTACAGTGAAAACAAAGTGCTGAAACTTCAAATGCCCATATCTCCGTAAATAGAGGCCGTAGAGGGGTCAAAGTTGCAGCATTGTAAAGGTGTTTTTTCAACCTTTAATTTGATACCTAAATTGTCCTTGTGCGATACGAGTTTCAAATTTTACAGTGAAAACAAACTTCAAAAACTTCAAATGCTCATATCTCCGTAAATAGAGGCCGTAGAGGGGTCAAAGTTGCAGCATTGTAAAGGTGTTTTTTCAACCTTTAATTTGATACCTAAATTGTCCTTGTGCGATACGAGTTTCAAATTTTACAGTGAAAACAAAGTGCTGAAACTTCAAATGCCCATATCTCCGTAAATAGAGGCCGTAGAGGGGTCAAAGTTGCAGCATTGTAAAGGTGTTTTTTCAACCTTTAATTTGATACCTAAATTGTCCTTGTGCGATACGAGTTTCAAATTTTACAGTGAGAACAAAGTGCTGAAACTTCAAATGCCCATATCTCCGTAAATAGAGGCCGTAGAGGGGTCAAAGTTGCAGCATTGTAAAGGTGTTTTTTCAACCTTTAATTTGATACCTAAATTGTCCTTGTGCGATACGAGTTTCAAATTTAACAGTGAAAACAAACTTCAAAAACTTCAAATGCTCATATCTCCGTAAGTAGAGGCCGTAGAGGGGTCAAAGTTGCAGCATTGTAAAGGTGTTTTTTCAACCTTTAATTTGATACCTAAATTGTCCTTGTGCGATACGAGTTTCAAATTTTACAGTAAAAACAAAGTGCTGAAACTTCAAATGCCCATATCTCCGTAAATAGAGGCCGTAGAGGGGTCAAAGTTGCAGCATTGTAAAGGTGTTTTTTCAACCTTTAATTTGATACCTAAATTGTCCTTGTGCGATACGAGTTTCAAATTTTACAGTGAAAACAAAGTGCTGAAACTTCAAATGCCCATATCTCCGTAAATAGAGGCCGTAGAGGGGTCAAAGTTGCAGCATTGTAAAGGTGTTTTTTCAACCTTTAATTTGATACCTAAATTGTCCTTGTGCGATACGAGTTTCAAATTTTACAGTGAAAACAAACTTCAAAAACTTCAAATGCTCATATCTCCGTAAATAGAGGCCGTAGAGGGGTCAAAGTTGCAGCATTGTAAAGGTGTTTTTTCAACCTTCAATTTGATACCTAAATTGTCCTTGTGCGATACGAGTTTCAAATTTTACAGTGAAAACAAACTTCAAAAACTTCAAATGCTCATATCTCCGTAAATAGAGGCCGTAGAGGGGTCAAAGTTGCAGCATTGTAAAGGTGTTTTTTCAACCTTCAATTTGATACCTAAATTGTCCTTGTGCGATACGAGTTTCAAATTTTACAGTGAAAACAAACTTCAAAAACTTCAAATGCTCATATCTCCGTAAATAGAGGCCGTAGAGGGGTCAAAGTTGCAGCATTGTAAAGGTGTTTTTTCAACCTTTAATTTGATACCTAAATTGTCCTTGTGCGATACGAGTTTCAAATTTTACAGTGAAAACAAACTTCAAAAACTTCAAATGCTCATATCTCCGTAAATAGAGGCCGTAGAGGGGTCAAAGTTGCAGCATTGTAAAGGTGTTTTTTCAACCTTTAATTTGATACCTAAATTGTCCTTGTGCGATACGAGTTTCAAATTTTACAGTGAAAACAAACTTCAAAAACTTCAAATGCTCATATCTCCGTAAATAGAGGCCGTAGAGGGGTCAAAGTTGCAGCATTGTAAAGGTGTTTTTTCAACCTTTAATTTGATACCTAAATTGTCCTTGTGCGATACGAGTTTCAAATTTTACAGTGAAAACAAAGTGCTGAAACTTCAAATGCCCATATCTCCGTAAATAGAGGCCGTAGAGGGGCCAAAGTTGCAGCATTGTAAAGGTGTTTTTTCAACCTTTAATTTGATACCTAAATTGTCCTTGTGCGATACGAGTTTCAAATTTTACAGTGAAAACAAAGTGCTGAAACATCAAATGCCCATATCTCCGTAAATAGAGGCCGTAGAGGGGCCAAAGTTGCAGCATTGTAAAGGTGTTTTTTCAACCTTTAATTTGATACCTAAATTGTCCTTGTGCGATACGAGTTTCAAATTTTACAGTGAAAACAAACTTCAAAAACTTCAAATGCTCATATCTCCGTAAATAGAGGCCGTAGAGGGGTCAAAGTTGCAGCATTGTAAAGGTGTTTTTTCAACCTTTAATTTGATACCTAAATTGTCCTTGTGCGATACGAGTTTCAAATTTTACAGTGAAAACAAAGTGCTGAAACTTCAAATGCCCATATCTCCGTAAATAGAGGCCGTAGAGGGGTCAAAGTTGCAGCATTGTAAAGGTGTTTTTTCAACCTTTAATTTGATACCTAAATTGTCCTTGTGCGATACGAGTTTCAAATTTTACAGTGAAAACAAACTTCAAAAACTTCAAATGCTCATATCTCCGTAAATAGAGGCCGTAGAGGGGTCAAAGTTGCAGCATTGTAAAGGTGTTTTTTCAACCTTTAATTTGATACCTAAATTGTCCTTGTGCGATACGAGTTTCAAATTTTACAGTGAAAACAAAGTGCTGAAACTTCAAATGCCCATATCTCCGTAAATAGAGGCCGTAGAGGGGTCAAAGTTGCAGCATTGTAAAGGTGTTTTTTCAACCTTTAATTTGATACCTAAATTGTCCTTGTGCGATACGAGTTTCAAATTTTACAGTGAAAACAAAGTGCTGAAACTTCAAATGCCCATATCTCCGTAAATAGAGGCCGTAGAGGGGTCAAAGTTGCAGCATTGTAAAGGTGTTTTTTCAACCTTTAATTTGATACCTAAATTGTCCTTGTGCGATACGAGTTTCAAATTTAACAGTGAAAACAAACTTCAAAAACTTCAAATGCTCATATCTCCGTAAGTAGAGGCCGTAGAGGGGTCAAAGTTGCTGCATTGTAAAGGTGTTTTTTCAACCTTTAATTTGATACCTAAATTGTCCTTGTGCGATACGAGTTTCAAATTTTACAGTAAAAACAAAGTGCTGAAACTTCAAATGCCCATATCTCCGTAAATAGAGGCCGTAGAGGGGTCAAAGTTGCAGCATTGTAAAGGTGTTTTTTCAACCTTTAATTTGATACCTAAATTGTCCTTGTGCGATACGAGTTTCAAATTTTACAGTGAAAACAAAGTGCTGAAACTTCAAATGCCCATATCTCCGTAAATAGAGGCCGTAGAGGGGTCAAAGTTGCAGCATTGTAAAGGTGTTTTTTCAACCTTTAATTTGATACCTAAATTGTCCTTGTGCGATACGAGTTTCAAATTTTACAGTGAAAACAAACTTCAAAAACTTCAAATGCTCATATCTCCGTAAATAGAGGCCGTAGAGGGGTCAAAGTTGCAGCATTGTAAAGGTGTTTTTTCAACCTTTAATTTGATACCTAAATTGTCCTTGTGCGATACGAGTTTCAAATTTTACAGTGAAAACAAAGTGCTGAAACTTCAAATGCCCATATCTCCGTAAATAGAGGCCGTAGAGGGGTCAAAGTTGCAGCATTGTAAAGGTGTTTTTTCAACCTTTAATTTGATACCTAAATTGTCCTTGTGCAATACGAGTTTCAAATTTTACAGTGAAAACAAACTTCAAAAACTTCAAATGCTCATATCTCCGTAAATAGAGGCCGTAGAGGGGTCAAAGTTGCAGCATTGTAAAGGTGTTTTTTCAACCTTCAATTTGATACCTAAATTGTCCTTGTGCGATACGAGTTTCAAATTTTACAGTGAAAACAAACTTCAAAAACTTCAAATGCTCATATCTCCGTAAATAGAGGCCGTAGAGGGGTCAAAGTTGCAGCATTATAAAGGTGTTTTTTCAACCTTTAATTTGATACCTAAATTGTCCTTGTGCGATACGAGTTTCAAATTTTACAGTGAAAACAAAGTGCTGAAACTTCAAATGCCCATATCTCCGTAAATAGAGGCCGTAGAGGGGTCAAAGTTGCAGCATTGTAAAGGTGTTTTTTCAACCTTTAATTTGATACCTAAATTGTCCTTGTGCGATACGAGTTTCAAATTTTACAGTGAAAACAAACTTCAAAAACTTCAAATGCTCATATCTCCGTAAATAGAGGCCGTAGAGGGGTCAAAGTTGCAGCATTGTAAAGGTGTTTTTTCAACCTTTAATTTGATACCTAAATTGTCCTTGTGCGATACGAGTTTCAAATTTTACAGTGAAAACAAAGTGCTGAAACTTCAAATGCCCATATCTCCGTAAATAGAGGCCGTAGAGGGGTCAAAGTTGCAGCATTGTAAAGGTGTTTTTTCAACCTTTAATTTGATACCTAAATTGTCCTTGTGCGATACGAGTTTCAAATTTTACAGTGAAAACAAAGTGCTGAAACTTCAAATGCCCATATCTCCGTAAATAGAGGCCGTAGAGGGGTCAAAGTTGCAGCATTGTAAAGGTGTTTTTTCAACCTTTAATTTGATACCTAAATTGTCCTTGTGCGATACGAGTTTCAAATTTTACAGTGAAAACAAACTTCAAAAACTTCAAATGCTCATATCTCCGTAAATAGAGGCCGTAGAGGGGTCAAAGTTGCAGCATTGTAAAGGTGTTTTTTCAACCTTTAATTTGATACCTAAATTGTCCTTGTGCGATACGAGTTTCAAATTTTACAGTGAAAACAAACTTCAAAAACTTCAAATGCTCATATCTCCGTAAATAGAGGCCGTAGAGGGGTCAAAGTTGCAGCATTGTAAAGGTGTTTTTTCAACCTTTAATTTGATACCTAAATTGTCCTTGTGCGATACGAGTTTCAAATTTTACAGTGAAAACAAAGTGCTGAAACTTCAAATGCCCATATCTCCGTAAATAGAGGCCGTAGAGGGGCCAAAGTTGCAGCATTGTAAAGGTGTTTTTTCAACCTTTAATTTGATACCTAAATTGTCCTTGTGCGATACGAGTTTCAAATTTTACAGTGAAAACAAAGTGCTGAAACATCAAATGCCCATATCTCCGTAAATAGAGGCCGTAGAGGGGCCAAAGTTGCAGCATTGTAAAGGTGTTTTTTCAACCTTTAATTTGATACCTAAATTGTCCTTGTGCGATACGAGTTTCAAATTTTACAGTGAAAACAAACTTCAAAAACTTCAAATGCTCATATCTCCGTAAATAGAGGCCGTAGAGGGGTCAAAGTTGCAGCATTGTAAAGGTGTTTTTTCAACCTTTAATTTGATACCTAAATTGTCCTTGTGCGATACGAGTTTCAAATTTTACAGTGAAAACAAAGTGCTGAAACTTCAAATGCCCATATCTCCGTAAATAGAGGCCGTAGAGGGGTCAAAGTTGCAGCATTGTAAAGGTGTTTTTTCAACCTTTAATTTGATACCTAAATTGTCCTTGTGCGATACGAGTTTCAAATTTTACAGTGAAAACAAAGTGCTGAAACTTCAAATGCCCATATCTCCGTAAATAGAGGCCGTAGAGGGGTCAAAGTTGCAGCATTGTAAAGGTGTTTTTTCAACCTTTAATTTGATACCTAAATTGTCCTTGTGCGATACGAGTTTCAAATTTAACAGTGAAAACAAACTTCAAAAACTTCAAATGCTCATATCTCCGTAAGTAGAGGCCGTAGAGGGGTCAAAGTTGCAGCATTGTAAAGGTGTTTTTTCAACCTTTAATTTGATACCTAAATTGTCCTTGTGCGATACGAGTTTCAAATTTTACAGTAAAAACAAAGTGCTGAAACTTCAAATGCCCATATCTCCGTAAATAGAGGCCGTAGAGGGGTCAAAGTTGCAGCATTGTAAAGGTGTTTTTTCAACCTTTAATTTGATACCTAAATTGTCCTTGTGCGATACGAGTTTCAAATTTTACAGTGAAAACAAAGTGCTGAAACTTCAAATGCCCATATCTCCGTAAATAGAGGCCGTAGAGGGGTCAAAGTTGCAGCATTGTAAAGGTGTTTTTTCAACCTTTAATTTGATACCTAAATTGTCCTTGTGCGATACGAGTTTCAAATTTTACAGTGAAAACAAACTTCAAAAACTTCAAATGCTCATATCTCCGTAAATAGAGGCCGTAGAGGGGTCAAAGTTGCAGCATTGTAAAGGTGTTTTTTCAACCTTTAATTTGATACCTAAATTGTCCTTGTGCGATACGAGTTTCAAATTTTACAGTGAAAACAAAATTCAAAAACTTCAAATGCTCATATCTCCGTAAATAGAGGCCGTAGAGGGGTCAAAGTTGCAGCATTGTAAAGGTGTTTTTTCAACCTTCAATTTGATACCTAAATTGTCCTTGTGCGATACGAGTTTCAAATTTTACAGTGAAAACAAACTTCAAAAACTTCAAATGCTCATATCTCCGTAAATAGAGGCCGTAGAGGGGTCAAAGTTGCAGCATTGTAAAGGTGTTTTTTCAACCTTTAATTTGATACCTAAATTGTCCTTGTGCGATACGAGTTTCAAATTTTACAGTGAAAACAAACTTCAAAAACTTCAAATGCTCATATCTCCGTAAATAGAGGCCGTAGAGGGGTCAAAGTTGCAGCATTGTAAAGGTGTTTTTTCAACCTTTAATTTGATACCTAAATTGTCCTTGTGCGATACGAGTTTCAAATTTTACAGTGAAAACAAACTTCAAAAACTTCAAATGCTCATATCTCCGTAAATAGAGGCCGTAGAGGGGTCAAAGTTGCAGCATTGTAAAGGTGTTTTTTCAACCTTTAATTTGATACCTAAATTGTCCTTGTGCGATACGAGTTTCAAATTTTACAGTGAAAACAAAGTGCTGAAACTTCAAATGCCCATATCTCCGTAAATAGAGGCCGTAGAGGGGCCAAAGTTGCAGCATTGTAAAGGTGTTTTTTCAACCTTTAATTTGATACCTAAATTGTCCTTGTGCGATACGAGTTTCAAATTTTACAGTGAAAACAAACTTCAAAAACTTCAAATGCTCATATCTCCGTAAATAGAGGCCGTAGAGGGGTCAAAGTTGCAGCATTGTAAAGGTGTTTTTTCAACCTTTAATTTGATACCTAAATTGTCCTTGTGCGATACGAGTTTCAAATTTTACAGTGAAAACAAACTTCAAAAACTTCAAATGCTCATATCTCCGTAAATAGAGGCCGTAGAGGGGTCAAAGTTGCAGCATTGTAAAGGTGTTTTTTCAACCTTTAATTTGATACCTAAATTGTCCTTGTGCGATACGAGTTTCAAATTTTACAGTGAAAACAAAGTGCTGAAACTTCAAATGCCCATATCTCCGTAAATAGAGGCCGTAGAGGGGCCAAAGTTGCAGCATTGTAAAGGTGTTTTTTCAACCTTTAATTTGATACCTAAATTGTCCTTGTGCGATACGAGTTTCAAATTTTACAGTGAAAACAAAGTGCTGAAACATCAAATGCCCATATCTCCGTAAATAGAGGCCGTAGAGGGGCCAAAGTTGCAGCATTGTAAAGGTGTTTTTTCAACCTTTAATTTGATACCTAAATTGTCCTTGTGCGATACGAGTTTCAAATTTTACAGTGAAAACAAACTTCAAAAACTTCAAATGCTCATATCTCCGTAAATAGAGGCCGTAGAGGGGTCAAAGTTGCAGCATTGTAAAGGTGTTTTTTCAACCTTTAATTTGATACCTAAATTGTCCTTGTGCGATACGAGTTTCAAATTTTACAGTGAAAACAAAGTGCTGAAACTTCAAATGCCCATATCTCCGTAAATAGAGGCCGTAGAGGGGTCAAAGTTGCATCATTGTAAAGGTGTTTTTTCAACCTTTAATTTGATACCTAAATTGTCCTTGTGCGATACGAGTTTCAAATTTTACAGTGAAAACAAACTTCAAAAACTTCAAATGCTCATATCTCCGTAAATAGAGGCCGTAGAGGGGTCAAAGTTGCAGCATTGTAAAGGTGTTTTTTCAACCTTTAATTTGATACCTAAATTGTCCTTGTGCGATACGAGTTTCAAATTTTACAGTGAAAACAAAGTGCTGAAACTTCAAATGCCCATATCTCCGTAAATAGAGGCCGTAGAGGGGTCAAAGTTGCAGCATTGTAAAGGTGTTTTTTCAGCCTTTAATTTGATACCTAAATTGTCCTTGTGCGATACGAGTTTCAAATTTTACAGTGAAAACAAAGTGCTGAAACATCAAATGCCCATATCTCCGTAAATAGAAGCCGTAGAGGGGCCAAAGTTGCAGCATTGTAAAGGTGTTTTTTCAACCTTTAATTTGATACCTAAATTGTCCTTGTGCGATACGAGTTTCAAATTTTACAGTGAAAACAAAGTGCTGAAACTTCAAATGCCCATATCTCCGTAAATAGAGGCCGTAGAGGGGTCAAAGTTGCAGCATTGTAAAGGTGTTTTTTCAACCTTTAATTTGATACCTAAATTGTCCTTGTGCGATACGAGTTTCAAATTTTACAGTGAAAACAAACTTCAAAAACTTCAAATGCTCATATCTCCGTAAATAGAGGCCGTAGAGGGGTCAAAGTTGCAGCATTGTAAAGGTGTTTTTTCAACCTTTAATTTGATACCTAAATTGTCCTTGTGCGATACGAGTTTCAAATTTTACAGTGAAAACAAAGTGCTGAAACTTCAAATGCCCATATCTCCGTAAATAGAGGCCGTAGAGGGGTCAAAGTTGCAGCATTGTAAAGGTGTTTTTTCAGCCTTTAATTTGATACCTAAATTGTCCTTGTGCGATACGAGTTTCAAATTTTACAGTGAAAACAAAGTGCTGAAACTTCAAATGCCCATATCTCCGTAAATAGAGGCCGTAGAGGGGCCAAAGTTGCAGCATTGTAAAGGTGTTTTTTCAACCTTTAATTTGATACCTAAATTGTCCTTGTGCGATACGAGTTTCAAATTTTACAGTGAAAACAAAGTGCTGAAACATCAAATGCCCATATCTCCGTAAATAGAGGCCGTAGAGGGGCCAAAGTTGCAGCATTGTAAAGGTGTTTTTTCAACCTTTAATTTGATACCTAAATTGTCCTTGTGCGATACGAGTTTCAAATTTTACAGTGAAAACAAACTTCAAAAACTTCAAATGCCCATATCTCCGTAAATAGAGGCCGTAGAGGGGTCAAAGTTGCAGCATTGTAAAGGTGTTTTTTCAGCCTTTAATTTGATACCTAAATTGTCCTTGTGCGATACGAGTTTCAAATTTTACAGTGAAAACAAAGTGCTGAAACTTCAAATGCCCATATCTCCGTAAATAGAGGCCGTAGAGGGGTCAAAGTTGCAGCATTGTAAAGGTGTTTTTTCAGCCTTTAATTTGATACCTAAATTGTCCTTGTGCGATACGAGTTTCAAATTTTACAGTGAAAACAAAGTGCTGAAACATCAAATGCCCATATCTCCGTAAATAGAAGCCGTAGAGGGGCCAAAGTTGCAGCATTGTAAAGGTGTTTTTTCAACCTTTAATTTGATACCTAAATTGTCCTTGTGCGATACGAGTTTCAAATTTTACAGTGAAAACAAAGTGCTGAAACTTCAAATGCCCATATCTCCGTAAATAGAGGTCGTAGAGGGGCCAAAGTTGCAGCATTGTAAAGGTGTTTTTTCAACCTTTAATTTGATACCTAAATTGTCCTTGTGCGATACGAGTTTCAAATTTTACAGTGAAAACAAAGTGCTGAAACTTCAAATGCTCATATCTCCGTAAATAGAGGCCGTAGAGGGGTCAAAGTTGCAGCATTGTAAAGGTGTTTTTTCAACCTTTAATTTGATACCTAAATTGTCCTTGTGCGATACGAGTTTCAAATTTTACAGTGAAAACAAAGTGCTGAAACATCAAATGCCCATATCTCCGTAAATAGAAGCCGTAGAGGGGCCAAAGTTGCAGCATTGTAAAGGTGTTTTTTCAACCTTTAATTTGATACCTAAATTGTCCTTGTGCGATACGAGTTTCAAATTTTACAGTGAAAACAAACTTCAAAAACTTCAAATGCTCATATCTCCGTAAATAGAGGCCGTAGAGGGGTCAAAGTTGCAGCATTGTAAAGGTGTTTTTTCAACCTTTAATTTGATACCTAAATTGTCCTTGTGCGATACGAGTTTCAAATTTTACAGTGAAAACAAAGTGCTGAAACTTCAAATGCCCATATCTCCGTAAATAGAGGCCGTAGAGGGGCCAAAGTTGCAGCATTGTAAAGGTGTTTTTTCAACCTTTAATTTGATACCTAAATTGTCCTTGTGCGATACGAGTTTCAAATTTTACAGTGAAAACAAAGTGCTGAAACTTCAAATGCTCATATCTCCGTAAATAGAGGCCGTAGAGGGGTCAAAGTTGCAGCATTGTAAAGGTGTTTTTTCAACCTTTAATTTGATACCTAAATTGTCCTTGTGCGATACGAGTTTCAAATTTTACAGTGAAAACAAAGTGCTGAAACTTCAAATGCCCATATCTCCGTAAATAGAGGCCGTAGAGGGGTCAAAGTTGCAGCATTGTAAAGGTGTTTTTTCAACCTTTAATTTGATACCTAAATTGTCCTTGTGCGATACGAGTTTCAAATTTTACAGTGAAAACAAACTTCAAAAACTTCAAATGCTCATATCTCCGTAAATAGAGGCCGTAGAGGGGTCAAAGTTGCAGCATTGTAAAGGTGTTTTTTCAACCTTTAATTTGATACCTAAATTGTCCTTGTGCGATACGAGTTTCAAATTTTACAGTGAAAACAAAGTGCTGAAA
Organism: Pherbina coryleti; assembly: GCA_943735915.1. NCBI lineage: Eukaryota > Metazoa > Arthropoda > Insecta > Diptera > Sciomyzidae > Pherbina > Pherbina coryleti. Next base: position 79,871,779 of record OX030952.1, on the reverse strand, counting down.
CTTCAAATGCCCATATCTCCGTAAATAGAGGCCGTAGAGGGGTCAAAGTTGCAGCATTGTAAAGGTGTTTTTTCAACCTTTAATTTGATACCTAAATTGTCCTTGTGCGATACGAGTTTCAAATTTTACAGTGAAAACAAACTTCAAAAACTTCAAATGCTCATATCTCCGTAAATAGAGGCCGTAGAGGGGTCAAAGTTGCAGCATTGTAAAGGTGTTTTTTCAACCTTTAATTTGATACCTAAATTGTCCTTGTGCGATACGAGTTTCAAATTTTACAGTGAAAACAAACTTCAAAAACTTCAAATGCTCATATCTCCGTAAATAGAGGCCGTAGAGGGGTCAAAGTTGCAGCATTGTAAAGGTGTTTTTTCAACCTTTAATTTGATACCTAAATTGTCCTTGTGCGATACGAGTTTCAAATTTTACAGTGAAAACAAAGTGCTGAAACTTCAAATGCCCATATCTCCGTAAATAGAGGCCGTAGAGGGGTCAAAGTTGCAGCATTGTAAAGGTGTTTTTTCAACCTTTAATTTGATACCTAAATTGTCCTTGTGCGATACGAGTTTCAAATTTTACAGTGAAAACAAACTTCAAAAACTTCAAATGCTCATATCTCCGTAAATAGAGGCCGTAGAGGGGTCAAAGTTGCAGCATTGTAAAGGTGTTTTTTCAACCTTTAATTTGATACCTAAATTGTCCTTGTGCGATACGAGTTTCAAATTTTACAGTGAAAACAAAGTGCTGAAACTTCAAATGCCCATATCTCCGTAAATAGAGGCCGTAGAGGGGTCAAAGTTGCAGCATTGTAAAGGTGTTTTTTCAACCTTTAATTTGATACCTAAATTGTCCTTGTGCGATACGAGTTTCAAATTTTACAGTGAAAACAAAGTGCTGAAACTTCAAATGCCCATATCTCCGTAAATAGAGGCCGTAGAGGGGTCAAAGTTGCAGCATTGTAAAGGTGTTTTTTCAACCTTTAATTTGATACCTAAATTGTCCTTGTGCGATACGAGTTTCAAATTTTACAGTGAAAACAAACTTCAAAAACTTCAAATGCTCATATCTCCGTAAATAGAGGCCGTAGAGGGGTCAAAGTTGCAGCATTGTAAAGGTGTTTTTTCAACCTTTAATTTGATACCTAAATTGTCCTTGTGCGATACGAGTTTCAAATTTTACAGTGAAAACAAACTTCAAAAACTTCAAATGCTCATATCTCCGTAAATAGAGGCCGTAGAGGGGTCAAAGTTGCAGCATTGTAAAGGTGTTTTTTCAACCTTTAATTTGATACCTAAATTGTCCTTGTGCGATACGAGTTTCAAATTTTACAGTGAAAACAAAGTGCTGAAACTTCAAATGCCCATATCTCCGTAAATAGAGGCCGTAGAGGGGTCAAAGTTGCAGCATTGTAAAGGTGTTTTTTCAACCTTTAATTTGATACCTAAATTGTCCTTGTGCGATACGAGTTTCAAATTTTACAGTGAAAACAAACTTCAAAAACTTCAAATGCTCATATCTCCGTAAATAGAGGCCGTAGAGGGGTCAAAGTTGCAGCATTGTAAAGGTGTTTTTTCAACCTTTAATTTGATACCTAAATTGTCCTTGTGCGATACGAGTTTCAAATTTTACAGTGAAAACAAAGTGCTGAAACTTCAAATGCCCATATCTCCGTAAATAGAGGCCGTAGAGGGGTCAAAGTTGCAGCATTGTAAAGGTGTTTTTTCAACCTTTAATTTGATACCTAAATTGTCCTTGTGCGATACGAGTTTCAAATTTTACAGTGAAAACAAAGTGCTGAAACTTCAAATGCCCATATCTCCGTAAATAGAGGCCGTAGAGGGGTCAAAGTTGCAGCATTGTAAAGGTGTTTTTTCAACCTTTAATTTGATACCTAAATTGTCCTTGTGCGATACGAGTTTCAAATTTTACAGTGAAAACAAACTTCAAAAACTTCAAATGCTCATATCTCCGTAAATAGAGGCCGTAGAGGGGTCAAAGTTGCAGCATTGTAAAGGTGTTTTTTCAACCTTTAATTTGATACCTAAATTGTCCTTGTGCGATACGAGTTTCAAATTTTACAGTGAAAACAAAGTGCTGAAACTTCAAATGCCCATATCTCCGTAAATAGAGGCCGTAGAGGGGTCAAAGTTGCAGCATTGTAAAGGTGTTTTTTCAACCTTTAATTTGATACCTAAATTGTCCTTGTGCGATACGAGTTTCAAATTTTACAGTGAAAACAAACTTCAAAAACTTCAAATGCTCATATCTCCGTAAATAGAGGCCGTAGAGGGGTCAAAGTTGCAGCATTGTAAAGGTGTTTTTTCAACCTTTAATTTGATACCTAAATTGTCCTTGTGCGATACGAGTTTCAAATTTTACAGTGAAAACAAACTTCAAAAACTTCAAATGCTCATATCTCCGTAAATAGAGGCCGTAGAGGGGTCAAAGTTGCAGCATTGTAAAGGTGTTTTTTCAACCTTTAATTTGATACCTAAATTGTCCTTGTGCGATACGAGTTTCAAATTTTACAGTGAAAACAAAGTGCTGAAACTTCAAATGCCCATATCTCCGTAAATAGAGGCCGTAGAGGGGTCAAAGTTGCAGCATTGTAAAGGTGTTTTTTCAACCTTTAATTTGATACCTAAATTGTCCTTGTGCGATACGAGTTTCAAATTTTACAGTGAAAACAAACTTCAAAAACTTCAAATGCTCATATCTCCGTAAAAAGAGGCCGTAGAGGGGTCAAAGTTGCAGCATTGTAAAGGTGTTTTTTCAACCTTTAATTTGATACCTAAATTGTCCTTGTGCGATACGAGTTTCAAATTTTACAGTGAAAACAAAGTGCTGAAACTTCAAATGCCCATATCTCCGTAAATAGAGGCCGTAGAGGGGTCAAAGTTGCAGCATTGTAAAGGTGTTTTTTCAGCCTTTAATTTGATACCTAAATTGTCCTTGTGCGATACGAGTTTCAAATTTTACAGTGAAAACAAAGTGCTGAAACTTCAAATGCCCATATCTCCGTAAATAGAGGCCGTAGAGGGGTCAAAGTTGCAGCATTGTAAAGGTGTTTTTTCAACCTTTAATTTGATACCTAAATTGTCCTTGTGCGATACGAGTTTCAAATTTTACAGTGAAAACAAAGTGCTGAAACTTCAAATGCCCATATCTCCGTAAATAGAGGCCGTAGAGGGGTCAAAGTTGCAGCATTGTAAAGGTGTTTTTTCAACCTTTAATTTGATACCTAAATTGTCCTTGTGCGATACGAGTTTCAAATTTTACAGTGAAAACAAAGTGCTGAAACATCAAATGCCCATATCTCCGTAAATAGAGGCCGTAGAGGGGCCAAAGTTGCAGCATTGTAAAGGTGTTTTTTCAACCTTTAATTTGATACCTAAATTGTCCTTGTGCGATACGAGTTTCAAATTTTACAGTGAAAACAAACTTCAAAAACTTCAAATGCTCATATCTCCGTAAATAGAGGCCGTAGAGGGGTCAAAGTTGCAGCATTGTAAAGGTGTTTTTTCAACCTTTAATTTGATACCTAAATTGTCCTTGTGCGATACGAGTTTCAAATTTTACAGTGAAAACAAAGTGCTGAAACTTCAAATGCCCATATCTCCGTAAATAGAGGCCGTAGAGGGGTCAAAATTGCAGCATTGTAAAGGTGTTTTTTCAACCTTTAATTTGATACCTAAATTGTCCTTGTGCGATACGAGTTTCAAATTTTACAGTGAAAACAAAGTGCTGAAACTTCAAATGCCCATATCTCCGTAAATAGAGGCCGTAGAGGGGTCAAAGTTGCAGCATTGTAAAGGTGTTTTTTCAACCTTTAATTTGATACCTAAATTGTCCTTGTGCGATACGAGTTTCAAATTTTACAGTGAAAACAAAGTGCTGAAACTTCAAATGCCCATATCTCCGTAAATAGAGGCCGTAGAGGGGTCAAAGTTGCAGCATTGTAAAGGTGTTTTTTCAACCTTTAATTTGATACCTAAATTGTCCTTGTGCGATACGAGTTTCAAATTTTACAGTGAAAACAAAGTGCTGAAACTTCAAATGCTCATATCTCCGTAAATAGAGGCCGTAGAGGGGTCAAAGTTGCAGCATTGTAAAGGTGTTTTTTCAACCTTTAATTTGATACCTAAATTGTCCTTGTGCGATACGAGTTTCAAATTTTACAGTGAAAACAAAGTGCTGAAACTTCAAATGCCCATATCTCCGTAAATAGAGGCCGTAGAGGGGTCAAAGTTGCAGCATTGTAAAGGTGTTTTTTCAACCTTTAATTTGATACCTAAATTGTCCTTGTGCGATACGAGTTTCAAATTTTACAGTGAAAACAAAGTGCTGAAACTTCAAATGCCCATATCTCCGTAAATAGAGGCCGTAGAGGGGTCAAAGTTGCAGCATTGTAAAGGTGTTTTTTCAACCTTTAATTTGATACCTAAATTGTCCTTGTGCGATACGAGTTTCAAATTTTACAGTGAAAACAAACTTCAAAAACTTCAAATGCTCATATCTCCGTAAATAGAGGCCGTAGAGGGGTCAAAGTTGCAGCATTGTAAAGGTGTTTTTTCAACCTTTAATTTGATACCTAAATTGTCCTTGTGCGATACGAGTTTCAAATTTTACAGTGAAAACAAAGTGCTGAAACATCAAATGCCCATATCTCCGTAAATAGAAGCCGTAGAGGGGCCAAAGTTGCAGCATTGTAAAGGTGTTTTTTCAACCTTTAATTTGATACCTAAATTGTCCTTGTGCGATACGAGTTTCAAATTTTACAGTGAAAACAAACTTCAAAAACTTCAAATGCTCATATCTCCGTAAATAGAGGCCGTAGAGGGGTCAAAGTTGCAGCATTGTAAAGGTGTTTTTTCAACCTTTAATTTGATACCTAAATTGTCCTTGTGCGATACGAGTTTCAAATTTTACAGTGAAAACAAAGTGCTGAAACATCAAATGCCCATATCTCCGTAAATAGAGGCCGTAGAGGGGTCAAAGTTGCAGCATTGTAAAGGTGTTTTTTCAACCTTTAATTTGATACCTAAATTGTCCTTGTGCGATACGAGTTTCAAATTTTACAGTGAAAACAAACTTCAAAAACTTCAAATGCTCATATCTCCGTAAATAGAGGCCGTAGAGGGGTCAAAGTTGCAGCATTGTAAAGGTGTTTTTTCAACCTTTAATTTGATACCTAAATTGTCCTTGTGCGATACGAGTTTCAAATTTTACAGTGAAAACAAAGTGCTGAAACATCAAATGCCCATATCTCCGTAAATAGAAGCCGTAGAGGGGCCAAAGTTGCAGCATTGTAAAGGTGTTTTTTCAACCTTTAATTTGATACCTAAATTGTCCTTGTGCGATACGAGTTTCAAATTTTACAGTGAAAACAAACTTCAAAAACTTCAAATGCTCATATCTCCGTAAATAGAGGCCGTAGAGGGGTCAAAGTTGCAGCATTGTAAAGGTGTTTTTTCAACCTTTAATTTGATACCTAAATTGTCCTTGTGCGATACGAGTTTCAAATTTTACAGTGAAAACAAAGTGCTGAAACATCAAATGCCCATATCTCCGTAAATAGAGGCCGTAGAGGGGCCAAAGTTGCAGCATTGTAAAGGTGTTTTTTCAACCTTTAATTTGATACCTAAATTGTCCTTGTGCGATACGAGTTTCAAATTTTACAGTGAAAACAAACTTCAAAAACTTCAAATGCTCATATCTCCGTAAATAGAGGCCGTAGAGGGGTCAAAGTTGCAGCATTGTAAAGGTGTTTTTTCAACCTTTAATTTGATACCTAAATTGTCCTTGTGCGATACGAGTTTCAAATTTTACAGTGAAAACAAAGTGCTGAAACTTCAAATGCCCATATCTCCGTAAATAGAGGCCGTAGAGGGGTCAAAGTTGCAGCATTGTAAAGGTGTTTTTTCAGCCTTTAATTTGATACCTAAATTGTCCTTGTGCGATACGAGTTTCAAATTTTACAGTGAAAACAAAGTGCTGAAACTTCAAATGCCCATATCTCCGTAAATAGAGGCCGTAGAGGGGCCAAAGTTGCAGCATTGTAAAGGTGTTTTTTCAACCTTTAATTTGATACCTAAATTGTCCTTGTGCGATACGAGTTTCAAATTTTACAGTGAAAACAAAGTGCTGAAACATCAAATGCCCATATCTCCGTAAATAGAAGCCGTAGAGGGGCCAAAGTTGCAGCATTGTAAAGGTGTTTTTTCAACCTTTAATTTGATACCTAAATTGTCCTTGTGCGATACGAGTTTCAAATTTTACAGTGAAAACAAAGTGCTGAAACTTCAAATGCCCATATCTCCGTAAATAGAGGCCGTAGAGGGGTCAAAGTTGCAGCATTGTAAAGGTGTTTTTTCAACCTTTAATTTGATACCTAAATTGTCCTTGTGCGATACGAGTTTCAAATTTTACAGTGAAAACAAAGTGCTGAAACTTCAAATGCCCATATCTCCGTAAATAGAGGCCGTAGAGGGGTCAAAGTTGCAGCATTGTAAAGGTGTTTTTTCAGCCTTTAATTTGATACCTAAATTGTCCTTGTGCGATACGAGTTTCAAATTTTACAGTGAAAACAAAGTGCTGAAACTTCAAATGCCCATATCTCCGTAAATAGAGGCCGTAGAGGGGCCAAAGTTGCAGCATTGTAAAGGTGTTTTTTCAACCTTTAATTTGATACCTAAATTGTCCTTGTGCGATACGAGTTTCAAATTTTACAGTGAAAACAAAGTGCTGAAACATCAAATGCCCATATCTCCGTAAATAGAGGCCGTAGAGGGGCCAAAGTTGCAGCATTATAAAGGTGTTTTTTCAACCTTTAATTTGATACCTAAATTGTCCTTGTGCGATACGAGTTTCAAATTTTACAGTGAAAACAAACTTCAAAAACTTCAAATGCCCATATCTCCGTAAATAGAGGCCGTAGAGGGGTCAAAGTTGCAGCATTGTAAAGGTGTTTTTTCAGCCTTTAATTTGATACCTAAATTGTCCTTGTGCGATACGAGTTTCAAATTTTACAGTGAAAACAAACTTCAAAAACTTCAAATGCTCATATCTCCGTAAATAGAGGCCGTAGAGGGGTCAAAGTTGCAGCATTGTAAAGGTGTTTTTTCAACCTTTAATTTGATACCTAAATTGTCCTTGTGCGATACGAGTTTCAAATTTTACAGTGAAAACAAACTTCAAAAACTTCAAATGCTCATATCTCCGTAAATAGAGGCCGTAGAGGGGTCAAAGTTGCAGCATTGTAAAGGTGTTTTTTCAACCTTTAATTTGATACCTAAATTGTCCTTGTGCGATACGAGTTTCAAATTTTACAGTGAAAACAAAGTGCTGAAACTTCAAATGCCCATATCTCCGTAAATAGAGGCCGTAGAGGGGTCAAAGTTGCAGCATTGTAAAGGTGTTTTTTCAGCCTTTAATTTGATACCTAAATTGTCCTTGTGCGATACGAGTTTCAAATTTTACAGTGAAAACAAAGTGCTGAAACTTCAAATGCCCATATCTCCGTAAATAGAGGCCGTAGAGGGGTCAAAGTTGCAGCATTGTAAAGGTGTTTTTTCAACCTTTAATTTGATACCTAAATTGTCCTTGTGCGATACGAGTTTCAAATTTTACAGTGAAAACAAAGTGCTGAAACTTCAAATGCCCATATCTCCGTAAATAGAGGCCGTAGAGGGGTCAAAGTTGCAGCATTGTAAAGGTGTTTTTTCAACCTTTAATTTGATACCTAAATTGTCCTTGTGCGATACGAGTTTCAAATTTTACAGTGAAAACAAACTTCAAAAACTTCAAATGCTCATATCTCCGTAAATAGAGGCCGTAGAGGGGTCAAAGTTGCAGCATTGTAAAGGTGTTTTTTCAACCTTTAATTTGATACCTAAATTGTCCTTGTGCGATACGAGTTTCAAATTTTACAGTGAAAACAAAGTGCTGAAACTTCAAATGCCCATATCTCCGTAAATAGAGGCCGTAGAGGGGTCAAAGTTGCAGCATTGTAAAGGTGTTTTTTCAGCCTTTAATTTGATACCTAAATTGTCCTTGTGCGATACGAGTTTCAAATTTTACAGTGAAAACAAAGTGCTGAAACTTCAAATGCCCATATCTCCGTAAATAGAGGCCGTAGAGGGGCCAAAGTTGCAGCATTGTAAAGGTGTTTTTTCAACCTTTAATTTGATACCTAAATTGTCCTTGTGCGATACGAGTTTCAAATTTTACAGTGAAAACAAAGTGCTGAAACATCAAATGCCCATATCTCCGTAAATAGAGGCCGTAGAGGGGCCAAAGTTGCAGCATTGTAAAGGTGTTTTTTCAACCTTTAATTTGATACCTAAATTGTCCTTGTGCGATACGAGTTTCAAATTTTACAGTGAAAACAAACTTCAAAAACTTCAAATGCCCATATCTCCGTAAATAGAGGCCGTAGAGGGGTCAAAGTTGCAGCATTGTAAAGGTGTTTTTTCAGCCTTTAATTTGATACCTAAATTGTCCTTGTGCGATACGAGTTTCAAATTTTACAGTGAAAACAAAGTGCTGAAACTTCAAATGCCCATATCTCCGTAAATAGAGGCCGTAGAGGGGTCAAAGTTGCAGCATTGTAAAGGTGTTTTTTCAGCCTTTAATTTGATACCTAAATTGTCCTTGTGCGATACGAGTTTCAAATTTTACAGTGAAAACAAAGTGCTGAAACATCAAATGCCCATATCTCCGTAAATAGAAGCCGTAGAGGGGCCAAAGTTGCAGCATTGTAAAGGTGTTTTTTCAACCTTTAATTTGATACCTAAATTGTCCTTGTGCGATACGAGTTTCAAATTTTACAGTGAAAACAAACTTCAAAAACTTCAAATGCTCATATCTCCGTAAATAGAGGCCGTAGAGGGGTCAAAGTTGCAGCATTGTAAAGGTGTTTTTTCAACCTTTAATTTGATACCTAAATTGTCCTTGTGCGATACGAGTTTCAAATTTTACAGTGAAAACAAAGTGCTGAAACTTCAAATGCCCATATCTCCGTAAATAGAGGCCGTAGAGGGGTCAAAGTTGCAGCATTGTAAAGGTGTTTTTTCAACCTTTAATTTGATACCTAAATTGTCCTTGTGCGATACGAGTTTCAAATTTTACAGTGAAAACAAAGTGCTGAAACTTCAAATGCCCATATCTCCGTAAATAGAGGCCGTAGAGGGGTCAAAGTTGCAGCATTGTAAAGGTGTTTTTTCAGCCTTTAATTTGATACCTAAATTGTCCTTGTGCGATACGAGTTTCAAATTTTACAGTGAAAACAAAGTGCTGAAACTTCAAATGCCCATATCTCCGTAAATAGAGGCCGTAGAGGGGCCAAAGTTGCAGCATTGTAAAGGTGTTTTTTCAACCTTTAATTTGATACCTAAATTGTCCTTGTGCGATACGAGTTTCAAATTTTACAGTGAAAACAAAGTGCTGAAACATCAAATGCCCATATCTCCGTAAATAGAAGCCGTAGAGGGGCCAAAGTTGCAGCATTGTAAAGGTGTTTTTTCAACCTTTAATTTGATACCTAAATTGTCCTTGTGCGATACGAGTTTCAAATTTTACAGTGAAAACAAAGTGCTGAAACTTCAAATGCCCATATCTCCGTAAATAGAGGCCGTAGAGGGGTCAAAGTTGCAGCATTGTAAAGGTGTTTTTTCAACCTTTAATTTGATACCTAAATTGTCCTTGTGCGATACGAGTTTCAAATTTTACAGTGAAAACAAACTTCAAAAACTTCAAATGCTCATATCTCCGTAAATAGAGGCCGTAGAGGGGTCAAAGTTGCAGCATTGTAAAGGTGTTTTTTCAACCTTTAATTTGATACCTAAATTGTCCTTGTGCGATACGAGTTTCAAATTTTACAGTGAAAACAAAGTGCTGAAACTTCAAATGCCCATATCTCCGTAAATAGAGGCCGTAGAGGGGTCAAAGTTGCAGCATTGTAAAGGTGTTTTTTCAGCCTTTAATTTGATACCTAAATTGTCCTTGTGCGATACGAGTTTCAAATTTTACAGTGAAAACAAAGTGCTGAAACTTCAAATGCCCATATCTCCGTAAATAGAGGCCGTAGAGGGGCCAAAGTTGCAGCATTGTAAAGGTGTTTTTTCAACCTTTAATTTGATACCTAAATTGTCCTTGTGCGATACGAGTTTCAAATTTTACAGTGAAAACAAAGTGCTGAAACATCAAATGCCCATATCTCCGTAAATAGAAGCCGTAGAGGGGCCAAAGTTGCAGCATTGTAAAGGTGTTTTTTCAACCTTTAATTTGATACCTAAATTGTCCTTGTGCGATACGAGTTTCAAATTTTACAGTGAAAACAAAGTGCTGAAACTTCAAATGCCCATATCTCCGTAAATAGAGGCCGTAGAGGGGTCAAAGTTGCAGCATTGTAAAGGTGTTTTTTCAACCTTTAATTTGATACCTAAATTGTCCTTGTGCGATACGAGTTTCAAATTTTACAGTGAAAACAAACTTCAAAAACTTCAAATGCTCATATCTCCGTAAATAGAGGCCGTAGAGGGGTCAAAGTTGCAGCATTGTAAAGGTGTTTTTTCAACCTTTAATTTGATACCTAAATTGTCCTTGTGCGATACGAGTTTCAAATTTTACAGTGAAAACAAAGTGCTGAAACTTCAAATGCCCATATCTCCGTAAATAGAGGCCGTAGAGGGGTCAAAGTTGCAGCATTGTAAAGGTGTTTTTTCAGCCTTTAATTTGATACCTAAATTGTCCTTGTGCGATACGAGTTTCAAATTTTACAGTGAAAACAAAGTGCTGAAACTTCAAATGCCCATATCTCCGTAAATAGAGGCCGTAGAGGGGCCAAAGTTGCAGCATTGTAAAGGTGTTTTTTCAACCTTTAATTTGATACCTAAATTGTCCTTGTGCGATACGAGTTTCAAATTTTACAGTGAAAACAAAGTGCTGAAACATCAAATGCCCATATCTCCGTAAATAGAGGCCGTAGAGGGGCCAAAGTTGCAGCATTATAAAGGTGTTTTTTCAACCTTTAATTTGATACCTAAATTGTCCTTGTGCGATACGAGTTTCAAATTTTACAGTGAAAACAAACTTCAAAAACTTCAAATGCCCATATCTCCGTAAATAGAGGCCGTAGAGGGGTCAAAGTTGCAGCATTGTAAAGGTGTTTTTTCAGCCTTTAATTTGATACCTAAATTGTCCTTGTGCGATACGAGTTTCAAATTTTACAGTGAAAACAAACTTCAAAAACTTCAAATGCTCATATCTCCGTAAATAGAGGCCGTAGAGGGGCCAAAGTTGCAGCATTGTAAAGGTGTTTTTTCAACCTTTAATTTGATACCTAAATTGTCCTTGTGCGATACGAGTTTCAAATTTTACAGTGAAAACAAAGTGCTGAAACATCAAATGCCCATATCTCCGTAAATAGAGGCCGTAGAGGGGCCAAAGTTGCAGCATTATAAAGGTGTTTTTTCAACCTTTAATTTGATACCTAAATTGTCCTTGTGCGATACGAGTTTCAAATTTTACAGTGAAAACAAACTTCAAAAACTTCAAATGCTCATATCTCCGTAAATAGAGGCCGTAGAGGGGTCAAAGTTGCAGCATTGTAAAGGTGTTTTTTCAACCTTTAATTTGATACCTAAATTGTCCTTGTGCGATACGAGTTTCAAATTTTACAGTGAAAACAAACTTCAAAAACTTCAAATGCTCATATCTCCGTAAATAGAGGCCGTAGAGGGGCCAAAGTTGCAGCATTGTAAAGGTGTTTTTTCAACCTTTAATTTGATACCTAAATTGTCCTTGTGCGATACGAGTTTCAAATTTTACAGTGAAAACAAAGTGCTGAAACTTCAAATGCTCATATCTCCGTAAATAGAGGCCGTAGAGGGGTCAAAGTTGCAGCATTGTAAAGGTGTTTTTTCAACCTTTAATTTGATACCTAAATTGTCCTTGTGCGATACGAGTTTCAAATTTTACAGTGAAAACAAAGTGCTGAAACATCAAATGCCCATATCTCCGTAAATAGAAGCCGTAGAGGGGCCAAAGTTGCAGCATTGTAAAGGTGTTTTTTCAACCTTTAATTTGATACCTAAATTGTCCTTGTGCGATACGAGTTTCAAATTTTACAGTGAAAACAAACTTCAAAAACTTCAAATGCTCATATCTCCGTAAATAGAGGCCGTAGAGGGGTCAAAGTTGCAGCATTGTAAAGGTGTTTTTTCAACCTTTAATTTGATACCTAAATTGTCCTTGTGCGATACGAGTTTCAAATTTTACAGTGAAAACAAAGTGCTGAAACTTCAAATGCCCATATCTCCGTAAATAGAGGCCGTAGAGGGGCCAAAGTTGCAGCATTGTAAAGGTGTTTTTTCAACCTTTAATTTGATACCTAAATTGTCCTTGTGCGATACGAGTTTCAAATTTTACAGTGAAAACAAAGTGCTGAAACTTCAAATGCTCATATCTCCGTAAATAGAGGCCGTAGAGGGGTCAAAGTTGCAGCATTGTAAAGGTGTTTTTTCAACCTTTAATTTGATACCTAAATTGTCCTTGTGCGATACGAGTTTCAAATTTTACAGTGAAAACAAAGTGCTGAAACTTCAAATGCCCATATCTCCGTAAATAGAGGCCGTAGAGGGGTCAAAGTTGCAGCATTGTAAAGGTGTTTTTTCAACCTTTAATTTGATACCTAAATTGTCCTTGTGCGATACGAGTTTCAAATTTTACAGTGAAAACAAACTTCAAAAACTTCAAATGCTCATATCTCCGTAAATAGAGGCCGTAGAGGGGTCAAAGTTGCAGCATTGTAAAGGTGTTTTTTCAACCTTTAATTTGATACCTAAATTGTCCTTGTGCGATACGAGTTTCAAATTTTACAGTGAAAACAAAGTGCTGAAACTTCAAATGCCCATATCTCCGTAAATAGAGGCCGTAGAGGGGTCAAAGTTGCAGCATTGTAAAGGTGTTTTTTCAGCCTTTAATTTGATACCTAAATTGTCCTTGTGCGATACGAGTTTCAAATTTTACAGTGAAAACAAAGTGCTGAAACTTCAAATGCCCATATCTCCGTAAATAGAGGCCGTAGAGGGGTCAAAGTTGCAGCATTGTAAAGGTGTTTTTTCAGCCTTTAATTTGATACCTAAATTGTCCTTGTGCGATACGAGTTTCAAATTTTACAGTGAAAACAAAGTGCTGAAACTTCAAATGCCCATATCTCCGTAAATAGAGGCCGTAGAGGGGTCAAAGTTGCAGCATTGTAAAGGTGTTTTTTCAGCCTTTAATTTGATACCTAAATTGTCCTTGTGCGATACGAGTTTCAAATTTTACAGTGAAAACAAAGTGCTGAAACATCAAATGCCCATATCTCCGTAAATAGAAGCCGTAGAGGGGCCAAAGTTGCAGCATTGTAAAGGTGTTTTTTCAACCTTTAATTTGATACCTAAATTGTCCTTGTGCGATACGAGTTTCAAATTTTACAGTGAAAACAAACTTCAAAAACTTCAAATGCTCATATCTCCGTAAATAGAGGCCGTAGAGGGGTCAAAGTTGCAGCATTGTAAAGGTGTTTTTTCAACCTTTAATTTGATACCTAAATTGTCCTTGTGCGATACGAGTTTCAAATTTTACAGTGAAAACAAAGTGCTGAAACTTCAAATGCCCATATCTCCGTAAATAGAGGCCGTAGAGGGGTCAAAGTTGCAGCATTGTAAAGGTGTTTTTTCAACCTTTAATTTGATACCTAAATTGTCCTTGTGCGATACGAGTTTCAAATTTTACAGTGAAAACAAAGTGCTGAAACTTCAAATGCCCATATCTCCGTAAATAGAGGCCGTAGAGGGGTCAAAGTTGCAGCATTGTAAAGGTGTTTTTTCAACCTTTAATTTGATACCTAAATTGTCCTTGTGCGATACGAGTTTCAAATTTTACAGTGAAAACAAAGTGCTGAAACATCAAATGCCCATATCTCCGTAAATAGAGGCCGTAGAGGGGCCAAAGTTGCAGCATTGTAAAGGTGTTTTTTCAACCTTTAATTTGATACCTAAATTGTCCTTGTGCGATACGAGTTTCAAATTTTACAGTGAAAACAAACTTCAAAAACTTCAAATGCTCATATCTCCGTAAATAGAGGCCGTAGAGGGGTCAAAGTTGCAGCATTGTAAAGGTGTTTTTTCAACCTTTAATTTGATACCTAAATTGTCCTTGTGCGATACGAGTTTCAAATTTTACAGTGAAAACAAAGTGCTGAAACTTCAAATGCCCATATCTCCGTAAATAGAGGCCGTAGAGGGGTCAAAGTTGCAGCATTGTAAAGGTGTTTTTTCAGCCTTTAATTTGATACCTAAATTGTCCTTGTGCGATACGAGTTTCAAATTTTACAGTGAAAACAAAGTGCTGAAACTTCAAATGCCCATATCTCCGTAAATAGAGGCCGTAGAGGGGTCAAAGTTGCAGCATTGTAAAGGTGTTTTTTCAACCTTTAATTTGATACCTAAATTGTCCTTGTGCGATACGAGTTTCAAATTTTACAGTGAAAACAAAGTGCTGAAACTTCAAATGCCCATATCTCCGTAAATAGAGGCCGTAGAGGGGTCAAAGTTGCAGCATTGTAAAGGTGTTTTTTCAACCTTTAATTTGATACCTAAATTGTCCTTGTGCGATACGAGTTTCAAATTTTACAGTGAAAACAAACTTCAAAAACTTCAAATGCTCATATCTCCGTAAATAGAGGCCGTAGAGGGGTCAAAGTTGCAGCATTGTAAAGGTGTTTTTTCAACCTTTAATTTGATACCTAAATTGTCCTTGTGCGATACGAGTTTCAAATTTTACAGTGAAAACAAAGTGCTGAAACTTCAAATGCCCATATCTCCGTAAATAGAGGCCGTAGAGGGGTCAAAGTTGCAGCATTGTAAAGGTGTTTTTTCAGCCTTTAATTTGATACCTAAATTGTCCTTGTGCGATACGAGTTTCAAATTTTACAGTGAAAACAAAGTGCTGAAACTTCAAATGCCCATATCTCCGTAAATAGAGGCCGTAGAGGGGCCAAAGTTGCAGCATTGTAAAGGTGTTTTTTCAACCTTTAATTTGATACCTAAATTGTCCTTGTGCGATACGAGTTTCAAATTTTACAGTGAAAACAAAGTGCTGAAACATCAAATGCCCATATCTCCGTAAATAGAGGCCGTAGAGGGGCCAAAGTTGCAGCATTGTAAAGGTGTTTTTTCAACCTTTAATTTGATACCTAAATTGTCCTTGTGCGATACGAGTTTCAAATTTTACAGTGAAAACAAACTTCAAAAACTTCAAATGCCCATATCTCCGTAAATAGAGGCCGTAGAGGGGTCAAAGTTGCAGCATTGTAAAGGTGTTTTTTCAGCCTTTAATTTGATACCTAAATTGTCCTTGTGCGATACGAGTTTCAAATTTTACAGTGAAAACAAAGTGCTGAAACTTCAAATGCCCATATCTCCGTAAATAGAGGCCGTAGAGGGGTCAAAGTTGCAGCATTGTAAAGGTGTTTTTTCAGCCTTTAATTTGATACCTAAATTGTCCTTGTGCGATACGAGTTTCAAATTTTACAGTGAAAACAAAGTGCTGAAACATCAAATGCCCATATCTCCGTAAATAGAAGCCGTAGAGGGGCCAAAGTTGCAGCATTGTAAAGGTGTTTTTTCAACCTTTAATTTGATACCTAAATTGTCCTTGTGCGATACGAGTTTCAAATTTTACAGTGAAAACAAACTTCAAAAACTTCAAATGCTCATATCTCCGTAAATAGAGGCCGTAGAGGGGTCAAAGTTGCAGCATTGTAAAGGTGTTTTTTCAACCTTTAATTTGATACCTAAATTGTCCTTGTGCGATACGAGTTTCAAATTTTACAGTGAAAACAAAGTGCTGAAACTTCAAATGCCCATATCTCCGTAAATAGAGGCCGTAGAGGGGTCAAAGTTGCAGTATTGTAAAGGTGTTTTTTCAGCCTTTAATTTGATACCTAAATTGTCCTTGTGCGATACGAGTTTCAAATTTTACAGTGAAAACAAAGTGCTGAAACTTCAAATGCCCATATCTCCGTAAATAGAGGCCGTAGAGGGGTCAAAGTTGCAGCATTGTAAAGGTGTTTTTTCAACCTTTAATTTGATACCTAAATTGTCCTTGTGCGATACGAGTTTCAAATTTTACAGTGAAAACAAACTTCAAAAACTTCAAATGCTCATATCTCCGTAAATAGAGGCCGTAGAGGGGTCAAAGTTGCAGCATTGTAAAGGTGTTTTTTCAACCTTTAATTTGATACCTAAATTGTCCTTGTGCGATACGAGTTTCAAATTTTACAGTGAAAACAAAGTGCTGAAACTTCAAATGCCCATATCTCCGTAAATAGAGGCCGTAGAGGGGTCAAAGTTGCAGCATTGTAAAGGTGTTTTTTCAGCCTTTAATTTGATACCTAAATTGTCCTTGTGCGATACGAGTTTCAAATTTTACAGTGAAAACAAAGTGCTGAAACTTCAAATGCCCATATCTCCGTAAATAGAGGCCGTAGAGGGGTCAAAGTTGCAGCATTGTAAAGGTGTTTTTTCAACCTTTAATTTGATACCTAAATTGTCCTTGTGCGATACGAGTTTCAAATTTTACAGTGAAAACAAAGTGCTGAAACTTCAAATGCCCATATCTCCGTAAATAGAGGCCGTAGAGGGGTCAAAGTTGCAGCATTGTAAAGGTTTTTTTTCAACCTTTAATTTGATACCTAAATTGTCCTTGTGCAATACGAGTTTCAAATTTTACAGTGAAAACAAAGTGCTGAAACTTCAAATGCCCATATCTCCGTAAATAGAGGCCGTAGAGGGGTCAAAGTTGCAGCATTGTAAAGGTGTTTTTTCAACCTTTAATTTGATACCTAAATTGTCCTTGTGCGATACGAGTTTCAAATTTTACAGTGAAAACAAACTTCAAAAACTTCAAATGCTCATATCTCCGTAAATAGAGGCCGTAGAGGGGTCAAAGTTGCAGCATTGTAAAGGTGTTTTTTCAACCTTTAATTTGATACCTAAATTGTCCTTGTGCGATACGAGTTTCAAATTTTACAGTGAAAACAAACTTCAAAAACTTCAAATGCTCATATCTCCGTAAATAGAGGCCGTAGAGGGGTCAAAGTTGCAGCATTGTAAAGGTGTTTTTTCAACCTTTAATTTGATACCTAAATTGTCCTTGTGCGATACGAGTTTCAAATTTTACAGTGAAAACAAACTTCAAAAACTTCAAATGCTCATATCTCCGTAAATAGAGGCCGTAGAGGGGTCAAAGTTGCAGCATTGTAAAGGTGTTTTTTCAACCTTTAATTTGATACCTAAATTGTCCTTGTGCGATACGAGTTTCAAATTTCACAGTGAAAACAAAGTGCTGAAACTTCAAATGCCCATATCTCCGTAAATAGAGGCCGTAGAGGGGCCAAAGTTGCAGCATTGTAAAGGTGTTTTTTCAACCTTTAATTTGATACCTAAATTGTCCTTGTGCGATACGAGTTTCAAATTTTACAGTGAAAACAAAGTGCTGAAACATCAAATGCCCATATCTCCGTAAATAGAGGCCGTAGAGGGGCCAAAGTTGCAGCATTGTAAAGGTGTTTTTTCAACCTTTAATTTGATACCTAAATTGTCCTTGTGCGATACGAGTTTCAAATTTTACAGTGAAAACAAACTTCAAAAACTTCAAATGCTCATATCTCCGTAAATAGAGGCCGTAGAGGGGTCAAAGTTGCAGCATTGTAAAGGTGTTTTTTCAACCTTTAATTTGATACCTAAATTGTCCTTGTGCGATACGAGTTTCAAATTTTACAGTGAAAACAAAGTGCTGAAACTTCAAATGCCCATATCTCCGTAAATAGAGGCCGTAGAGGGGTCAAAGTTGCAGCATTGTAAAGGTGTTTTTTCAGCCTTTAATTTGATACCTAAATTGTCCTTGTGCGATACGAGTTTCAAATTTTACAGTGAAAACAAAGTGCTGAAACTTCAAATGCCCATATCTCCGTAAATAGAGGCCGTAGAGGGGTCAAAGTTGCAGCATTGTAAAGGTGTTTTTTCAACCTTTAATTTGATACCTAAATTGTCCTTGTGCGATACGAGTTTCAAATTTTACAGTGAAAACAAACTTCAAAAACTTCAAATGCTCATATCTCCGTAAATAGAGGCCGTAGAGGGGTCAAAGTTGCAGCATTGTAAAGGTGTTTTTTCAACCTTTAATTTGATACCTAAATTGTCCTTGTGCGATACGAGTTTCAAATTTTACAGTGAAAACAAAGTGCTGAAACTTCAAATGCCCATATCTCCGTAAATAGAGGCCGTAGAGGGGTCAAAGTTGCAGCATTGTAAAGGTGTTTTTTCAACCTTTAATTTGATACCTAAATTGTCCTTGTGCAATACGAGTTTCAAATTTTACAGTGAAAACAAACTTCAAAAACTTCAAATGCTCATATCTCCGTAAATAGAGGCCGTAGAGGGGTCAAAGTTGCAGCATTGTAAAGGTGTTTTTTCAACCTTTAATTTGATACCTAAATTGTCCTTGTGCGATACGAGTTTCAAATTTTACAGTGAAAACAAACTTCAAAAACTTCAAATGCTCATATCTCCGTAAATAGAGGCCGTAGAGGGGTCAAAGTTGCAGCATTGTAAAGGTGTTTTTTCAACCTTTAATTTGATACCTAAATTGTCCTTGTGCGATACGAGTTTCAAATTTTACAGTGAAAACAAAGTGCTGAAACTTCAAATGCCCATATCTCCGTAAATAGAGGCCGTAGAGGGGCCAAAGTTGCAGCATTGTAAAGGTGTTTTTTCAACCTTTAATTTGATACCTAAATTGTCCTTGTGCGATACGAGTTTCAAATTTTACAGTGAAAACAAAGTGCTGAAACATCAAATGCCCATATCTCCGTAAATAGAGGCCGTAGAGGGGCCAAAGTTGCAGCATTGTAAAGGTGTTTTTTCAACCTTTAATTTGATACCTAAATTGTCCTTGTGCGATACGAGTTTCAAATTTTACAGTGAAAACAAACTTCAAAAACTTCAAATGCTCATATCTCCGTAAATAGAGGCCGTAGAGGGGTCAAAGTTGCAGCATTGTAAAGGTGTTTTTTCAACCTTTAATTTGATACCTAAATTGTCCTTGTGCGATACGAGTTTCAAATTTTACAGTGAAAACAAAGTGCTGAAACTTCAAATGCCCATATCTCCGTAAATAGAGGCCGTAGAGGGGTCAAAGTTGCAGCATTGTAAAGGTGTTTTTTCAGCCTTTAATTTGATACCTAAATTGTCCTTGTGCGATACGAGTTTCAAATTTTACAGTGAAAACAAAGTGCTGAAACTTCAAATGCCCATATCTCCGTAAATAGAGGCCGTAGAGGGGTCAAAGTTGCAGCATTGTAAAGGTGTTTTTTCAACCTTTAATTTGATACCTAAATTGTCCTTGTGCGATACGAGTTTCAAATTTTACAGTGAAAACAAAGTGCTGAAACTTCAAATGCCCATATCTCCGTAAATAGAGGCCGTAGAGGGGTCAAAGTTGCAGCATTGTAAAGGTGTTTTTTCAGCCTTTAATTTGATACCTAAATTGTCCTTGTGCGATACGAGTTTCAAATTTTACAGTGAAAACAAACTTCAAAAACTTCAAATGCTCATATCTCCGTAAATAGAGGCCGTAGAGGGGTCAAAGTTGCAGCATTGTAAAGGTGTTTTTTCAACCTTTAATTTGATACCTAAATTGTCCTTGTGCGATACGAGTTTCAAATTTTACAGTGAAAACAAACTTCAAAAACTTCAAATGCTCATATCTCCGTAAATAGAGGCCGTAGAGGGGTCAAAGTTGCAGCATTGTAAAGGTGTTTTTTCAACCTTTAATTTGATACCTAAATTGTCCTTGTGCGATACGAGTTTCAAATTTTACAGTGAAAACAAACTTCAAAAACTTCAAATGCTCATATCTCCGTAAATAGAGGCCGTAGAGGGGTCAAAGTTGCAGCATTGTAAAGGTGTTTTTTCAACCTTTAATTTGATACCTAAATTGTCCTTGTGCGATACGAGTTTCAAATTTTACAGTGAAAACAAAGTGCTGAAACTTCAAATGCCCATATCTCCGTAAATAGAGGCCGTAGAGGGGTCAAAGTTGCAGCATTGTAAAGGTGTTTTTTCAGCCTTTAATTTGATACCTAAATTGTCCTTGTGCGATACGAGTTTCAAATTTTACAGTGAAAACAAACTTCAAAAACTTCAAATGCTCATATCTCCGTAAATAGAGGCCGTAGAGGGGTCAAAGTTGCAGCATTGTAAAGGTGTTTTTTCAACCTTTAATTTGATACCTAAATTGTCCTTGTGCGATACGAGTTTCAAATTTTACAGTGAAAACAAACTTCAAAAACTTCAAATGCTCATATCTCCGTAAATAGAGGCCGTAGAGGGGTCAAAGTTGCAGCATTGTAAAGGTGTTTTTTCAACCTTCAATTTGATACCTAAATTGTCCTTGTGCGATACGAGTTTCAAATTTTACAGTGAAAACAAACTTCAAAAACTTCAAATGCTCATATCTCCGTAAATAGAGGCCGTAGAGGGGTCAAAGTTGCAGCATTGTAAAGGTGTTTTTTCAACCTTTAATTTGATACCTAAATTGTCCTTGTGCGATACGAGTTTCAAATTTTACAGTGAAAACAAACTTCAAAAACTTCAAATGCTCATATCTCCGTAAATAGAGGCCGTAGAGGGGTCAAAGTTGCAGCATTGTAAAGGTGTTTTTTCAACCTTTAATTTGATACCTAAATTGTCCTTGTGCGATACGAGTTTCAAATTTTACAGTGAAAACAAACTTCAAAAACTTCAAATGCTCATATCTCCGTAAATAGAGGCCGTAGAGGGGTCAAAGTTGCAGCATTGTAAAGGTGTTTTTTCAACCTTTAATTTGATACCTAAATTGTCCTTGTGCGATACGAGTTTCAAATTTTACAGTGAAAACAAAGTGCTGAAACTTCAAATGCCCATATCTCCGTAAATAGAGGCCGTAGAGGGGTCAAAGTTGCAGCATTGTAAAGGTGTTTTTTCAACCTTTAATTTGATACCTAAATTGTCCATGTGCGATACGAGTTTCAAACTTTACAGTGAAAACAAACTTCAAAAACTTCAAATGCTCATATCTCCATAAATAGAGGCCGTAGAGGGGTCAAAGTTGCAGCATTGTAAAGGTGTTTTTTCAACCTTTAATTTGATACCTAAATTGTCCTTGTGCGATACGAGTTTCAAATTTTACAGTGAAAACAAAGTGCTGAAACTTCAAATGCCCATATCTCCGTAAATAGAGGCCGTAGAGGGGTCAAAGTTGCAGCATTGTAAAGGTGTTTTTTCAACCTTTAATTTGATACCTAAATTGTCCATGTGCGATACGAGTTTCAAACTTTACAGTGAAAACAAACTTCAAAAACTTCAAATGCTCATATCTCCGTAAATAGAGGCCGTAGAGGGGTCAAAGTTGCAGCATTGTAAAGGTGTTTTTTCAACCTTTAATTTGATACCTAAATTGTCCTTGTGCGATACGAGTTTCAAATTTTACAGTGAAAACAAAGTGCTGAAACTTCAAATGCCCATATCTCCGTAAATAGAGGCCGTAGAGGGGTCAAAGTTGCAGCATTGTAAAGGTGTTTTTTCAACCTTTAATTTGATACCTAAATTGTCCTTGTGTGATACGAGTTTCAAATTTTACAGTGAAAACAAAGTGCTGAAACTTCAAATGCCCATATCTCCGTAAATAGAGGCCGTAGAGGGGTCAAAGTTGCAGCATTGTAAAGGTGTTTTTTCAACCTTTAATTTGATACCTAAATTGTCCTTGTGTGATACGAGTTTCAAATTTTACAGTGAAAACAAAGTGCTGAAACTTCAAATGCCCATATCTCCGTAAATAGAGGCCGTAGAGGGGTCAAAGTTGCAGCATTGTAAAGGTGTTTTTTCAACCTTTAATTTGATACCTAAATTGTTCTTGTGCGATACGAGTTTCAAATTTTACAGTGAAAACAAACTTCAAAAACTTCAAATGCTCATATCTCCGTAAATAGAGGCCGTAGAGGGGTCAAAGTTGCAGCATTGTAAAGGTGTTTTTTCAACCTTTAATTTGATTTCTAAATTGTCCTTGTGCGATACGAGTTTCAAATTTTACAGTGAAAACAAAGTGCTGAAACTTCAAATGCCCATATCTCCGTAAATAGAGGCCGTAGAGAGGTCAAAGTTGCAGCATTGTAAAGGTGTTTTTTCAACCTTTAATTTGATACCTAAATTGTTCTTGTGCGATACGAGTTTCAAATTTTACAGTGAAAACAAACTTCAAAAACTTCAAATGCTCATATCTCCGTAAATAGAGGCCGTAGAGGGGTCAAAGTTGCAGCATTGTAAAGGTGTTTTTTCAACCTTTAATTTGATACCTAAATTGTCCTTGTGCGATACGAGTTTCAAATTTTACAGTGAAAACAAAGTGCTGAAACTTCAAATGCTCATATCTCCGTAAATAGAGGCCGTAGAGGGGTGAAAGTTGCAGCATTGTAAAGGTGTTTTTTCAACCTTTAATTTGATTTCTAAATTGTCCTTGTGCGATACGAGTTTCAAATTTTACAGTGAAAACAAAGTGCTGAAACTTCAAATGCCCATATCTCCGTAAATAGAGGCCGTAGAGGGGTCAAAGTTGCAGCATTGTAAAGGTGTTTTTTCAACCTTTAATTTGATACCTAAATTGTCCTTGTGCGATACGAGTTTCAAACTTTACAGTGAAAACAAACTTCAAAAACTTCAAATGCCCATATCTCCGTAAATAGAGGCCGTAAAGGGGTTATAATGCAACCGAAAAATGTACTAAAAACTATGTACTCAAATACCTTTACATGTAGTTATACTAATATAAATGCACTTATACTTATGCCTACTTATTTAATATTATGTACAAAAATAAACTAATGCTTAAATCCTTAAATCATGGCTTGAGTATACTCATCAAGTCACTCTGGATTTAACACTTAACAAGAGCACAGCGTGTGTTTCATTTATACGGTGATTTAGTTAAATCTTGATACAATCCCAGTGCCAAACTTCATATGTATTCCAGATTTGATGGACAAAGTCACTTGGTAAACATAAGTAACATCAAACCCGTTGCAGCTATTGCCATAAGAAGGCCATATTTTTTTGCAACAAATGCAATGTAGCTTTACATCCAGAGGATTGCTTCTTATCATATCGCACATCAACTTAAAATTTAATAGTTTTTCAATATGCATATGTCACATATAACATTTATATTAAAAATATTAAAAAAATGTAAAGGAGTGTATAAGGCTACTGTCCTGTTAAAAGGACACCCTATTCCGAGGAAACTATTGCTTGTAAGAAATATTTATTGAATAAAAAGTGTTTAAAAGCCCATGACGAATTAAGTTTCCTAATAAAATTGGATTTAAACAAAACAAAAAAAAAAAAAAAACAAAACACAGGTGCGTCACTGGACACACGAAAGAAACGAAGCATTTTCGCAATTTCATAGATTTGATAATTTAATGGCTTTTTTTTCGATTAAAATAATTTTTAAATTTAAAACGTTCAAATAACAAAGGAAATAAAAAAAAAAAAGGTATATTTTTCTATATCTACCACGCCGGAGAATCCGTAGAATCCGTAAAATCCATCGCTGAATCCGAATCCGTTGTCAGAACTTCAAAATTGTGAAATTTTTAACCCTATAGGGTTGCCACCTAATCATATGCTTTTTTAAGAGTTTTAAACATTATCCAACAGTTTTAGGGGGTCGCTGATTTCAAATTTGATATACGAATTTTAAAATTAAAGATGGCTGATAGGGTTGCCACACAATTTTTTTTATTTTTACAAATTTGCTGCTGGGGCGAACATAGCTGGAGTATAGGGTTGCCGAATTTCACAATTTTGAAATTCTGATTCGGATTCAGCGACCCATTTTTACCTAGTGTTCGCACTGGTACACCCAGCAACGAATTCGTAAAAATAAAAAAAATAGGTGGCAACCCTATATCTACAATTTGAAAATTCTGACATCAGATTTGAAATCAGTGACCCCTAAAACTGTTAAATAATATTTAAAACTCTTTAAAAAATTTAGTGTAGGTGGCAACCCTATTGGTAAAATATCATCATTTTGAAATTCTGACATCGGATTCGGATTCAGCGACCCATTTTTACCTAGTGATAAAAAACAAATCATTGTGTGTATGCATTTCTTAATTTAACTGCAATAAAATATTTTTTTAACAAAAAATGGTTTTTGCATTGATGTTAAAAAAAGGTAGTGAATTTGTACTTTTCTTTAGACATATACATATATATTAGACCGTACCTCAAAAAAAAGTTCGCCGTATACCAGCGAATATGACGTATTTTTGCAAGAGAATTACGAAAAAAATTTTCTTTTCTTTTGACCGAACGTAGGGGTCGCGCATTGACATATAACTTCATATCTCTGGTGTTTACAGTCGGATTTCAAAGTTTGGTATATCAATATTTTTGTCTCAAGGAGACCAATATGACCTCTATAAAAATCATTGACCTCAGGTGTACCGATCTAGTACTTACCCTCCAGATCTCAGTTTCTACCATCCTAAGGTACCACCCTAATATTAAAAAAATAAAGCTCTTAAAAAAACAATAATCTATTGTTCAAGAAGTATATCGATATTTCCAGCAGAAGTATTTTTAAAAAATTTTTGAAAATTTTTTGCCGAACGTAGGGCTCCCTTTTTTCATTTTCATCATACCGGCTAAAAGGAGGAGTTATTGCAAGAATGTGAAAAATAAAATAATAATACATTGTATATTTAATAAATCACAGCAAAAATAGTGTTTTTACCTCTTTTAGCATTGGCGTTACAGATTTTTTTATTCTTGTACGAGCTTTAAAATTCCTCAAAATCAATTTAAGACCTTCCAAGGACCTGTAGGAATATTTTTTTTTATTTTGGAGAAAAAATAATTGGTCTCTTTCAGACAAAAACATCGATATGTCATTCAATATGATCAGACTTTTACTTCCGAAGATATGATGAAAATGAAAAAATGGAGCCCTACGTTCGGCAAAAAATTTTCAAAAATTTTTTAAAAATACTTCGGCTGGAAATATCGATATACTTCCTGAGCAAAAGATGAATGATATTTTAAGAGCTTTATTTTTTTAATATTAGGCTGGCACATTAAGATGGTAGAAACTGAGATCTGGAGGATAAGTACTAGAACGGTACACCTGATTTCAATGACCTCTATAGAGGTCATATTGGTCTCCTTGAGACAAAAACATTGATATACCAAACCTAGAAATCCGACTGTAAACACCAGAGATATGAAGTTATATGTCAATGCGCGACCCCTACGTTCGGTCAAAAGAAAAGAAAATTTTTTTCGTAATTCTCTTGCAAAAATACGTCATATTCGCTGGTATACGGTGAACTTTTTTTTTAACGTAGAATACGTTATACGGGGGTGTTAATCTGGAGCACAAAATTTTGAGAAAATGTTTGTCACTTTCATTATAAGTTTTTAATACTTTATGCATGCATTGAAGAAAATTCAAGTATGGTCGTAACATATTTAATATGTCTTCTTTTGATTTGTATTTAAATAATCATATTGCTAGATATAATTTTTTTGATTCTATAAGTAAATCAAAATTTAACTCCTTCAAATTTTGTATTAATTTTCATATGCTTTGTATTTTATGTATTATAACATCATGTGTAAGAGCAGTACGATTATCTGTGTGTTCATCACAGAACCAGTGTGAGAAACGTACACACATATTCCATACAAGCAAGCAGCAACAGCATCGCACACGTACACATATGTATATTCCGACAAGCAGCAACAGCATCGCACTCTGTTCTCTTGCAGTTGCAACCTTAGTTCTTACAATTCTCATTTCGTTTTTGTTGCAAGAGTTGTATAAGAGGGATATTTGGCCGTACGTATTAGCGATTGCCTGCTGAAATAATGCAATTATTTGGGGTGGAGTGACAACTCGACATTTTCCCACGAATTTGTCGCACTGATTGTCATTTGCCTGCATATTTTGCTTTATTAGTTTGCTTTATTAATGCCATTAGCATGGTTACTTTATTTTCTTTTTTCGTTCTATAGGTTTATACTATTTTTGACATATGGTGTCATAATTGCACCGACTGTCAAAAATAGTATAATATTAAGGAACGAAAAAAGAAAATAAAGTAACCATGCTAATAGCATTAATGGACGCAGCTGTTTTAACATAGAATACGTTATACGGGGGTGTTGATCTGGAGCAAAAATAATAGAAATCAGATTACGCCATCAGAGGCAGAAAAAGTTGCACCGTTCTGCGCAAGACGTTAGGTCTTTCGTGACGTAGATAGGAAAAGACTCTTTCTCTGTTCTTCTCACTGATTTTCTGTTCGTGCAAGAAAAGACGAAAGATAGTGCGAAATAGTTCTGTACGATTTTATTTTTTTCAGCTACAGTTGTTTTTTATGTTTTGCTCAGTGAAAAACAGCTGATTTTGACAATGGGTCGATCATGACGTAGGCAGACATGCGCATGGCATAATCTTGTACATATTTATTATTTTTGAATAACAATGTTAGCAAGGTTGCATAGAAACTGCGTAAAGCCTTAAACAGTGCATAACTACACAAGCGTTTAAAGGTTGTTTAAAGAAATCTATTGAATAAGGCTGTGAATGACTAACGTATTCTACGTCTGACCTATGCGCCCGTGTTATCTAACACAGGCTTGAGCTTTTTTTTTTCACGCGTATTTATCGTGCTTTACTGGCAATTATGCACTTATTACAGTTTTTTACACACACTTACGGCTTTAGCTGTGTTTTCTTAATAACTATTTTATCAATCAGACTTTACAAAAATTTTTTTAAATTTTGTCAAAAACTTTAAAAATTCGAAATTTCAAAAAGGTCACCACTGAAGGTGACAAAAGAACTTGTTAAAAAACCAAAATAATTCCATAATCTATTATCTATTATCTATCTATAGTATCTATTAAAAATTTAGCAAAAAAAAAAAAAAGAAAGAGAAAAAAAACAAAAAAAATCCGCTCACATTGTTCATGCTCGAACTTACTACCTTGCGGCATAAAGCACATACTGAGCTACAGAACTCACATCAAAATATTTTCGTAATGAGTCAATAAATAAAAAAAAAACATCTTCCTATGACTTTGTTTTTTCCCTCTGGGAATAATTGGAAGGCTTCCATATGGAATTGATTTGGAAACATTCCCTATCGTATCTTTTGTAATCTTATGGGAAATTTTAAATTGGTATTGTTTCCAAATCGTTTCTTAAGGAATGCATGTGGAAACTTTTTGCTTGTTTTGGGGCAGTTTCAATTTCAATTTATTACCAATAATATAATCTCGCATAAAAAGGCGGCATCAGCAGTCGAGTAGGTAGTGTGCTTGACTGCCACCCCAGAGCTCTCGGGTTCGAATCCCGGCCAGGCAAACTATTTTGAAGATTCAATAAAAATTTATCCCTGAAGATGCTGAAAAATACCCAGCGAAACGTCGGAGGAAAAAAATGAAGTAGAGATTATTTATTTGCATTTAAAAGAATATCACGACCAAAACAGCCCAAATTTAAACAAAATAGTAAACTATTTTTAGTTGTTATTTCTTTGTTGTTGTTTCCACATTAATTTTGAAGATAATGTAGAGGAATTTATCCACATTAATTTTTAAAACATCGCAGAGGAATGTTTCCCTCCAATGAAATAGTGTGTATAAAAAGAAATGAAGTGTCTAACGAAAGGGTATGGTTTCTAACTTCCGTGGAATGTTTCCTCCTTATATCCGGGAAACATTTCCAACAGTAATGCCCAAAAATTTGATGCTTTACAAATAAATTTAGAAGCTGATATTATTTCTTGCGAACAAGAATGTTCGAGGTCATACTTTTTTCCCAATTATATCTTGGGAATTACTTGGGAAATAAAAATTTATTTAGGCAGTTCTTTTTTATATGATATGCCTGCAAATAACTACGCTATATAAGTCAAAAGTTATGAAAATGCCTTGCAAAAAATAATTTTTCTAGCATCTTTTTCTACAAAAATTCTTGCTATATTTTTTCTCTTTCGCTATCTCTTAGATTAAGTTTTGTTTTTATGTGTTAACGAGGCTATGTGATGTTCCAGCAGCATTGGTGGTTGGTGCAACTATCCATCTATTGAATATGAATTCATGCTTTACAGATGTTGCTGCCACTTAAGGGGCGTAAGTAACTTTTTTGCTGTTCTTTAGTACAAGCATCACACCCTGTTTTTTGTAGTGCACGCTTATCATTATCGTAGTTTTGTTGGAAATAGAAAAAAAAAAAAAAAAATATAACAAAAAATTGAAAAAAAAATTTCATCACACAACAAAAAAGATGGTTTTGACATGTTGCTGTTATTGTTGTTTTGCGCACTTTAGGACGTGTCAATAAACTCCATTCACTGAGTTTTTTTTCGCTGTTAGCTCTTTGCCATGACATTGTTTGACGCTGAAGTTTCATACATACATATTTCTATTAACATTAACGCAGATAACAGCCAAGTATGGCTAACAAAAGGAGTTGATGATAATGACAATGATGATGGAATTTGGGAGGGAATTTCGGTTTCTGATAGTAAGACACGAAGACACTCAACAGATTTAAGTACAAACAAAAATTGTAGCAGGAGGATGATGCCCTGCAAACATATGTTCGAAATGTTGTTTTAAGAATTTTGCTCTAAGACATATCCTATAATGTGCATATCCTAATCCATAAAAGTATTGCTTTTAACCTAAAAAAAAAAATTGCAAACACTTAAAGGAGCGGCTTCTCATTGCAGATAACTGCTGAGCTTGCAAAAAAATACATACATGGTATATATACTGTTCTTTTTTTCCTTGAATTCATAATCAATGAACGACCAACTGACCCATAAATAGCCAACAAAGAAATTTTGTGCCTGAAAGTTCATATAAAAATTCCAACCTTTGCCAAGGTTATTAAAAGATGTAACATTAATTGTGGCCAGTGAGCAAGAATGCCAGTTCAAGTATGTACGCGCGCTTGTGTGTGTGTGTGTGTGTATGCGCTTGCGTGTGTGTGAGTGAGTATTCTATGTTTTATTTCACATGCCTCACAATAACTTACAGATTTTACGCGCTCAGCAATTGCGGCAGAAGCAGCACGTGTTACCATCAACTGTAGAGACAAAAACAAAGGAAACAACAAAAACAAAAAATAGCAAGAAAAACAATATCAAAACAAAAACGACAGGAAGCCGTTATGTAAAGCAACAAAACAAGAAACAAAAATGAAAACCAGCTGATTTCCCATAACTGTTATACAGCGCCTGAAATCACGCTAAAGTGGGATATTTCATGGGAAATTTCCTTGAGTCTTGTTAAGAAACAACTTTGTTGAATGAATTTCTTGCGGCCAGTTCGTTGCGTCAAGTCGTTGCGTCCGGTACATGTAATACGAGTGTCGTAATTAAATTGTATAAAATTGAATTTTTTAAAAAAAATTGCATACAATTTAGAAAAAAAAAAAATTAAAAAAAAACGGTGCACGCTTTTGGGCGTTGCATTCTTTAATGAATGATGTATACAAATAAAAAATAATGCACGAACAAACTATAAGCGTTTGAAGCGTTTTTTTTTTAAAGTTTGAGCATAAAACTGGTGCAGGGAATGTTAAGTTAAAAAGAAAAAACAAAAAAAAAATATATTAAAAAAAAAATGTATCAAAAAGTCTCTATTTAACAGTGGTTGAAATGAAGATGTGAGGACTTTGCGAACAAATAATTTTTTAAAAAATAAAATAATTCTTTGAAAAACAGTGCGTGAAAAAAAATGTCAAGAAATCAGAATTTTTAAGAAATATTCCAAAATTATAAACTTTTTTGACAAAATCTTAGTTATTGTGTTTAAATTGTTAAATATCGCATTTTGTTCATTAAATTTCCGGTATTTGCATTTATTTCAAATTGCAACTTTGTCCAGTGAAAGAGCATTATAAAGGTAAGATTACAAAATATATCCTTATTTTATTGTAAGTATATAATTTATATTATATCCCTGCAAACATTTTCTGAGTACCTCAAAAAAAAAAAGGCTCTAAGAAGACTCTTATGCGTGCTTTATGAGTATGCAATAAAAAGACTTCTAAAGGAGTTTTTTATATGATTGTAAAATGATTCTAAAGAGTATTTTTGTATGCATATCTTATAAGTAGACAATTAAAAGACTCCCAAAGGAGTCTTTAATATGATTGTAAAATGACTGCTCAGGAATATGACTCTTAAAAAAGTCAATATTTATGAGTTCTCATAAGAAAAACTCATAAAAAAGTAAGTCCTAAATAAGATGGTATTATGATTGTTCATAACAAAGACTCACAAAAGAATTATACTTATACTGGATGATATATGCGTAAATATAAAAAAGCCTCATAAAAGAGTTTTATATACGAGTAATTTATGAGAACTCGACAATTAGGTTCTGAGAGGATTCTATAAACTTTAAAGTTATATCTTTATTCTCTTAATATATAAAAACGTTTGTCTGACCATCACGACTGATCCTCTGTAATTTGTAATGTGATGGTAATTGGTGAGAATGTGAATATTTTTTTTTCGAAGTGAATGCTCCAATACGTCATAATTTATCTTTCAGTCGTTCAGCGTACAGTTTAGAAGCTTGCAGAATCGAATGAAGTCGAATCGAATATGGCAGGGAGAAATTTTTTACTTTTAATTTTTCTACAATTACTTTTTCTTTGAAATGTTTAAAAAGAAAATATTTATGTCATTTCTTTTTATTTTTTAATTATAAGGGTCAATTGCAAAAAAAACGTACACAAAGAGGTTTTCATATTTTGTTTTTAAAGTTTTTTAAATTTTCCCGTTAGAGTAATCAAATTAAGTGAAAATTAATGGAGAATTCGAAGTTGCTTTTAGGCCCTGCAAAAAATCATTTTTTCTATGGTTTTTATACGATTTTTGTATTGAACGTCACACAGCAGATATACGGGAAAAATCACTAAAAATTTGCAAAATGTTGAAAATTAAAGCTTACTTTGATGATTGTCAAGTTATTTATCAGTTAAATCAGCTTTTGTAAAAATCGGCATTTCAATTACAGAAATAATAATTTTTTACCAAAAATACCTGCATATTTTACAATTTTAACGGGAAAAAATAAATACTTTTCTCCAAAAAGACATCAACATAGGGGTTATTTTCAAAGTAGTAGACTTGCAGCAATAAATAAAAAAAAAAAAACTGTTAAATGATAAGCAATTTCAGAAAAAACAACAGGGTGACGTTCAATACATTTTGTGACGTTCAATACATTTTGTTGCGCTTAACCAAATAATGTAAATCGAATTGGGAGTTTAACAAAAATCAGGTTGAGTCTTTTTTTTAGAAAAAAAAAACAAAAAGTAATTTTCATCAATTTTTTTTCTTCTTTATTTTTTTACAAAAAATTAAAAAAGTCAATAGCTAGTTGAATTTTTATTGAAAATTTATTAAGACTTCACGTTTTACAATATAACTTCTGAAACCTATAAAACCACATCTTCATTTTATATCATTGGAAAGGTATAAACTAACGTGAAAATGTAAAAAAAAATTTTTTTAAGATTTCAGGTGGAATACCTATTCAGTCAAGTCTGCCTTGGTTTGAAATGGGGTGATAG
Source organism: Pherbina coryleti (assembly GCA_943735915.1). Taxonomy (NCBI): domain Eukaryota; kingdom Metazoa; phylum Arthropoda; class Insecta; order Diptera; family Sciomyzidae; genus Pherbina; species Pherbina coryleti. The sequence continues at coordinate 79,840,024 of OX030952.1, read as the reverse complement.
ATTAGTGGGAAGGAAAGGGCAATCAAGTGGAACATGTGTAGGATGTTCTAAGCGTAGTGGAAAGCCACAGCAACATGTGAATTTGAATCAGAGGCAAGTGTTATGCCTTTACCTCAGTCAATTCAAGTTACAAGGCAAATTCATTCACAAACTTCTCTACCACCAACTACAACTTCAAGTCGTAAATATTGATAAATTTTCAGTTTCAGTTGATTGGAAATGAGGATAGAAAATTCAGAAAGGTTTAAAGCGTAGGACCATGGCCTGACCGGGAATCGAACCCGAGACCTCTGGGGTAGCAGTCGAACACGCTACCTACTCGACTACCGAGGCCGCGGTTTTCCAATCAATAAACCAAGACAAGAAAAATATTTGAGCCAAATCGGAGATGATCAGTGCAACTGATCACTTCATCGTGAAATGGGCGATATCAGTTAGTAAAAACAAACAGCAAAAATCAGGTCAAAGTCATACATAGGTATCATTCTTTTTGCTTTCGTTTATATTCTTCATTTCGTTCCTTATCTAGCTGTATTTTTTCCCGATATCTTCGTGCTCTTTCAGCCTGTAAACTTTGCTATTTTACTCTTAAATATACAAAAACGAAATACAAAATGAATACTTCAGCCGGTGGTGTGACATATATTAAAAGTGACGTTCAATACATTTGCCACTTTTTAGTTTTTTTTTCTAAGGAATTTTATTTTGCAAATATACAAAAACAAAGAAATTAATCAAAACCTATGAAACAATGATTTTAAACTTGGATTCTTTTAATTTACTATTTTTGCTTTAATAAAACTTAGCGTGACGTTCAGTACATTTTTACACGTTTTTATCACGATGAGCTGAGACCACACAAAAAAATTTACTTTAATATTATTTAATCGTCGTAGTTTTTAGAATTTCGTGAGAACTAATCTCTGCACTTTCTTAATAAAACTTTCTTGTCATCTATACCACACCTAAATTAAAACTAACGAAGCGTTAAAAAAAGTGACGTTCAATACAATACCCGGGGACTAAATGTAAATCGAAAGACAAATTCGCGATGACAATGTTTTGAGAATAACAACAAAATAAAACATAAGAAATAAATGCTATCATTACAAAATAGTTATTATTTGTTATATTTTTGCATTGTTTTCAACTTTTTTTCACGTTTTTCATCAAAAAGTGTAACTGTGGTCACATGTTTTTGTACTAAGCGAGTTCGAGAGAGCAATATAATATTCTTCAAAACAAATATGCAAACAATTTTAGGAATCTGAAAAATATCTCTCATGTTTTATTTGTTTGTTCTTTTTCTTTTTACCTAAAAACAGAGTTAAAAGAGCGGGGACAAAAAAAGAGCGTTTTGTATGCAATTGACCCATAAAGTACTTTGAATAAATTTTAATCTAAAAATATATTTCAGCCTAAACGGATCATTGTTACTTCTATGAGTTCTAAAAGAGTCTTCATTATGAGTCTTTAATGATTCCATTACATGATTCTTAAAAGAGTATAAAATATGGCTACTAAAACTGTGTTAATTTTGAGTCCAAAAGACTAATTTATGTGAGTTCAAAAGAGTATTTATTATGATTATTTAAAGAGTCTTTATTATGAGTCTTAAAAAAGTATTAAATATGAGTCTTAAAAGAGTCTTCACTTTCAGTCAAAAATGAGATATAAAGCATTCATTATTATGAATCATATTTTGAAGCCCATAACCTACGAAAGTATACTCATAAAAGAATATTTTTTGAGCGAATTATGACGATAAAAACTCTTTTATATGAGTGTTAAAAGAGTCTTTTAAGAGTCATAATATTTTCTAGGATATATAAATTGCAAAAATGTTAGTAGTTTTCAACAGATTTCTGTGTTTTGAAGTTTTACAAACATCATGTTTTCTATCTTGGAAAATAGGTGGATAAATCTGCTTGCAATTCTTTTTAATTTATTTTCTTTTTGCTGTACTTAAATTTTTTCTCTATCACATTATAGCAAGGATACAATCGACCTTTACAATCGGTACCAAAACAATGAGCAATTTTTTTAAAATTTTTACTAATATTCGAAATGTGCAGATTAGTTTAACCCCTTGACGTATTTCCACGAGTCTGACTCGTGGGACAATTTTTGTGCCTAACGTGATTATCACGAGTCTGACTCGTGGTACAATTTCTGTTCCTAACATGATTATCACGAGTCTGACTCGTGGTGTGTAGAAGTGTACATTTGATGAAAAGAGAATTGAAATTTTCCCGTTATTTTCAGCTAATAATGTAAACAAAAAAAGCATTTTATTACATGCATTCACATTTCGTTTCGTTTTGCGACTGTTCGTAAGCATCAAAACTGGTTTGTTTAGTGCAAGTTGTGTGCGAACAGTTGGAAGCGAACTTCGTTGCGCTAATTGATACGTCAAGGGGTTAAAGGCTAACTTAGGCTGAATGGAAATATTATTCACCGGCATATCACTTTCAATTTCAAGTACTACCAATTGAACAAAAAAATGGTCTCCACGCCATCTTAGGTGTACCATCAGTTAAACTAACTGAACCCTAAAATGAGTTGTGGAAAAAAGGGAGGAGCTAAACAGCAAAAATAACAACAACTTCAATATGCTCTGATAGCAGTAAACCGCTGTGATCGAATTTCAAAGATGCACATAAATTAAGGCTATTCCTAAAAGTATGATACTATACGATCTAGGTTAACCTTGGTACAGTATCCATCAAAAAGTAGATAAGAACTCAGTTACAAAAACTTAAGCGTTCTCTGCCGAAAATAAATTCCGGGTAACTTTCTCGGCATATGGGCAGTATATGTAGAACTTAAGTAGCTTGAGTGGATCACAGTGTAAAGTCATACAAAGGCTACTGATGAGTTGGTGTAGCGGCCAATGAAACAGTCTGTAAAGTCAAGCTGTGTGATTTGCTCTATACAGAGCCGTTGTTGATGTTGTTGGTTGTTGCCTTCTCTGTTCTTCATGTTGTCTTGTTGTCAATATGTTTGCCTAGAGCTCGAAAAATTTGTTTTCAATATAAATAACAAAAAGGCCGTATACAAATATTAAGATTGAACAAATGTTATCTTTTAATCAATTTGTGCACTTCTTCGGATAGGAAAGTACATTTAAATAACTCGTATTTTCTTCTCAAAAATGTACCTTCTTGACGTGACAACGGTACGTTTTACCACGCAGGTTTCCAAAAAACTTGAAAAAGAAATTTTTTCAAAATGCATCGGAGTTGCATGGAATTATTAGTTGAGTAGTATACTGCCGTCATAAGGAAGAGTGCGGCATCTAGCATGAAAATCAAAATCAGTTTTATTGCTTTTTCTTAAACATATTGCTTTCATCTTCAAGAAAATAAAATAAAAATTACGAATTTTTTGCTCAATTGCTAAATACTTTAACCTAAAGTTTCATATCTTCATAAATTAAAGCAATCATTCAAGCAAAAAAGCGGCATCTACACTGTCTGTTCCACAGTTTTTGGATTTTTAATAAAATCGGTAAAATATCATTAATGTTGAAAAAAAAAACTGGATATTACTATGCTGAAGAACCAAATATTTATAACCATCCAAACCCAAGTCAGTGAATTTTTGATAAATTTCTGTAAGTCGTTTATCTCAGAATATTGAAATATGTAGATGCCGCAGTCTTCCTTATGACGGCAGTATAGGCGCTATGACAAAAATAGTGATACGACAGTAAAGGCTATTTTTTTTAAATGTTTTAAGAATATAAAAAAAACAAAATTTAGACATCGCTCTGTGGAGTATTTGACGCGTAATCGCAGATATTTGGGAATTTTTTTTTTTTTTTAAATCTAAACCACAGTTCGATAGACTACAAAATTCTATTAATAAAATTTTAAATTTATATATAAATGCTAATTATTTAAAAAATACTTATTTAAAATTTACATTTTTTTAATAACTTTACTTCACAAAAAAAAAAAAAAAAAAAAAAAGAAAATGGAAGCTTTTTGAATATGATGAGAGCTGAGTAAAGCAACAAATCAAATATCACAATATAATTAAAAATTTCTTCGCACAAATTTTCACCATTTTTTAAAAATTTTTTGAAAATTTTACCTTCTTCAAAAAGCAGAATTAATAAAAAATAGAAACTTGATATTATGTGCAAATAGAACAAAAAATAAAAATTTTTTGACACAGTCTCGCGCTTTCTCTTGTAGAACGTACATGCTAGATACAACCGCTTACACTTAGTGAACCTTCAACAATTTGTCTATTTCCAAATACTATTTGTGCTACACATATCTTGTTTTCCTTTCAACAATAATAGACTTAATTCATAAAAATTATTAAAAGTTACACAATTAAAACACACAATATTAATTTTTCGAACATAACCTAACATTGTGCAACAATTATCACGTGCTAGGCAATTTTCCTAAGCCCAACCTATCAAAAACGAAAAAGAAAAAAAATGAACATACCACCAGATCGCGGGAAGCCACTGGGCTCATCTAACCCGTCTCTCGAATTGGACAATTCTAAAACATTAAAAATTACGACCCCAGGCCCGAAATACTTGGTAATGACACGCGTCGGTAACCATAAATCACTGAATAACGTTTCACCATTCTTATTAAAAAAAACTATCGACACCATATGCGGCGGCGAAGTTGATATTTGTAAAAAACTACGAAACGGCACTATTCTCATTAAAACTAAAAATCTAGCACAGGCTAATAAATTAATTAAACTGGTAGCCATCACGCAAAACATCAAAGTAGACATGACCGAACACTCAGCACTTAACTCCTCCAAAGGAGTCATCTATTCCAACGAGTTGCGACTGATACCAGAAACAGAGATTTTACAAGAACTAAAAGTACAAAACATAGTCGAAGTGAAAAAAATTTGTAGAAAAGAAGGTGATCTCTTAAAAGAAACGGGCCTTCTAATTATTACATTCTCATCGCCAACACTACCGAATGAAATCAACATTGGATACCAAAAAGTACAAGTACGTCCATTTATACCTTTACCACTTAGATGTAAGAACTGCTTCCGCTTCGGTCATATTGGTAAATTTTGCAGCTACCCACAACAATGTTACAATTGCGGAAATCTTTACCACACAAATGCTGAATCCAATTGAAAATGTGAGCTACTACCGTCATGCATAAACTGCAAAGAAAATGAAATAACCAGCTGCAACCATAACACCTTTGATAAAAATTGTCCCATCTTTGTCAAACAAAAAGAACTCCAAGCCATCAAAACATTGCAAAAGACCGACAACAAAACGGCGATTAAAATCTATAACGAGCGACACCAACATTCTCACCAAACATATGCCTCCACTCTTCGATCATCACACAATACTCAAGCCTCTCCGTTACAAAATCCGTTTATAGACGACCCTCCACCAATCCATCAAATAGTCAACAACACTCAATCCATCAACAACATTCATTCAAACATAGACAGACAATCCAGCCCAATCCAGTTAATTAATAACTCACCGTCAACTCAAGACAGTCCTAAGAATGAGCTCTTCACCAATCCCAGAGTAACATGACAGTCGCGCAAGCTTTCAGACACCAAACTAAAAATTTTCCCAAAGAACATCTCTAACCGGCTGAAGTCCCAGCTCAAAAATAAAAACATCAAAAAAAAAACCAAAAGCAACAGTCAGCCAGCACCAATCAACTCATGCTCCGACGAGGAAGCCCTGCAAATGGACGAAATTTAACGTTCACATAAGATTAAGTATATAGTTTAACAATCACATTAAGTTTATCTTTTCTATCTATTCTTATTAATTCTCAACATGACACTAAACATAATACAATGGAACATTAATGGTTATTTAAATAACTTTGTACATTTACAAATAATAATCAAAGATTATAATCCCAAAATTATCGCATTACAAGAAACTCACCTCCAATCCCTCACCAACATACCCATTCCAATAAACTTTCAATTATATTCACAAAACTCTTCCCATACTCGTTCTGGTGGAGTTGCACTCCTTATCCATAACTCCCTTGAACACCAAATAATTTCTCATAATAGAGACTTCGATTCTATTGCAGTTACAGTTCTCTCTAAAATAAAATTCAACATCATTTCTTCATACATACGACCAAACATGGCTTTTAGCCTTACTAACTTACACAATACCCTATACATAGACTCTTTGCCATGTTTAATCACAGGCGACTTCAATAGCTGGCACAGAAAATGGGGCTCCCCCAACAGCAACCGCAGAGGTAACATTCTATCTAAGTTCTTAGATCAAAGTCATTATATCCTGCTAAATAACGGGACCCCAACTCACTTCAGTACCCACAATACACTAACACATGTCGACCTTACCTTTTGTTCCCCCCTACTAGCTATTCAATCTCAATGGAAAGTTATAGATGATCTCTTTGGAAGCGACCATTTTCCCATTCTCACATCTCTCTTTCAATCACATAATCATCTAGTCACAAAACCCAGACCCAAATTCATCACCACCAAAGCCAACTGGACACTATATAAAACTCTTACAGATAAACACAGTGCTGATAAAACGCCTTCTAACATTATACACAAGGAGACAGCAAATCTGAAAAGAATAACGCTGCAAAGCGCTAACGAAGCAATACCTCAATTTCACCCACACAACCAAACCAGGAAAGTCCCATGGTGGAACAAGCAACTGAGTGAACTAAAAAAAAACAAAAACAAATTATGGCATCATTTAAAGCGAAATATATCAAATGAAAACATACTTAATTTCAAAAAAGCAAATGCCCTATTTTGTCGCACTCTTAAAGCATCCAAAAAAGAATCTACTATCAAATTTACATCCGACATCAATCCGACAACACCCACCTCCAAAATCTGGACAAACATCCGACATTTCTGTGGTTTAAAACCTCCCCAAAATATTCATTCAATAAAATCCAATAACTTATCAACCCCCTATATAATAGAGAAATCTGCAATAGCACAAGAATTCTGCAAGTTCTGGTCGAACGCATCGCGCTCGCGAACTCAACAATAACGAACACTCCCCCCCTCTCTCCATCGAGTAAAGCTCTCCTAATAGAAAATGACATAACTTTCATTGAACTAACAGCAGCCTTAAATAATCTGAAAGGTAAGACCCCCGGCAAAGACAGGATTTCATATCCGATGATAAAAAATCTCTCATCAACCACTCAGCAAAGACTTTTAAAACATTACAATAACATCTTCAAAAACTTTATACCACAACCATACAAGACAAGCATTATAATCCCAATTTTGAAACCCAATTCTAACAAAACAGTCGTAGAATCATACAGACCAATATCGTTAAATTCATGTTTCTCTAAAGTCTTAGACAAAATAATTGCGAACCGATTATGGTGGTTTGTTACTTCAAACAATCTCATCAATAGTCGACAAATGGGGTTTAGGAAAGGAAAATCAACATCAGACACTCTAGTCAATCTAGATTACATGATTGCTACTTCCTTATCAAACAAAAACCACATCTCAATAATATCTCTAGTCTTCGCAAAGGCTTTCGAAAAAATAGGAATCCACACGATCATTGATCAACTAGTGGAATGGAATCTTGGACCAAAAATTATCAATTACATCAAGCAATTTATGACAAACAGAAAAATACAAGTACGAATAGGCTCTAACTATTCGCCTCCACTCCCAATATACAATGGAATACCACAAGGATCCCCCCTTTCAGTAGTTCTGTTTCTCTTTGCCTACAACAAACTATGCGATACCATCTCTTCTCACAAGCAATACGATTTCTGCGCATACGCGGATGACTTCTTCATTATTAAGAAACTAAATAAGACCAAAATTATTAACCTAGACATAACAGACCTCATAAGCAACATCACTAGTTGGTGTAACTACTCTGATGCTGAGCTCTCTACCTCGAAATGCAAGCATCTCCATATTTGTCGGAAAAGGAATTGCCACAGTAATATTCAAACCAACAATTCCATTATTGAAAATGTAGACCAACTTAAAATATTAGGTCTAATCTTTAACAACAGATACCGCTGGAACACGCACATGAAATATTTACAAACATCCCTATCCAAAAGACTTAACATAGTCAAATGCTTATCAAGCCTCAAATTCAACTGTAACACTCAGACTCTTATCAATATAACTAACGCATTGCTAATTTCAAAACTTGACTACGGTCTCTTTCTCTACGGTTATTCACCAAAATCTTACTTAAACAAAATTAAAACTATACTCAACTCTTCACTTAGAATTTCCCTAGGAGCTCTAAGAACCACTCCAATTAAAAATATTCTCTTCGAATCCAATACTAAAACCATTGAAAATAGAAGGTACTTAGCCACTACTAAACTGTCTAAAACTTTTATATCAAGTTGGAAAACTCCTTTAGCCCATCAAATTTTAAATACTCTGAAGGCCAAGAAAGTCCCAAAAATTAGATCAGCAATACACCGAACAATCACACTGTGCAAACAGATTAACATACCATATGAACCAATAAAACTACACTCCTCCAAATACCCACCATGGTCTCTAAACGCAGCAACCCTAAACTCCTCCCTTAGACAATATCCTAAAGCCACTACGGATCCAACTATATATCTCAAATGTTTCTCAGAAATCCAAAATAAATGCCAAAACCAAACATTTATTTACACAGACGGCTCCAAAATTAATTCAATCACTAGCTTTAGTATTACACAACAAGATACCATAATAAAGACTGCGCTTCTACCACACTTTACGACGGTTTTTTCGGCCGAAATAATTGCCATCTTTGAAGCACTTAACCATATTAAAAATACACCAGGGAAATTCACCATATGTACAGACTCCCTGTCCGCCTTAGACGCAATTTCCAACATCAACAATACCACCTTATACCCAACCCTTATCAGAAACATCTTAATAGAACACTTCCCCAAAATAACAGTAATATGGATCCCCGGCCACGCCCGAATTCCAGGAAACGAATTTGCTGATCAAGCAGCCAAATTAGCAGCAAACTCACCATTAATCACCTCCCAGAACCACAACTTTAACGACTCTCTCAACTACATAAAATACAAATCCAATACCCGACACCTTCAACTATGGACACATACATCTACCTGGTATAAGAACCACAACACACTCAAGACCAATATAAACCACTTCATTAAATTCCATGACATTAACATAAAAAGAGTTGACCTTGTAAAATTCGAAAGACTTAGATTAGGACACACTAACTTAACCCACTCCCATATCTTAGACAAAAACACATCGCATCCTTCCTGTACATTTTGTAACTCCACCGAACCTATTAATCTCAAACACATACTAATTGACTGTCTTGGTTTAGAAAACAGCCGAAACCTTATCTTCCACAACTCCAATCCTATATCATGTCTCGCACAACCCTGCCCAGACAATATAAATAAAATAACAAAATTCCTGAAAATAAATAGCATTTACCAATTAATATAAGCCTAATCATCTTCTTGATTATAATATCCAATATGCATATAGGTAATATTTTTATTTCTTTTTCCATGTATAATAAATAATTTTTATTTAATAATCGATAATTTCTAGATCGATGTAATAAGATATGATATTTATCATTATATGATACTGTGTTATTAATATTTTAATTATATGATTTATAATAGTTACTTAATATAAGCTGAAGGCCTGCGATGCTATAGCTATTTTTTTCTTTTTTCTCTCTTCCTTCTTCATATTAGTTTATTGCTTAATTAACTTTAACCTTAAGCTAATAATAATAATAAATAAATAAATAAATAAATAAAATTTTTTGATTAAAAAAAAAGTAAACAAAAATTGTTTTTTTAAATAAAAATATATTATTTTTTTAATTTTCAGTTTGTAAAAAAGTGTTTTGGACTTAATTCTAAGCACAGTTTTATTTTTAATAAAATTCATTCAGCCATTTAGTTGCAAATTACTAAATACTCTCATATGTTTTCGTACACGACTGAACGTGCTCACTGTGAGTGAACTACTGAATTCTGTTTACTGACGAAAAAGTTTTCACCGTAGAGGAATCGTTCAATAAACAGAATGATAGAGTGTATGCTCTGTCATCATGAAATGCAGCAGAACTCGTTTCGAAAGTTCAGAGAGGTCACCCCTCAGCTTCTGTGATGGTTTGGTGGGGAGTCGCCTAAGACGGGGTCACGAAGCTCCATTTTTGTGAAAAATGACTTAAAACTTCGGCGAAAGTGTATGAATCCGATGTTTTGGAATTGGTTGTGAAGCCTCTTAAGACGACATTATTCCAAAACAAGCTGTGGACCTAGTGGCTCAAAAACAATGTGCCGGACTTCATTTCCACTGATTAGTGGCCAGCGGGTAGCCCAGACCTGAAACCATTGGATTACAAATTGTGGTCCATGTAAGAGGGTATGGCTTGCTCAACTCGACACACAAATATCGAGTCTCTAAAGCGTGCTCTTGTCCGATCAGTGGAGAACTTTTCTATGCATGCCGTGCGTACTGCGATCGATGACTGGCCGGATCGACTTCGCTCGTGCTGAAATGCAAATGGTGGCCATTTCGAAAAAGTTGTTCTACAATTTTTTAGACATTGAATGACTTAACGAATAACAAAAATAATTTTGAAAAAATCTTTTGTTGTTTTCATTAAATGAGCAAAAACCGTGATACCAAAACATATGAGAGTACTAAATAAAATAAAGAACCTTCTGTTGGTTGTTGCCTTCTTTGTTCTTCATGTTGTCTTGTTGTCAACATGCTTGGCCTAGAGCTCGAAAAATTTGTTTTCAATATAAATAACGAAAAGGCCGTATACAAATATTAAGATTAAATATTCTGGGAGAGCACGCCCATAAAAATGTTAAGAAAAATGATTGGTTGTGTGTTTATCACATAAAAAACAACAACGTCTTTCATAACAAAAAAAAAAAAAAAAAAAAATGGTCTCCACGCCATCTTAGGTGTACCATCAGTTAAACTAACTGAACCCTAAAATGAGTTGTGGAAAAAAGGGAGGAGCTAAACAGCAAAAATAACAAAAACTTCAATATGCTCTGATAGCAGTAAACCGCTGTGATCGAATTTCAAAGATGCACATAAATTAAGGCTATTCCTAAAAGTATGATACGATACGATCTAGGTTAACCTTGGTACAGTATCCATCAAAAAGTAGATAAGAACTCAGTTACAAAAATTCAAGCGTTCTCTGCCGAAAATAAATTCCGGGTAGCTTTCTCGGCATATTGGCAGTATATGTAGAACCTAAGTAGCTTGAGTGGATCACAGTGTAAAGTCATACAAAGGCTACTGATGAGTTGGTGTAGCGGCCAATAAAACAGTCTGTATAGTCAAGCTGTGTGATTTGCTCTATACAGAGCCATTGTTGTTGTTGTTGTTGGTTGTTGCCTTCTTTGTTCTTCATGTTGTCTTGTTGTCAACATGCTTGGCCTACAGCTCGAAAAATTTGTTTTCAATATAAAATAAAGAACAATAAAAAAATGGCTTTTTGCCAGAATTTTTTTAAATAAAACAGGTCTTAACATTTTTGTGCTTGTCTTAATACAGTAAAAATATTCCTTGAAATGTCTTTTATTTACAATATTTTTTCAGAATTTTTCTTTCAGCCGTTTAGAAGTAATCGAAAAAAAAAACACACAAGAAAAAGTCAAATCCGTGTTATTGGGTCGAATACTCCACTGTGCGCCGTAGAGTAATGCGAAAGATATGCTAGACGAAATAAATTCGAAAGTGAATTTTTAAATTCTGACGATGTAGAGATATTTGGAAATACCCACTGATCTCGGAAATAATTTTTTACTTAATTCCCCTTTCTACAAAAATAAAAAAAATTTTTGAATAATGGTCCAAAAAGAGATATTTTTGAAATTTTCGTTCATGATTTCTCTAGTTAATTATTTATTATTATAGTATATTGTAGTCTGGGCAAATTCCGAAAATAGTCTACCAAGTGTGAGAAACTAGAGATGCTCCCTTTTCAAGAGTATTATTGTTTATAAAAAGCTTAATATATCTACATTTAAGTTTCCAATTATTTTTTTTTCTTGAGTTCTTATGTAATAAAAAAATAAGCAATTCACAGTCAATATTCGAGTTAAGTTTTTTTTTTTATTTTTTCCAGGTTGCTTACTGATCTAAGAAAGCTATTGATATAAAAGCTTTTCGTATAAAAGTTTTTTATTTCCCTTTGCACTTCTCTCTTCGCAAATTGGCACCATAATAGGTTTGACAAAATTTGGGTATAACGGTGTATTTTGCAAAATTAATATGATCAATTCTGAAGTCCGACACATAAAAAGGGTTTTATTTAGATAAAATTGTTAAATCAAATTGCAAGTTTTTGCACATTTTCCAGAATATAACTGCTGATTTAAAATATAAATAATTTTCAGCTCATATCAACTGGACAAACTTAGTGACGTCCAAACGGTAGGCGACATTTTCAAATAGAATTAACGTGGAAATAACTTTTGTATATTACTTTTGTAGATGGTTAACCAAATATTAAAAAAATAATGTGGAAAGATACAAAAATTAGCGAAATAATTAAAAAAAAACTTGATGACGAATTCTGTAGAAAAGAAGCGGAGAAAAAGCGTATTTATCGCAAAAAGTTAAAGCAAAAAATAAAAACGACCACCAGTTAGCCAAAAAAAAAAAATATGTGTTGGGCCGCCACGCATGGTACAACTGAAACTTGAACCCAAAAAAGTAGAGATTTTTTAGTGATTAATTGATTTACTCTTAAATATAGTCTTACTAAAAAAGTCCCATTTCATATAATTGCAAGATAAAATAAAATCGGTTTTTATGTACAATTTCAAAAAGTTAAATGTTTTTATACCATACCATCATACCATACTAACATCCTATACCGTCTTACTGAATCATAAAACTATACCATGCCATTATTCCATGCTCATCTTTCCACCATACTATACCATCAGACAATACTATCATACCATACCATTATATTCTACCACCAAACCATACCTACGATCATACCTTATATCTAACCATTATATCATCGTACCATACCATAATACCGTACCATCAACTAATCATATTATATCCATCATACCATACCATCATATTATAATAACCATACCATACTATTAACTTTTATTGCTTGTAAAAACCTTTATCCAAAAATTTAATATAGAAAAACTTCCTTCAAGCTGATCATACAAAAACACAAAGCTCTTTGTCGAGCTCTGAATTCTCGAACCCTTTCTGTAGATGTCTTTCGCTGAGGTTTCAGGAATTTGTTTCTTTTAAGCAACTTTTAAATTTAATTGTCGCTGACACCTCTTCAATTGGTCATGCCTTGAAAGCAATTTGGACAGTTTGTTGGTTGGATACACATGTCTTTTTATATAATTATGTATTATGTATATATTTCATAAATTAAGCTAAACGTAAAAAATAATTGAAATACTCCGTAACATCGCTCCACAATAGATGGCAAAATATTAAAAAATTTATTCAAGGACTTCAAACATCTCGTAATTTTTGTTATGCTCGAACAGCCCATTTTTTTAAACGTAACGTAGATGTTTATATTAAAAATAATTTAAAAAAATATCTATAATTAAAATACTGTAATGGTGGAAAAATTAATGACGTCCGACATATGACGTCCGAACAATAATAAATATTACAAAAATAAAAACAATAATAAAAATTAATGACTATGCTAACTTTTTTGTAAATTTTATTTTTATATATTATATAAAATATAAATATATTATATATTAAATATTTTCTCGTAGCTCGAATCAGTTCGCTGCAAATAGCAGATTTTGCAATTAATATCAAAACTACTTCTATTTTAATAACGTCCGAACGCTGAATATCAAAACCACTGTTCATGTACTTACACTTGTATTGTATTTTTTTCTGATAAATACAAATAGCAGCCTCTTAATACTTAATGGTGCACTGGTTCTTTTTTCCTAAACAAAACATTTTCAGCATATAAATTTAAAAAAAAAATGCTTCCGAATGTGACGTCCGATATGCAGGATTTGCCAATATAATTATTATATTATTAATAAATTAATAAAATTTTGCAATATGTCGCGATACTCATAAAAGTTAAAAATTGTCATATTTCAGGCATAAAATAAATAAAAAAATTGGCTCTAAAGCGTTTTCTAGAAAGGGTTAAATAAAAATTTGCAATTTTTTTTTTGTAATTTAACCACTATAATGTCCACTTTATGGTCTAAGAGTGCCTAGGTGCGCAAACTTCTGGTGGTTTTGTTTTTTGACCTGTTTGATAGTAAATAAAAATTATATTTATTTTAATTTCAAAACCAGATTTCAACTGTTTTCTATAATTTTAATATTGAGAAATTGACATTAAGATAATTTCAGTTATCTGAGCTCTAATAAAGTACTAATTGAACCCCTTAGTTAATTTAATTAAATAAATATTTGTGGAATTTCAAGAGATTTTACCGTTTTCATAAAGTCACTTAATATGGTCAATTTATACCATTTATATATAAATTTTTTAGCTGCTATTTTTTTTGCCGGTAACAGTTCATAAAAGTTCTTTGTCATGCTAAAGATATAGTGCAACAATGTATTCTTAAAATAGGTTGGAATTATCTGAAAAGACACAAGAGGCTCGTAACAAAGGCTGTAGACGTTTACGTTTGATAAACATACGTAAAAGATCAAGATCTATTGAATATGCTTCCTATCAGTTCTAACAATTTGGTTAATTCTTACCGAGAAAAGCACCTAACTAATGTTCGAAAATTGCATCCGGACGTATTTGTTTATTTTTTGTTCCTGCTGATGTTTAACTTGAAATTTCGCTATCGCAGGTTTTCTCATTTTTAATTTAATGTACTACGCCTACACTAAGGGAAAAAAATATTAAATTTATCCAAAAACTTTTTTAATTTATCCAAAAAGCGAGTCATTTTTGCACCAATAACGCATTTGAATAAATCGACTACGCAAATATTAAAAATTTATTTGAATACTTTTTTAATTAAATTAAATATTTAAATATTTAAATAGAATTAATAAAAAATATATTAAAATTATGCACGAATTTTTTTAAAATATCTTTCAAATATTTACTATTTGAAAATAAACTATCGCATTTAAAGAAAATTTGAATAAAAATATTGAAATTAAAAAAAAAACATATTTAAATTGCATATGTTATTAATGGTTTTATGGTATTATTTTCTTCATATTGCGTTCATCAAATGCCATTGCCTATATAATTTATTATCGCTTCACTTTTTTCGTTCTCTAATTTATACTATTTTTGACAGTTGGTGCACTAATATTGCACCAACTGTCAAACATAGTATAAATTACAGAACGAAAAAGCAATGTACAAAACATGTTTAGGCAGAAGCAAATTATGCAGGTAAATGACAACCGGTACAAGATATTCTCTAAAATACCGAGTTATCACTCCACCCTACATAATTTAATTTCTTTGCCAAACATGCACAATATATTGCTCTTGTAACAATAACTAAATGAGAACTATAAAAACTGCAAATGCAAGAAATAAACTCAGGAACAGAGTGCGATGCTGTTGCTGCTTGTCGGAGTATGTGTGTAAGTGTGCGATGCTGTTGCTGCTTGCTTGTATGAAATATGTGTGTACGTGTGTGGTATAAATAAAATTCAAATACGGGAAAAAAACGAATTGTAAGGAAAACATTTGATTTATCCACGTAAATATTTGAATAAAATTTATACTCAGGCGTGGATAATGCTAATATGCGTTATTTCCCTTAGTGTACTTGTCAAATCCCACCGTAATTTTACTGGAATTTGAAAGATCAGATACTAGTTATCCAATGATAGATCATCTATATCTTCTATACTAATATTATATTTTGAAGTGCCTTTTTTATGTTCGGAACAATCTTGAGAAAGGCCCGGCCGTTTTTCATGAAATTTTTTATAATAAAAAGCTCTCGACCTGGTGAAGGTTTTAGGCCAAAAAAAATGATTAAAAAGTTTATTAGAAAAGGAGATTCATGGCTTTCAAAATCCTAAGTAAAATTCACCTGCAAGCACAAACGGACATGAACGACTCATAGCGTATAAAAATTGTTGTTGTTGTAGTGAAAAATAAAGCAGTGTGCGGCACATCGACACGATGCGAGTGTTCCAATATTTTACTCTCCCATCCTACAGTGAGTATTGCTTTGCTGAGAATAGCAATGTGATTTGTTTTTGTTTTGTTTTATTTATTTATTTATTTATTTATTTATAAATTTATTACAGCTTCTATTTAAGCTTAGTTTGAAATAACATTAATATGAATTTATAAAAAAAGAAAAAGTTTACATAATTTATCTTATAGCTAACGTTTTACAATAAGTTTTTAATTTTGACTTAAATAAGTTTATATTTTCACAATTCTTAATATCATCTGGTAATTCGTTAAAACATTTTAAACCATTATAACATAAATTTCTTTTATCTGCTTCAGTTCTGAACCTTGGCAATCTAAAATCGTTTCCGTTTCTTGTTTCTATTGAATGGACTTCATTTACATATGTAAAATTGTTCCTTAAATAATCTGGTAACCGTCCATGTTTTATATTAAAAATGAATTTCATTGTATGATAAAATATTGTTTGCTTTATACTAAGCCAGTCCAATAAATTTAACATTTCACTCGTATGAGCTCCTCTACGTTTCCTAAGTATGAATCTCATTACTCTATTTTGAAGTTTTTGTAGCTTATCAATTTGACTATCAACTATAATAAATAACACTGAAGGACAATAAATAAAATGAGGTTCTATAATTGATTTATACACTTGTATCTTAAGATCTTTTCTTATATATTTACATGTTCTTTGCATAAAACCGATTTTTTTTGATATTTTATTTGCAATATATGTTATATGTTCATTAAATTTTAATTTGTTATCAATTTGTATGCCTAAGTACTTTATAATATTTACTTCCTCTATCTCCTCGTTATTTATCTTTAATTTTACTCCTTCATCGCTTATACAGTTTCTAGTTATAATCATATATTTAGTTTTTTGTACAATCAGTTTAAGTTTATTACCACACAGCCATATATATAAACTATCTAGGTCTTCTTGTATTTTATCTAACGCTACATTTTTATTACAATCACTAACAGTTAACAAAGCATCATCGGCAAACAATTTAATACTGCAGTGGTCAATTGCGCTTATAATATCATTTATATAAATAATAAATAAAATGGGGGCAAGCACAGAGCCCTGGGGTACACCTATGTTCACATCTATTACATCCGAAACATCATCTTCGATAACAGTACGCTGAGTTCGGTTTGTGAGAAAACTGCGAAACCACATTAGTTCCGTATTTCTAACACCAATTTTGTGCAACTTTTTCAGAAGTATGTTTCTATCTAATGTTTCAAATGCTCGTTTCAAATCGAGGAACACCGATACTATCACCTTTTTTTTGTTGAGCTCATCTTTCCAATCACTTATAACCATGTTCAATGCTGTTTCACAGGAGTGTTTTTTTCTAAATCCTGATTGCTGTTGTATAATTATTTTCTTATCTTCTAGGTATTGCACAAGTTGATTTTTTATCACAGTTTCTAATATTTTTTCATCACAGGGTAGCGTATTTATCGGTCTTATTTCTTCAGGTTTTAATGTATTTTTAATCTTTTCTATAGGAATTATTGTCGATAATTTCCATGCACTTGGAATTTCACCACTTTGCAAACTATTATTTATAATCTTTGCATAAAAATAACCGGTATATTCAATTGAGTTTTTTATCACACCTTCAGATAATAGTTTCTTTCCACCTGTTTTATTTCTGAACACTTTAACTATTTCAATTATATCATTTGTTGAAACTTGATGAAATTTTAATATATTATTAGTATTTAAGTCACTAGTCGTATGTGGTTCAACTTGTTCAATGCTTTCATTTATTTCTTGTATGCTTTCTATAAAAAATTTGTTTAAGCCATTTGCGATTTCTGTTTTATTTTCTAATATTAAACCATTTATTTTTACTTTTGATATTGAATTGTTTTCTTGTGTCATATTAATAGCTTGTTTTAAACATTTCCACATTTGCCTGCTATCATTTTTGTTTGTAATGACTTTGTTTTCCATGTATTTTATTTTTTTAATTTTTATGAGTTTTTTATATTGTTTTTTTACACTCTCATATTCATTCCACACATCAATACGTGTAGTTAATTTATAAAGCTCGTTTTTGTATTTATTTAGATTTGCTAGTTCATGATCGTACCATTTATTCATTAATTTTACATGTATTGTCTTTTCAAATGTCAAATTATTCATTATTTCTAACAAGACATTGTTAAGAAAATCAACTTGGCCGGTAATATGCATTTTGTCTAGTTCGTTGAAGTTAAAATAGCGTAACATATACATTAAGTTTTCACTGTTATAGTTTTCCCAAGATATTATTTTTTTAGTTGATCTCATTTTGTAATTTTTATTGGTATTAACTCTAAAATAAATTGTTTCATGATCGGATATTTTATGATCTGCCATTCTTTCACATTTCACTTCATCTGTATCTGAGTATAAGAGATCTATTTTCGTTTGTGTATTTGTTGTTATTCGTGTATTAAAATCAATTTTTTGCCTCATTGATACCGTCAAAAATATGTCATCTAGTCTTTTAGAGAATAATGATGAGTTGTTCATATTTATATTAAAGTCGCCAATTAAAATATTGAATTCTGATTGATCAAAGATATCAGTTGCAATTTCATTTAAATAGTCTAAAAACTCTGAGTCACTTGTACTTGGTGAGTGATATAACACCCCAATTTGCCATTTTTTATCACAGTTTTTTAATTTAATTATTGCACACCATATGTTATGGCTTATACATTTATTATAAATCACTTTAAACTCTATTGAATTATGGATGTACATTAGTACTCCGCCAGTGTGCCTACTATGCGAGTTGCATCTTATTGTTTTGTATGACAGAATATGTATCTCGTTTTCACCTATATTTTCTGTAACGCACGTCTCAGAACACAACACTATTGCTGGTTTTTTTAATTCAATTAATCGTTCTAACTCAATTTTATTTGATAGAATACTGTTTATACTTAAATATATACAATTAATTTCATATTTATTAATTTGTTGCTAGTTTTTAAGTTTATTTTTGACCATTCTCTTATATGCAGGGCACTCTTTGTTAAAGGCATAGTGATTAAAGTCAACTTCAAATACTTTTTTGTTTACAAGTTCAAAACAATTAACACATTTAATACTATTAGTTTGACAGTCTTTTACATCATGTGTACCGGCGCATTTGCTGCAAGCTCGTTTATTGATACATTCGCTGGCTTTATGGTTAAACCCTAAGCATTTAAAACATCTGAGAACGCTCTCGTGCTCATATACTCTGCACGAATCCCACTCTATATTTAATCGTTTATTTTCTATTAGTTTAAAGTATGTTTCAGTATCGGTTTCCATTAAAATGTTATAGTTTTCTTCCCTAGTTTTGTAATTTTCATAAATTTTAATAATCCTTATCTCTTTTCCATTGCAAATGTCATTTTGTTTTTGTATACACTCAATTATTCTTTCGCTAGTTAATCTATTTGTGAGGCCAATTACTTTTACTAATTTTTTTCTATTGTTTTGATGCGCTTTTTCGATGTCATATTCGTTTCCAATTTTTTCTTTAACTTCTTTCTGCACTTTTTCGTAAGCCTCTCCGTTTTTGCACTCAACTATAATTGCTCCATTGTTTATGTTTTTAACACTGCTGACTAATCCATCTGTAGGCTCGATCACAGCTGCTAGAGCTTTTTTTGTTTCTTTTGGTTGTTTCTCTTTGTTTTTAGGTTTTATGACGATTCTATTTTCTTTATTTTTTAGCATTTGAGCATATGACATTTGTTGGTTTTCTTTTTTAGACATATTTTGCGCGCACAATTCACCAATTTTTTCGTTGCTGCTTTTAATGTCTTTCGATAAATCATTTAGTAATTGATTCTTCATTTCATTAATTTTGGATTCTAAGTTTTGCTCAATAATTGTGTACACATCTTTAATTATGTCCTCTTTAACTTTTTTACATTTATTTGAAATCAGCTCTTCTATAATTTCCCTCACATCAGATCTTTTTAGTTGTTTTTGTTCATTTTATTCAATTAGGTGTTTTATTTCAATAAATTTTGTATTTGTATCAGATAGGCTGCACTGATTACAGAACCATTTAAGGTTTAAATTTTCATTTAGCACTTTCAAGTCGACTCTTTTTATGTTGCTACATTTTAAACAAAATATTTGTCCACATCCACCAGAACATGATATTATATCGTCTAATTGCAAGAGTTTTGCAGTACAATCTCTGCACTCCGTCGGCATTTTAACAAACACATTAGTTGCTTGTTAAATGCTTTATAAGTTTTTATTATTTAATTTTCACAATATTATTGTTTTTAATTTGCATTAACCGATTGTAAATTAATCACAGCGATTTTTTTCAAACTATTACTTTAATTTTAGAAATAAAAAAAATTTTTTCGCGGAGACAATTAAAACACGTCCGTTCACACTGACTCTCTCTCTCTCTTCCTCTTTTTGCCTACATATGCCCGAGCGTGTGTGTGCTATGGATAGCAACAGAGAATGACCATGGTATAATAATACAAGGTAGCATTGACAGTTGCTTGGGAAAACATCTCCTGTCAAAAAATATGCTCAAAAAAAAGAGCGCTCACAATCACACAAGCAATGTTGAAAACGTTGAAGTGAAAAAAAAAACAACAACCACAGCAGCTACTGAAGTATTTCCACAAAAAGCTGTTTTTGACAGGAGATGTTTTCTTGCAGAAGAGAAAATAAGCAGTTGTCAATGCTACCTTGTATTATTATACCATGAGAATGGCAATGAATTTTGTTTTTGTTTGTTTTTTGTCGTACGCTATGCGTGGTGACGTGAAAAAAAGACAGAGGCAAGCAAAAACAATATATATAAAAAAGGAGCTTATGTTTGTAAGACCGCAATAGACTCCTAAACTACTCATCCGATTAGCATGAAAATTTGTGTATAGAAGTTTTTTGGTACGGTGCGTGTTTGTGGGATATCAATTTTGATCCACCTTGAACACCAGAGGGCGCTGTAGTACAAATTTTTAACGAAACTGCCTAAAACTCACAAACCGCTTATGCGATTAGAATGAAAAGTGGTATACAGTGAGTTTCATGTACGATGAGTGTGTTGCTGCTATCTTTTTTAACCTATCTTGAACACTAGAGGGCGCTATAGTACAAATTTTTTGCAAAACCACCTAAAACTCCCAAACGGCTCATTCGATTAGAATGAAAATTGGTATATAGTAGTTTTCAGGTACGATGAGTTTTTTGACAGTATCTTCTTTGAACCACCTTGGACACCAGATGGTGCTGTAGTACACATTTTTTACAAAATCGCATATTTTTAGTTGTTTTCTTAGGTTACATGTGCAAATATTTACAAAATATAAAATATTTCTTAAATTTAGTAAAACTACAAAAATTTCCGTTATTTTGACATCAAAAACATGAACATGTCTTGAAAACTATGAAAAATTTTACTACAACATATATTTAATGCAACATCGTTGCTCAAAAATGAGAAAAACACAATCAGAAATTTACTTTTACGATTTTCGAGTCAAATATCTCCACTGCTTTTGTATACATTTTGTAAAATTTTTTTTGTCTTAAAGCTTCATCAAAGTACTATGAAAACTTTACTGCAAAAATACCGTTTGTTGAGTATATATATTTTAAATATTTTTTTCAAAAAAGGTCTGAAATTTTGGAGTTTTCCTTACAAAAAGGCTCAAAATTTGTTTATGTTGTAAAAATAATTTAAATTCAAATTCGCAAATTTTCAACTCTATTTAAAAGTTGTAACATTTATAAGCAAAAATTATTTCAATTTTACGCAAAAATTAAAAACCATTTTTGTGACTCAAAAAGCAAGGACTACCTAGATTTTTTCGAACAAAATTTTTTTTTCCAATATTGTGTTTTTATAATTTTGAAAAAAATAATTTATTAGAAAAAATTATCTTAGTATCTCTTTCCAATCAAAAGTTATAGCCAATAATGTTTATCCAAAATATATATACAAAAAGCAAAACGCTGTCTGTGTGATGGCTGGAAACTTCAAAATTACTTAGCCGATAGAGCTGAAATTTTGGCAGTACATTTTTTCAAGTACGAGATGGCTTAAATTTCTGTCACACCCCCTTTTACCGCCCACAAATCAATAAAAATGCTATATTTCCTACGGTTTTCGTCGATTGGGCTACGGTTTTCGTCGATTGGGCTACGGTTTTCGTCGATACTGTCTGCAACTGTACTAAAACAGGGTAATGTCCATCTACTAGAAAACTGGGATGAGCATTATATAAGAGGGTTCCGCCCATACAGTTAAAATTTGTATTATCGAATAGCTTTGAAAGTAAAAGTAGCAATACTTACATACAAACTCAAAATGGAGTTACTATTTGGTGATCTCCTGCTACTGGGAAACTGTAACGGGCAGGGGAATATGACAGTGGTGTCAAACTATGAGTCTAAGAAAAGTTTTGAATACACCTATTATGTTCCCATATAGTTGCAGGGTGCAGCAACGCGCGCCTGGTAAAGCTAGTTTAAGATATAGCGCAATCTGTGTTTGAGTTGTATGACAGTTGCCACTCCCATTTGTCCAATATATCTGAAATAATTTTTTTTATTACTACCTATACCTATAACATTGAAACCTAAAAAAAAAATCCACAAAATAATATTTTCCGCCTTACTTGTAGCAATCGTATCACTGCACCAAGTCTCTAATTTTCTGTTTTTTTCTAATAAAATTGAAGAATTAAGCTTTACTGTCGTACCATTATTTTTGTCATAGCGACTCTCAGGGAGTAACAATTTCATGCAACGTCAATGCATTTAAAAAAAGAACCCTTTTTCAACTTTTTTTGGAAACCTGCGTAAAACGCAACGTTGTTACTTCAAAATTGCTTTATGGAAAAAGGCGGAAAATGCGAAAAAGGATTCCATTAATTTTTACCATGTTTTTATAAAATCACCATTTTATAGATTTTTGCATAAAAAGGACTCTAATTTAAAGTAACACAAAATTTGTACTTTTTACTGTATTTCACAAATCAAAAAATCAATTCAATTCAAGCATAAACTTTACAAATATATAAACATTTTTTTATTTTTCCTTTAAAATTGTGTATTTGGCAATTTTTTTTTTCTTACTCATTCTTCATGACACAATAAGACATAGAATCCATAAAAAAAACCTTCACCGCATCGCACAGTGATGCGATTGGTACAAGTTAGACGGAAAATATTCTTTTGTGGATTTTTCTGATAGTTTTCGAAGTTTTAGGTATAGAAAAGAAAAAAAAATTTCAGAAATTTTTCACAAGTGAGCGTGTCAGCTGACATACAACTTAAACACATTTTGTGCTGTACTATAACGAATGTTAAGAGCAATGCTAATAGAACTATCTGTGGATAACTTATGTGTGATCTTTAAAATTCCTGCAAAATTTCCGGGGGATTAGACATGTAGGTGTAACAGCTCCCATATATGTGAACCATGTTTAGTGCCATAACTAAGAAATGAGAAAAGCTGTGATAACAAAATTTAAGGCTAAAAATTTCTAACTTTAAGAAATTTTTTAAATTTTCATATTTTAACAATATTAGGATTGTTTTGTTACAACACAATGATATGAATAAAATTATAATCCGTCTGTCTTTCTGTCCGTTTATCTTTCTGTCATCATTCTGTCATCACGAAATTTGATATTTAAGCTTGTATCTAAAAAATAAAGATCAAGTTCGAAAATAAGCCAAATCGTATGAAAACTACGCCTTTCTTCCATACAAAGTGAATTTTTCAAAATGGTAAAAGTCTCTCTTAGGATTCCACAAAAACTAATCTATTGACCCGAAATTACACATGAGCTTTGATATTTATGTTAATATGCACTCTGAGTATGAAATTTAACCAAAACGGATAAAAACCACACCTATTACAAGATACAAAGTGACTTTGTGAAAACGGTAAAATCTCTTGAAACTCCAGAAAAATGTATTTATGTTTATGTTTATGTTTATGTTTATTTGGAAATAATGTAGGCACTTAAGAAGAGTTAAGACTTTTACAAGCCGCATATAGATTTATAATAAATGACAACAGAAACATAACTTATAAATTAACTATTTAAAAGTTTAAAGCTAACATTAACATTAATTTTAATTTAACATTAAATTCTCAACTGAAAATATGATGTAAACATAAGCTTTAAACATAATGTCTAGGTTAAGCAAGCTCATGTAAACTGCATGTTATGTTTTGGCACCACTTGATTGGTAGCACTTGTTGGCAGCATGATCTATAATGTACGTTGCCAACTTCGGTCTCTTCCCTTTTTCCTATATGGTGCGGAACAATCAAGTCGCGCATAAAAACGTATTCAACAAAATTAACATAAGGAAACAAAATAAAAAAGCGCGTTTAAAACTCAGATGTGGGGTTCACCTAAATCTTAACAAATACCACAAAATTTCTAAAAGCAAACACGCGATTTGCTATAATTTTTCGGATTATGACGACTCGGTCCAAGCAGACGCTGGCAAGTTCAAAAGAGGAGCTTTCATTGCCCACAACAACAAGACTCCGAAAGAATTCTGCTAACTTAGCATGTGCCGATGATGCCGATTTTACTAAAGGAACTTTTGGTGGAGCGCCATATGCCGCGAAAAGTGCAGCTAACGCGCTTAGTGCCGAAGAAAACAGTGCCGATTTGCCGAAAAGTACTGTTGGCGTTGTACCTGATTTTGAAAACGACACTACCAGCGCTGGATTCGCAGCTTGCCCTGTGGATGAAGATGCCGAATTAGACAAGGAATTAGAGAGACTTCGAAAGCAGCTTGATATTCAAGAGCTCCGTCATAAAATAGCTGCGACGCACGACGATACTGCTCTGCACATGAACACTGGTGTCATTAGCACTAAGCGAGCTGATTTCAGCGAAATTGAGCACGCTATCCCAAAGTTCTCTGGAGACAGCCAGATCCAAACGATCAAAAATTTCTTCAAAGATTTTGAAGAAATTATGCAGTCCGTTAGTGCCGATGAACACTTTAAGCTGCTGAGTTTGCGACGTTCCCTTACCGGCACGGCACGATTATTCCTGACAACCACTTCTGCTCTAAAATAGTCTCTCGGCTTGATGTCTACAAAATTCTTGCGCAACGTCATTGGAATCGGCAAAACGAGTCGATGCACAGTTATTGTGCTAACCATGCAAGCTATAGCAAAGCAGTCCGATATTGAGGAAGCTGAAATCGTCGATTTTATCATCGACGGCATTGAACATAGTGCCGTCAATGTGAATTTATTAGCCAACGCACGTACTATTGACAAGCTGAAGCATCTTATCAAACGTTACCAGTTCCGTTATTTGACTCCAGCTGCTGACTCCAATGCGAACTTCAATGCCAGACGTGACGCTACTGCTCTACCTCGTGCCGCAACTCGTGCAGTTTCTTCAAAAAATTTTGTGCCGAAATCAGCAGGAGAAAAAGATGCGATTCTTTGCTTCAACTGTTCGCAGACTGGCCACATAAAACCGAACTGTCCATATACTCTGCGCTAAAGCGGTTCGTGCTTCAGATGCTGGCGTATGGGCCACGATCACCGCTCGGCTAGTTTTATTCAACAATCATGTGCTCCTAAACCAAAAGTGCCCACAATACCGAAATCATCGAAATATTTTGGAGTTGGTGGACGCCGTTTAGAAATTATCGATGAAATAGAATGCGAAATTAAATTTAAAAATAGAATTAAGAAAATAAATATTATCATTTTGCCGGACAAAATGATCTTAATGCCAGTCATTTTGGGCAGAAATTTTTTAAAATCATTTAATATACATTTAACTAATTTGAAATTAAAATACAATAAATCAAAACTCATGAATTTAAATAAACCAAATTCTTGCACTCTTCCTTTGAATAACTCTTTTTCAGTTTTCAGTAAATATGGTCTTTTAAAAAATAATTCTAATAGTTTATCTTTAAATGAAGTTGAGTTAGATGGTAGTTCAAGCAATAATTGTGACGTCTCGTATATTTTTAATATTGATATTGCTCCTGACGATAAAGTCGATATTGATGATAAATTAGATAAATTATTTTATGCTGAACTGAAAAAGTTAATTGTAGATTCTTATATATCGCCAAAAAATATAAAAAAAGAACCAGTAGAATTTAAAATGAAGATGTATTTAACTTCTAGTGTAACTTTTTACTGTCCGCCGCGACGTCTCTCTTATCTAGAACGTAAAGAAGTGCGATCTATTATTGAAGAGTTGCAACGTGACGGCATTATACGCCCAAGTCATTCACCCTACGCTTCCGCAATTGTGTTGGTCAAAAAGAAAAATGGTAATACACGAATGTGCGTCGACTATCGTGGATTAAATAAAATTACTGTTCGCGACAACTATCCACTGCCGTTAATTGAAGATTGTGTAGACTATTTAGAAGGTTGTAAGATTTTCTCTATTTTAGATCTTAAAAGTGGCTTCCACCAGGTTAGTATGTCAGAAGAATCAATACCGTATACTGCATTTGTGACTCCTGATGGGCAGTATGAATATTTGAAAATGCCTTTTGGGCTTAAGAATGCCCCTGCCGTATTTCAGCGATTTATAAACAATGTGTTCCGCGATTTAGTTGAAAATAGAAAAATAATCATTTATATGGATGACATTTTAATTGCAAGCAATAATTTTGCTGAGCATAGAATTTTAGTAGAAATGGTTTTACGACGTGTAACGAGTAATGGACTGAGACTTAACCTTTCCAAGTGTAAGTTTGGTTATGAAAAAATTGAATATTTAGGTTTGTCTGTTTCTGCCTATGGAATTTCACCAAATGAATCACATATTGCCGCAATAAAAAATATCCATTGCCGACTAACCAAAAAGAATTAAATTCATGCATCGGTATCTTTTCATATTTTCGACGATTCGTGCCGTCGTTTTCGAGTATTGCAAGACCTTTACTTAATTTTCTGAAAAAAGATTCCGAATTCTATTTAGACGAAAAGTGTATTTGTTCTTTTAATGAATTAAAATCGAGATTAGCCAAACCACCGATTCTTGCAATATATAATCCAATTAGAGAAACTGAATTACACTATGATGCTAGCTCCCTGGGATTCGGTGCCGTTTTACTACAAAGACAGGATGACAAAAAATTTCATCTTATTGCATACTTTTCGAAAACAACTTCCGCTGCAGAATCTAAGTATCACAGTTTCGAATTAGAAACGCTTGCTATAATTTATGCCCTGAGACGATTCAGAGTTTATTTAGAAGGAATTCCTTTCAAAATAGTTACAGATTGTAGTTCATTAACACTTACGTTAGAAAAGAAAAATGTGAATTCTCGAATTGCTAGATGGGCGTTAGAGCTTGAAAATTACAATTACTCCATTCAGCATAGAAATGGTACTTCTATGGGTCATGCAGACGCACTGAGTAGATGCCAGATTGCAACTGTATTAGATGCCGGTGATATAGACTTCCAAATACAAATAGCACAAGAACGTGATGATGCTATAACTTGAACTTGATTTTGAACTAAGTGATGGATTAGTTTTTAGAAAAAAAAGCGACGGAAGTAAAGCTTTGTATGTACCTCAGGAAATGGAAAATAATGTTATTAGATTAATTCATGAAAAAATTGGTCATCAATCAATCGATAAATGTAATGACAAAATAAGTTTATACTACTGGTTTCCGAATATGCGTCAAAAAATAGAAAAATTTGTACGAAACTGCCTTATGTACGTCACACCAGTAAGAATTCGTGAGAAAAATTTGTATAATATTCCAAAGCTTATTTTAAAAAAGCGCGTTTAAAATGACTAAAATAATTATGAACATATTTCAAATATTATATTTTAAAATATTTTAGGAAAGAGGTTTATATAGTAGTAAAGATTTTAATAAAGAATAAAGATCAAAAAAGGCAAAAAAAGAGTTAAGAGAAGTGATCGAAAATTAAATGCTTGAAGTACTTTGGGTTAGAGATACCTTTAATGTGGTTAGGAAGCGAGTTATAAAGTCTTGTAGCGCTAACGAAAAACAAACGACTTGAATTTAGAAAGTTGTATTTCGGAATAACAAGATTCATGCTTCTACTAGATCTACAGAATTTTAACTTGTCAAAAAGATAGCTTGGACAACGCGAGTGGATGATCTTATGAAAGAAAATGCAATTTCTTGCTTCGAGATATTTGATTAAGCTGCGACCTAATAACTGGTTGGTAAAGGGTGAAATGTGATCATACCTCCGAAGACCGTAGACGTAACGAGTAGAATTATTGAAAGCCACTTGCATTTTATGTGTGGATTTCGAGTCGAGTTTGCTGTAAACGACTTCCGTATAGGAGAATATTGGAAAAGCAGCTGCAGGGCAAGCTTTTTTCTAGTTTCGACAGGAACGAACGCTGCAGTCATTCGGAGATTTCTAAGTACATAGTATATTTTACTCACACTAAAGTTTACGTGATCTTTGCAGGACAGAGAAGAGTTTATTTTGTAACCTAGATTAGTGGCCTTACTTACAATTTTTAGCATGACGCCATTGAGCAAAATTGGGGAAACATCAAGATTCTGGTATGGTGTTTTAGAGATCGACAGTACATATGACTTAAGCGGATTGAAATTTAACATATTAGTTCGGGCCCAATTTGATACTATATTTAAATCTTCATAGACTCTTGCGTATAAATCTTCAGAGAGACCAATGTGTCGGGACATATACAGCTGGACATACATAAGCATGCATGATAACATTATTACATTTACTAAATATATCATTTATAAACATAGTAAACAAAATCGGGCCAAGCACTGAGCCTTGAGGTACTCCACTGAACCAGTGAGTATGTTTATAAGATGAGAAGTTGTTGTTTACCCTGACTCTTTGTGACCTTCCATTCAAGTAGCTAAACATTAAACGAACCGAAATTGAACTTGAGTTTTCTGCAGAGTAGAGAGTGATTCACAGTATCGAAAGCCCTAGAAAAGTCTAATAGGCAGAGTAAACTCAAATGGCCCATATCATATTGTACTCTTATGTCATCTAAAATTTTGACCAAAGCGGAGGAACAGCTATGACCAGGTCGGAATCCTGACTGCAGATTATGCATTAACCCGAAGGTGCTTAAGTGGTTGACAATTTGTTCAGCCATGAGGTGCTCACATACTTTGGACAACGATGCTAATAAGCTTATTGGCCGGAAATCGGATGGCTCACAAGCATTTGACTTGTTTGCTATGGGAATGACAGTTGCCACTTTCCATATCTCAGGATAGCTAGACGTTGCAAAACAGTAGTTTATAATATGAACAAGTGGGCTCAGTACATACGGTAATATACATTTGATGAACTTAATTGAGATACCATCAACTCCAGTAGCATCCGATTTGATCTTGTTTATGCTGCGTGCTACGTCCAATTCACTCCCTGCGTTAAATTGAAACTCATGAACTTGAGGAAATGTTTGTACAAACTCATCATCATACTCAGATATAAAGGAGGAAGTAGAAGTGGGAGTAGATGTAGAATTACCTACAAAATAATCATTTAGGAGGTTGGAGTCAATGTGGCAAGATTCGGTTTCTTTGTTACATACACCGAGGGTCTTGAGGTTGCTCCAGAGCTGTTTTGGTGATAAAGTAGAATCTAATTTTGACATAAAGTATGTCTTCTTGGAAAACTTAATAGAATTAGTGGCTTAATTCCTAGCTTGTCTATATTCCTCCCAGTGTAATGAGTTTGGATTGCTTTTCCACCTGCTGTATAATCTGTTCCGCTTTTTAAGTGCCAATTTGACAGATTGTGAAAACCAAGGACAGTTTTTATTAATAACATTACGTGTGCGCAAGGGAACATGCATATCGAACAAATTGCTTATATTGCTTAAGAAAAAATTTAGCTTTTCATCGACTGATGCAAGAAACCAACAGTCAGACCAATTTATTTGAGACAAGCTGTTAAATAATGATGAGTAATTAATTGACCTGTAGTCGCGATATTCAAAAGAGGTTTCAGAGCGAGTCTTAGAGAGATCAATGTTCAACGTGCAAAAGAGAAGATCATGATCGGATACGAATGAGATTTGGTCAAAAAACGTTACAAGTGAGATATCAGATACAACAAAAAGATCAAGTAAGCTAGGACAGCCATTGTTGGAGAAACGAGTTGGTACTGTGTTATTCACTACATTGAGCCCTACTCTGGCCACATGATCGAGAAACTCCCATGAAAGATTGTCATTTGCCAATAAATTTATGTTAAAGTCGCCGCATAAAATAAAATGTTGAAAATCAATAACGCAGTTTGAGATCTCAGTGAATAGTGGTTCTAAACTACAACTAGGGTTTGGATTGTAAACGCACGAGACGAAAACTTTAGTATTATTATCCGATATTAAAACATTCAGATATTTGACCCCGGATCCACTTGACTTTCCTACCACATTTACATTTAAATTCTCTTTACAGTATATTGCGACACCGCCGCCTCGACTACTCAATCTATCGTTTCGAAATAATTTAATATTAATATTTTGTATACGGCCTCTAATTATTTATATTGAAAACAAGTTTTTCGAGCTCTAGGCCAAGCATGTTGTCAACAAGACAACATGAAGAACAAAGAAGGCAACAACCAACAACAACAATAACGGCTCTGTATAGAGCAAATCACACAGCTTGACTATACAGACTGTTTCATTGGCTGCTACACCAACTCATCAATAGCCTTTGTATGACTTTACACTGTGATCCACTCAATCTACTTATGTTCTACATATACTGCCAATATGCCAGGAAAGTTACCCGGAATTTATTTTTTGGCAGAGAACGCTGGAATTTTTGTAACTGAGCTCTTATCTACTTTTTGATGCATACTGTACTAAGGTTAACCTAGATCGTATCATACTTTTAGGCATAGCCTTAATTCATGTGCATCTTCAAAATTCGATCACAGCGGTTTACTGCTATCAGAGCATATTGAAGTTGTTGTTATTTTTGCTGTTTAGCTCCTCCCTTTTTTCCACACTTTCATTTTAGGGTTCAGTTAGTTTAACTGATGGTACACCTAAGATGGCGTGGAGACCATTTTTTTGTTATGAAAGACTTTGTTGTTTTTTTTTTTTTATGTGATAAACACACAACCAATCATTTATCTTAACATTTTTATGGGCGTGCTCTCCCAGAATATTTAATATTAATATTTTGTATACGGCCTCTAATTATTTATATTGAAAACAAGTTTTCAATTGTTGGTTGTTGCCTTCTTTGTTCTTCATGTTGTCTTGTTGACATCATGCTTGGCCTAGAGCTCGAAAAACTTGGTTTCGAAATAATTTAAAATGCTGTAATTTGAAAAATGAGTCATTGACATCTGCGTGAAACCAAGTTTCTGAAACACTGAAAAATTTCACCTTTGAAGAATTTTTGTATTTTTTTGTAAAAAGCGGAGGTAAGTTAAAAAATAAATCTGACTTTATTGAATATTTCTTAACAGTTCTGCATGTTCAGAAGGTTAAAAATTCGATTTCGAATTTTTTCCGTCTAGCATGTCCTTTTGCATCACTGTCCGTCGTCACGTCAAAAAGATTGTTTAGCTCTGTATACCTGTGTATCACCCAATTTTCCATTAAAACTACTCACGCAGAACACAATGTTTATAATGTCACTTTTACGTTGCATTATTAAAGCGAAATTGAAGCCTCATCAAGAAGGCAGCATCAATAATTTTTGTGTGGGTGTTAAACAATGCTTCAATTATTCATAATTGACGCAAACAACTGATGACAGTTAATTAAACTTCGTTTTACGTGGATTTTATTTTCACGTTAATCGTAGTTCTACTTAAGGCTTTATTAAAACCATGGCAGGCTTAAAAATTAATTAAAATACAATGCAAAATGGCTTCAGTTGCAGTTATTGAAATCATTTGCATAATTTCTGAATATGCAATTTTCATCATGCTTACGAGAAAACAATAAGTTAAATATTTACGTATAAAACGCTTATTTATCAACTTAAATCAAACAATTTTATGCAGAAAGTGTAAAATGTTGCTGAAGCTATGCAAAATGTTGAATATATAACAAAATTTAAAATTATAAATTGTTAATATTAAAGTTCCTGTGAGAATGTCAAAAATGAATGTTAAAACTTTTGAAAAGCTGTTGAAATGCAAATATATATCTACTTGCTGTTGGATGCAAGCAACTTCTCTTAAGATGTTATTGCTTTCAATATTACAAAATTAGCATTTAACTTTTTCTTGTCGGGCGAAAAGTAGCATGAAAGAAAATGCTTGTTAAATGAGAATTATTCTTTTATGTAAATTTTTCAAGCTAGTAGTAGTATTCTTAAGGGTGTATTTCCGGACATTATGCAAAATGTTGTCTCAATTATGAATAATAAGTTTGCATGACAACGGATACTTGGCTTTTGCAAAGTCATATATAACTGTCATATATCTAAAATGAAAAATATTTTCAAATATATTTAACATTGCTTTTAAAACACAAGGTTTCTAAACATCTATATATTATATAAAAGAGTACTCACGTATATTCGGCTGCGAAAAGCTTGAGAATGGCAGGCGCTATTTCAAAAATTCTTTGTTTCCAGTATAGCTATCGTGCCCAGTTGAGATATAGGCTATATAAATTTGATAACCATTATTATTTAATAACCATTAATTCAATAATGGTTAATTCAATGGTTATTCAATAACCATTATTTAAATAATTTATTAAAATTCAAAGAGAATAGCCATACAATTTCTTTATTCTTATTCTCAGAGAGAAAAACTTTTCTCATTAAAAGGTTGTGCCCAAAGCTAATAAGGTAGAACATATCGCTCATTTGCTCGAATAACGTCCCTGCAGTGTAAGACTAATCAGCAGTAAATCATGAGCAGTTTTTATACTGGTTCAAAGCAAACTAGTTCATATTTTGTCACAATTTACTAGTTACAAAAGTAGTTGAAACACAACTAGTTAATGTTAAATCGCAATAAACTAGTTGTGAAACTAACCAAGTGAAACTAGTTTAAATAATGTCAAAACTAACCACTTGACCAGCTAGTTAAAGCCGAATAGTTATTAAAATAGTGAAACATTTTCAGATGATATAAAAAAACACAGCTTACCATATCTAAGTCTAAATCTGAAATTTGTATTTTTACAAAATTTAATTGAAATTCAGATTTTGGATTAAAAAAGCTTTATCGCAACTTTGTTTGCTGTCAGTCGCTTTTAATTAAGAAAAAATGCTCGAAAGAAAATTCAACCCGAAAAGGACAAAGGACAAAAGATTATCCATCTGTCGTTCCTTTGCAAAACTTTGTCATCTTAGGATGAGAAATGGCTTGGTAATTGAGTTACCTAGACAGTCGCTGCCAAGGAGCGTGTTTGCGGACTACATATTTTTTTAATTTTTTTTTGTTTTGAGTTAATACAAAACTTTTATTAAAAGTCTTTTGGACAATTACCACGTAGTAACTGTTATTAATACAAACAAATAGTTGTTTTTCCCAACGTTTAAGGAATACAAAAATGCTTAAAACAAATACAGATCAGTGAATATGTGAACGAAAATTATACACATGTGATAAGAAATAAATGCTGCAGCTTTAGTTAAACTATTTGGCAGTTTCCATCTTATTCCGCTTTCCTACTCCATTCTGTGCCTTTTCAATACTTGCCGCCATCCTGCAGTTGAGGGTGCTTTGAGCTCAGATGAGCTTGTAGTCTGTTGAATTTGAACAATGCACTCATTTTGATTGAGTGCCTTACTTGGTGGCGGTGGTGCCTTGACAGTGAGAATACCATCCGATGAAATTGTTGAGACCACATTTTGGGGACCATACTCCTTGGGTAACGTATATTGCGCATAGTGACTCTGAATCAAACCATGGTCGTCTTCGCGTTCCCCGTGCTTGCGCTCGACCACAATAGTTTTATACACAGCTTTTACAATCAATTCATTTGGCTTGAACTTGGAAACATCCATGCAAACTGGAAAACCCTCGTTGCCAACTGTGGGCGACAGCTGCGAAGAGACTTCGTATTGTCCCCGCCATGACGACTGGTAGCACGAGTGAAAGCATGGTAGTGGCGATTACATGGCAAATAATTTTTAATTTTAAAAAAAACTTAAGTTGTATTCAAATTATAATTAATTTTTTTTATAGCACTCATGTACTTAATATTCTTTTAAAAAACTTATTTATTACTATATGAAATAATAAAACGCTTTTATGTAAATTTTACTACAATTTTTTTTAGCAACTGGTTGAATCATTGGTTAAATATTACTAGTTTTAATGTAATTATAATATGACTAGTTGCCAACCACTCAGGAAAAGTTAAACTATAAACTAAAGGGTGATTTTTTTGAGGTTATGATTTTCATGCATTAGTATTTGACAGATCACGTGGGATTTCAGACATGGTGTCAAAGAGAAAGATGCTCAGTATGCTTTGACATTTCATCATGAATAGACTTACTAACGAGCAACGCTTGCAAATCATTGAATTTTATTACCAAAATCAGTGTTCGGTTCGAAATGTGTTTTATCGACAAATTTTGTTCAGCGATGAGGCTCATTTCTGGTTGAATGGCTACGTAAATAAGCAAAATTGCCGCATTTGGAGTGAAGAGCAACCAGAAGCCGTTCAAGAACTGGCCATGCATCCCGAAAAATGCACTGTTTGGTGTGGTTTGTACGCTGGTGGAATCATTGGACCGTATTTTTTCAAAGATGCTGTTGGACGCAACGTTACGGTGAATGGTGATCGCTATCGTTCGATGCTAACAAACTTTTTGTTGCCAAAAATGGAAGAACTGAACTTGGTTGACATGTGGTTTCAACAAGATGGCGCTACATGCCACACATCTCGCGATTCTATGGCCATTTTGAGGGAAAACTTCGGAGAACAATTAATCTCAAGAAATGGACCGGTAAGTTGGCCACCAAGATCATGCGATTTGACGCCTTTAGACTATTTTTTGTGGGGCTACGTCAAGTCTAAAGTCTACAGAAATAAGCCAGCAACTATTCCAGCTTTGGAAGACAACATTTCCGAAGAAATTCGGGCTATTCCGGCCGAAATGCTCGAAAAAGTTGCCCAAAATTGGACTTTCCGAATGGACCACCTAAGACGCAGCCGCGGTCAACATTTAAATGAAATTATCTTCAAAAAGTAAATGTCATGGACCAATCTAACGTTTCAAATAAAGAACCGATGAGATTTTGCAAATTTTATGCGTTTTTTTTAAAAAAAAAGTTATCAGGCACTTAAAAAATCACTCTTTAGTTCAAATTTATGCAATATATGATTTGTTTACAACTAGTCACAACAATCTAGAATTTAAGTAACAATAACATACTAGTTGTAAACTAGTTTTCATGTGCTTAGAATAGGACAATTGATATTTCGTATGACATCGCCATGTTAAAAATACCAGTTGGGTATATTAAAAATATACGATCTTGAACTAGTACTGTTCAGTTTTCAACTAGTATGCAGACTGGTTTTTAACTAGTTGGTTACACTGCAGGGGTCATAACACAAAAAAGTCGATATTTGAGTTAATGATGCAGAAATGTGAATTTAAACATGATCTCTGATCTGTCAAAATATGGTATTGCTATCTTATTACGTGCTATCTCATTACGTGGCAGCAAAAAATGCCGTTATTTCGTTTGGCACCTTACTCTCTTTATTATTTGCAAGAACGTCTTATCTCAGTTGCGCATCGATCGTTTGAGTGAAAGCACGCTTTAGTTATCAGGAAAAGTGACATATTATTAGTAGTGACAATATTTTTGGAAAAGTATGTATATTTTTATCGTTGTTAATATTCATGAATATTGTGTTATTGTGAGTTATGCCAGTGTAATTGAAAAAAGTTCTTTAAACCAAGCTCGTCATAACGCAACATGTGTCGTTATTGATAAAAAAAAGTATTGTGAAGATTTACCTTTTTTTTGTTATCCCGTTATTGTTGATAACATGAGTTGTAATAACAAGATATATTTAGAAATTACAAACAATGTGCCGTTCTAGTCGAAAATATAGTTTACTGTACAAGATTTGGGCTGTGTATAATTCATTATGATACGTTGTTGTTGATTAAATTTTGTGTGTATAAAATGTAGTTAAATATTTTTAGATCATCTCTAGATGTCCACCGCTGGAAACTCTTCATATTCATCATCATCTAGGAACTCATCTTCCTTTGTAGAAGACTTTGACAATTCCGAAGATGACAAAAATTACTTACCTGAGAGCGATAATAACAGTGATAGTGATGACGGAAAATGCAAAAAAAAAGACTACTTCAATTACTGCATTCAAATCGTTTCTGAAGGAGTGTGTGCATGAAGAAACGGATAGTAATGAAATAATTTTTGAAAATATCACTGAAATTCCTAACATTGGCAATGATGAATCAGGCCCAAGCACATCCAACAAGAAATCAAATACTGAAAACTCATCCTTAAATACATCGGAATTAACTATATTAACAAGTCCAGTTAAAAAGGGAAGTAAGAGAAAAATAAACCAGAGTAGTTGGAAGCAAGCTTTAAGAAAGAAGAAAAGAAACAGTGGAAAAGAGTATGAAACACACACAAAAAACAAAACTATTAGGACTGAAAGACAAATGAAATCTATGTGTCCCGAAAGCTGCAAGTTTGCGTGTTCAACTAAATTCACCGAAGATGAAAGGAAGCATTTGTTTTCTTCTTTTTGGGCACTATCCGACATCGAATATCAGCGACAGTTTATTGCGAATTCTATGAAAATAGTTGAGCCACAATACCGCTACATTCGTATTGGAGGTACGAGAGCACAAAGGCAAAAGAATGCTGCATATTATTTCAGACGTGGCGATGAGGAAGAGCGTGTTTGCAAATTATTCTTCCAAAACACGTTAGATATAATCAAACCGTACAATTCGTACAGTGTTCGAAAAAAGATATAAGGTTGCCGATATCTAGAGCCCGATCAAAGAGGAAAACATGAAAAGCAAAAAGCTCTCGATCCAAAAATAAAATCTGGTATTAAAGAATTTGTGGACTCAATGCCGAAAATTGAAAGTCACTATACTCGTGCAAATACTTCAAAAACATTCATTGATGGGAGCAAATCGATTGTCTCTCTTCATAAGGACTATGTGGATGTATGTAAAGCAAAAAACGAAGCGTTTGCGAACTATGTATATTTTTACGGATATTTACTCAAAATTTCAATATATCTTTCTTTGTACCAAAAAAAGATCTTTGCGAAATATGCACAACTTATAACAACATGGACGAAAATGAAAAAAAAAGTAATCAAGAAATGTATGACCTTCATCAGAATGAAAAGAATTTGTCAAGAGAAGAAAAAAGAAATGACAAGGAGAAAGAAAACGTTTTTGTGGCTGTGTATGATTTGCAAGCCGTTATGCCTTTGCCTAAGGGTGAGGTATCAGCTTTTTATTATAAATCAAAACTTAATGTATATAATTTCACGATCTATGACATCAAAACTAATAAATGTGAGTGCTTTGTTTGGGACGAATCGAACGGAAACCGTGGAGTAAATGAATTGGGCACTTGCGTACTTAAATACCTAGAAAATTTGTCGAAAACAAATGACGCTGAAATTATATTTTACTCTGACAATTGTGCTGGTCAACAAAAAAATTAATTCATGATTGCTTTATACCTCTACGCCATCCGTTATTTGGGAATAAAACCAATAACACATAAGTTTTTAATAAAAGGTCATACCCAAAATGAAGGAGATTCAGCCCATTCCTTAATAGAAAGGGAAACAAAACGAATGTTAAAGAGTGGTCCCATTTACACGACGGAGTCCTATATTTCGATTATACGATCAGAAAAAAAGAAAGGTGATCCATTTCATGTTAACGAATTCTGTTTTGATAATTTTTGGGATTTAAAAACCTTGCAACTGACATTGGACCTTTAAATATGTCTGAGTTGAAATTGTCAAATGTTAAGGTGCTTCAAGTAAGACGCGAATCACCGATGTCAGTTTTTTACAAAACTTCCTACACTGAAAGTGATTTCAAAAACGCTACTGTTATCAGAAGACAAAAAAAAGAAAGATAATATTGTTGTCAGCTTAAGCAAAGCTTTCTTCAAAAAACCAGAACTTTCAAAAAAGAAGAAAGACGATTTGATTGATTTGCTTAATAAGAAACTTATCCCACCGTTTTACAGACCATTCTACGAGAATTTATAATTTTTTTTAATTAAGAAACAAAATTTAAGTTCCATTTTATCATATTTTGAAATGTGTTTTAGTTACAAGCCTATGAATTCAATTATTATTATTGTTTAGATGATATGATCAATAAAAACAAAGTTCCTTTTATTTTTAAGTTGGCATTTATTATTTAGTACAATTGTAATGTTAAATAACATTAAGAGTAATGTGTTTTTTTGCTAGTAATAACGACACATTCTTAGTTATGACAACATAATGGATGTATTTTTGCAAAAAGAACGTCATAATCCAAAGTCGCCAAGGTTTTTGTTTGATATAATCCATTAAAATAAAAAAAACACCGATTCCTGCATACTTATGTTGAAACAGTTTAATAGTGCATCCGTTTCCTAGGAGTTCCCTGATTTTTAGTAAATTCCTTAAATGTGACAACACAATAAAAACTTTAAATGCGTTTTCTGCAAAATTACGTTTTTTGAGTTTTTTTTTTTTTTTAGCTTTGAACCAAGGATTTCAGGTGGAATACCTTTTCAGTCAAGTCTGCCTTGGTTCGAAATGGGGTGATAGATTAGTGGGAAGGAAAGGTCAATCAATTGAAACAGGTGTAGGATGTTCTAAGCGTGGTGGAAAGCCGAAGAAACATGTGAATTTGAATCAGAGGCAAGTGTTATGCCTTTACCTCAGTCAATTCAAGTTATAAGGCAATCTCATCCACAAACTTCTCTACCATCAACTACAACTTCATGTCGTAAATATTGATGAGTTTTTAATTTCAGTTGAATAGAAATGAGGAAAGAAAATTAAGAAAGGTTTAAAGCGAAGGACCATGGCCTGGCCGGGAATCGAACCCGGGACCTCTGGGGTGGCAGTCAAGCACGCTACCAACTCGACTACCGAGGCCGCCTGTATTTCAACTCCGAAATCGAAGAGAGACAGCCATAACAACATAAGATGTTGTTGTTGTATTAGTATATTTGAATATATAAAAATTATTTCATACAAAAAAAAAATATCAAATCGTCACAGGGGCGGTTGTTATAAAAACGATTGCCTCAAACATATAAGAAAACAAATCATATATGTTTTGCCTAAATCACAGTACGCACCATTATAATAACGTCTGAAATATGATTAAATTTAAGCAAACAAAATTTTAATAAAAAAATTCAAACAACAAAAGTTTCAACTTAAATTATTGACAATGGAAGCACCGCTCCTGAGTGATATTATTTTGAAATTCAATTTCCTCTATATATTTTCGCGCTCATATAACAAAAGAAGTATAACATATATGAAAAGAATCCATTTAAAAAGTGAATAAAATAATAAATTTCTGTAGCGATTCCACTTGAAGCGAGAAAAGAATGTACTATTTTTTGTAGGACATCAACATGTTAAAAATAATCAATTCTAGAATCTACATATATTGGAGAAGAGATTTGATTCTTTTTTCATACACAATTGCTTCTTTTTTCCCGGTGGGAAGTTCCACAAAATAGAAAAAAAGGCAGCAACATGTATTGTGTGTGGTACCAATGCTGCCATCTTTTTGAATGTAAAAATACTGCCACTTTTATAAAAGCATCGACAAAAATTCCGTGTCGATGTTTTGATGAAAATTTTCAGATTAAACGAAAGATATATTTAATTTTAAAATAACAATTCTCTTAAGCCGTCATATATTTTCCTTACCTCAGAGCTGATATTTTTACGTATAAACGAGATTTTTATGTAGTCACAGGCTAGGAAAAGTGAACCAATGCATGAAAAAAAGTTATGAGGAAGATACAGAAAGTTTATCACTTTACTTAGTTTTGACGTAGAATACGTCGTTCTCGGAGGTAAGTAGGGTGGTTGATAGTGATCAGGTGTCGGTATTTACATTACTTTTTGAGCCTTTGGTGGGCCTAAAGTACTAATCGTACAATGTTGATCTTAGCACTTGTTGGTCTGCTTGATCCTCAATGCGACAAAAATTCATGTTAGAACTGTCTAACTTATATCAATTTTACACAATTACATGAAATATAAAGCCAACATTTGATGTTTTTGTTTGCTTAAACTTGCTACCTATTCATCGACGGCTTCCGGTTTTTTCGACGGCGAAGACAGCGCCATCTAGCGTGAAGACATAAATCTTATAATTAAAAAAAGCATACTTTTGGGGGCATGTTGTTTTTAACAGACTCGCGTAGCCCAGTAATACTGAGTAATTTTGAGGGGCATGCTTTTTTAACAGAATCTGTTATTGAAATGTCAAACGCAGCCAATTAAATATCCGGGCATATTATCGACAGTGAAATTTTGACACATGGGTTGTTGAACTTGATAGCATTGAACAAATTTTGTTTGCTTGTTTAAGTTTTCTACCTATTTATGGACAGTTTCCGGTTTTATCGACAAAAACATAAAATTTGTATTGGAGCGCCCCTAAGGAGTGGTCGGAGGGAATAGGTGTCAAAGGCAAAAATGTTCCTTTTGCAAAAGTAATGGGGGTTGGTGATACATATAAACCCTCTCCGGCACTCTCTTAAAGCTCATATCCTCAGGTGTGTGGAATAAATATTTTTAAAAAAGATGTCATCAAAAGCGAATTGAATAATTCTACGTCTTGTGTTACGACATAGTCGAAACTACTGTACCTTTTTTTATTACGATAGTTAGCTGGTTACTTTATTCGGATGGAACTACGAAGTCGCTCCAACACAAATATACAATTTTACCAAAATTCTAACGGCTGTATTCATAAAAAATTTTTAACCTCTTACAAAGCCTTCATAAGAAAAAAATCGAAAAAAGATTGAAAAACATTTTTCATAAACGATCAACAGCGTTCAAAATCTCTTTTAAATGCTTGATGAATGAGATAATTTTAAAAATGGTTGAAACCTTCAATAAACCCTCGATAAATCATTTTAAAAATTTATTTGTTCTCATCTGAGCACAACAAATATTGTCAAAAATGTATAAAATTATTTCAAAATGTTTCAAAACAAACAAAATGTCGAAAAGTGTGGATTTTCATATACCTGGGTATCACTTACTGCCATTGTTTTCTTTACATAGGAGGATCTCCCTTTTTATAAGAACAGATGTAGCATATCAGTGCGAGCGGAGTCTGAGCGTTACCGATCCGGAGTTTTGTTCCATGTGGGTGAATTTCAGGGTTCGATCGCACTTGATGCACTTTTGCTACGTGTATAGAAGTCCGAATTTAGGGAGGGAGTCCACTTTTAACAAATTGGACTCTCTCTCTGATTCAATAACGCACATTTTGGGGTTGTTCCCTGACAGCGAGATCGTTGTTGCCGGCGATTTCAATGTCCACAACCCGGCTTTGTTATGCTATTCGG
This sequence comes from Pherbina coryleti, assembly GCA_943735915.1. Lineage (NCBI taxonomy): Eukaryota > Metazoa > Arthropoda > Insecta > Diptera > Sciomyzidae > Pherbina > Pherbina coryleti. The sequence continues at coordinate 79,798,244 of OX030952.1, read as the reverse complement.
GGGCAACAACACCTGAAGGACAATATGTTGAGCTCTTTGCTGAATCGAACCAACTGATGCAACTAGTGAAGGAACCAACTTTCATCCCTAATGTTGGTCTGCAAAGCCACAAAGTCCTAGACCTTTTTTTGACTTCACATCATGAGAAATATGATGTGAGTGTCCATCCACCTCTTGGTAACTCGGACCACTGTACCATATCCGCTGCTTTTCCATATTCTAGCCTATGCACTTCTACGCCTAAAGCCCCGAAGAGGATCGCTTGGTTTTTTTGAAGAGCAAATTGGATTGCGTTAAATAATTTTTACCGCAATTTCAATTGGAAATTATGTTTCGCTGATAGAAATGTAAATGCCGCGGCTCTTATGGTACAAAAAACAATTTTATTGGGCATGAGGTCTTTCATCCCCAGTAAAATGAGAAGTATTAAACCAAAAGACCACTCCTGGTTTAATGAAACTTGCAGGATTGCAGTCAGGTATAAAGAGGAAGCCTTTCAGAATTGGCATTCCAACAAGAATGCTGATACCAGAAGACTTCGCATTGAGGCTAGGAATCGCTGTAATGCAGCTTTAAAACGCGAAAAGTTTCTTCACGAAACTCGCATTCGAGAACAGGTTCTTCTCTGCCCCAAAGGGAGCAAAAACTTTTGGTCATTCGTTAAAAGAGTTAAAAATCAGACGTCCTCGTCGATTCCTGCTCTTTTAAAGAGTGACCAAATCTTCACTGACTCGGCTGATAAAACGGACCTATTGGCTGGAATGTTTGCACAAAATTCCACAATTCCGGCTAGCAATCAGCCACTGCCTTCTATAGAGAATAGATCGTCTTCGATGCAGGAGATTTATTTTCGAACGAGAGCAGTTAAAAGAGTCCTTGCAAAGCTCAATATAAACAAATCCTCTGGCCCCGACGGTATACCACCAATTGTGCTTAAAATGTGTGCTTCTACACTGGCTCGACCTTTGCGTAACCTTTTCAACATCTCATACAGGACAGGAGTATTTCCATCTTGTTGGAAGGTTGCGAATGTTCAGCCGGTACCTAAGAAGGGCGATGCCACGAACCCTGAGAACTACCGACCCATAGCGATATGCTCTACGCTCTCCAAGGTCATGGAGAGTGTAATAAACTTCCACCTTATGAACTATCTGGAGCGCAACGAATTGCTGAGCGACCGTCAATATGGCTTCCGAAGGGCTCGCTCTACTGGTGACCTAATGGCTTTCCTCACAGAGAAATGGAACCAATGTGTTCACTTCTTTGGTGAAAGCAGGGTTGTTGCTCTGGATATTTCTAAGGCGTTTAACCGAGTGTGTCATAAAGCGCTCGTGTCAAAACTAATTGCATATGGTGTTGGTAGTAACTTTGCTCGATGGATCACATGTTTTCTTAAGGACAGGTCGATTCGTGTCGTGGTCGACGGTATTTCATCCAGTGAACATGCTATCGTAGCTGGAGTGCCACAGGGTTCAGTCCTATCGCCAACTTTGTTTCTGGTTTTTATCAACGACCTTTCTGAGAGAAAGAGGCAACATATGAATGACACACTGCTTAATGACTTGCAAAAAATCTCCGAGTGGTGGCTTGCTAATAGAGTCGAGTTTAATACTAGCAAGACTCAGTGCTGTCTGTTAACTCACAAACGAGTGAATTGCCCCTTAGCACCCCTTAATATGAACGGTATGGATCTCGCGGAGTCAGATGCTCTTGACGTTCTGGGCATATCAATCAGATCTGATCTTCGCTGGAACGATCACATTTTCGATGTGTCGAAAGAAGCGGCCAAGTGCTAAGGTTTTTTAAAACGGTTTAAAAATACTTCACTCCTACTGACCTACGCGTGATCTATACCTCATATATAAGGCCGAAAATGGAGTACAATTCGCACATTTGGGCAGGAGCTTCAAGATCTAATTTGGAGCTTCTGGACCGAATTCAACGACGTGCGATATATCTGATAGGAGATGAAAACATTTCATCTTCTCTCAATTCTCTTGGGCATCGACGCAATGTTGGTTGCCTTAGCCTTTTGTATAGGAACTACCATGGGAATTGTTCAAGGGAGATACATGACCTGATGCCACCAGCTGCTGTGTTTCCCAGGTCCACTCGGGCAGCGCACCAAGCCCATCCTTATACCATTGCATTACCGACATAATTCGTTCTTCGGTCGTACAATAAAATTGTGGAACAATCTCCCTGCGAGCGTGTTCCCCGGCAGTTTTGAAATATGTAAATTTAAAACTAATCTTGACCGACACTACTCCATCTTTCCACCCTCCAACTAACTATCACTCTTCTTCCGAATCAATACAATGCTTTTGCATTTATAGGGGGCATCCCCTGAGCATTGGTTTAGTCTAAAAAAAAAAAAAAAAAAAATGTGCTGTAAACCTCTCACATGGTTGAATAAATAAGGTTGTCTCGTGGCTGATCGTACTCTCTTCTCAGTACCCATAATTGTCAAAATCAATGAAAAGCTACAACAACAACTTCATCGGCTTTGCATGTTATCAATTTCCGCATTCAGATTTTGTATGAGTTGTCAACTTCGATTTGACATTTATGAGAACTCGCTCTCACCCATGCGACAACCTTATTTATTCAACCATGACCTCTGATAAAGCATTTTTTAAATTATTTGCTCTAAGTTGAGCACAAATACAAAAATATTTCAAACATTTGGAAAATATGTCAAAAAAATTCCAAGTATATAAAATATTTCCAAAAAAAGAAAATAAAAACAAGAAAATTTGTCAAAGATTTTAAAATATATATAAAAAAAAAATAATACAATGACAATTATTTCAGAGCAGAGGGTAGCTTAGAAAAACTTTTGATTTTTAAATATCAAAATGTTGACGAAATTGCGACAAATAAATAAAACGTCACTGAATTTATCTAATACACAAACCATTATTTACACTCTCCCACTTCAATATGAATACGGCTGTTAAATTTTAAGATTTAAAGTTTTTAATCATATATAATATTTTTATCGCCGGAGAAGCAGCGGGTATGTGCTAGTTATTTATAAAACAAATAAAAACAAACATCCCGAATAATGTTTAAGAACATGGTCAATAAAATTTTAAACAATTTCCCTTTCTAGAAATTAAAATTTTCTTTTGCTCGATGAAGCTTACAGTTAAATAAAATATTTTACATGGTCTCGCTTTAATAGTAACGATAATAATAAAAAAATTCTTGATGTCTTTAAGGTGCTCTAAAAATGCCTTCAATTATGCTTCTTTTTTAAATAACTTTCCCCCTTGTAAATGTAAATTCATGCATCAGTCCGTTGAGATAAATATTTTATTTTTATGACTCAGTTGCTTAACTTTCACCCTCAATTTGTACAGCTATTAAACATAAAGTTTTCACTTTAAAATATTTGGCTATAATTAGCTTCCCATTAGAGCTATTTAATGTTAGGCCAGCCATTAAGCGATGCCATTAAGCGTAAGTAATAAATGCGTGAAATACAATATGTAAGTTTGTACACCATGACGTATGAGTGTCATCTAATTAATTGCGCACCACTAGAGAATTTCTAGCAAGCTCATAGCCCACTCATTCACTGGAAGATTTAAATAAACTGTCTCACACACTTGATAGCACAGTAATAAATTCGCTTTAGTACAAACATACATATATATTTTCAAATAAATATTGTTCATATGCCAAGCATACATAATGCTGTTTTTCCTTCGCATATATTTTTTAATGCTTCAATAAAGTTCACTGAAAAATGTTATCTTCTAAGCAAGTAAAACTTAGCCGAATCCCTGTAGCTCGGGCTGCTGCTTCTGATGTTGCTGCTGAAGTGTGCTGAATGCATAAAAAATGTAAATTCATCATAACAAGCATAACAGTTTGCAGCAGACAAGGACAACAACAACAATAACAACATCAACAGAGGTGTTGAACTTGGCGTGAAAACACGTTAATGCGCCGCATGTAAACCAACAGAAACATATTTTTTTTTTTCAATATTTTTCATATGCAAATTTAACAACTCTGCTTTAGACCCAAATAAATTAAATGTTTAAAGGTCGCTGAAGAAGGTTGCTTCGGCTATTAAAATAAGATCGCTTCATTAGACAGCCTCTGCTCGGTGATTTGCTTCAATTCCGAATAGCGACTAATGCCTAGACTTATTTCTTCGACTTGGTGGGCTGGATTTTAATTTTGCACATTTCTAAACTTTTGTAGCCCAGTCTGAAGCAACTAAGAAGCGAATATATTGAGAAATTAAAAAACATGTGATATTTTGATGTCATTTTTCATAGACTTAATCAAATAATTATTATAATTGGCTTCAATAAATAGGCTTTATTTGGGTGCTATGACAACACTTTGCTGCTATAAATAAAAAATTAGGACTGCTCAAAATTAGTTTTTTTTTTTGTCAGTTATAATCAGATTTTTTTTTATTACTTGGGCTTAATTTATATCGATACTTATTTTTAAAAATTTTACGAAAATGTGAAGCTATGTTGCCATATAACAACGAGCGAAAGACTTATGAAGCATCTGAACAGATATGAAGACAAGTCAAGTGGTCTGCCAAGTTAAGATTAAGATTTTAATTGAAAACGTAGTTTAATGTGTCTTATTTGTTTATATTTTACTTATTTAGGATAATCGGTAAAAGTTGTGTTTTTAATGATTATCCGGTGATTATAATTCTATTTTTCATAACCTATCTGCTAAAAATTAGTCTCAACGCTGATTTTTCAGTTCAGTAAATGAGAAGGTAAATTTTTTCATTAATGAAATATACGCACTATTCGATTTGCATGTCCCATAAGTAACTCGTCGCGTCTCTAACAAAAGCTGTCCTTGGTTTACAAGAAATTTTCAAGAAATCTCGTAATAAAAAGTTCAATCGCTTTAAGAGAAATTCCTTAACCCATTTCTGGCCGGTACCCGATATACTGAAAATTTTTTTAAACCCTTTTAAAGATGTTGCATTGGGAGGTCGAATAAAGGTTTTCAAGTGAAAAAATGAAAATTGGTTTTCCCGTTTAGTAAGAACAATTTGTTGCGTATACGCAACATTGGCGCTTAAACAGCAAGAATTAAACATTTTTTATTTCTGTACCCCCACGTTTAAAAAACGTAAAACGAATATATTAATTTGTCACCCGGTTTGTAACGCCCATAAGGAGGCGTGGTAGGTATAGAAAAATTTATATATTCTTGATCAGCACCACCACCCGAGTCGATTTAGCCATGTCCGTCTGTCTGTCCGTCTGTCTGTCTGTGATCACGATTACAGCCGTAATTTTCAAGCTGTCATCACGAAATTCGATATTTAAGCTTTTATCTAAAAGATAAAGTTCAAGTTGAAAAATGAGCCAAATCGGCTGAAAATCGATTTTAGCTAGCTCCCATACAAAGTGACTTTATAAAAACGGTTAAATCTCTCAAAATTCCACAAAAATGAATATATGAACTTGAAATTAGCATATGAGCTTTGCTTTTTAATATATGTACACTCTGAGTATGAAATTCAACCGAATCGGATGAAAACCACGCCTACCTCCCATACAAAGTAGCTTTATCTAAAAACAATAGCGAATATTTTCTGTGAAAACTATAACGAAAATGTTTTTTATAAATAAACACTTTATTGATTGCTTATAACTTTGACAAAACCAAACCAAACGGCCGAACCATATAACCAAAGTATATGGTTCGGCCGTGGGGGTATTTTAATTTAGGACCAGTCGAAGATCATTTCTTACTTGTTTTTTTTTTGCTTATCTTACTTTGAAAATTGTAGAATTAATTTCATCCATATTTATTATTTGTATCCATATGTATTAACAATTTTTTATTTATGTATTCAAAACACTGTTGTGGGTGGAGGGATACATTACATTTGAAGCATCGAAAAATGGAATTACGTTTGTACACCTTGCAATGCATTCTCTTTTTATTTTTGTCTTCATTGACAATATGATGCGGCTGATTGAAACTATCTAATTTCATATGATGCGGCAGGTTGGGATTAATATGATGCAGCAGGTTAGGATCTAGGTCTTCATTGCCGTAAACTTAATTGGAATCATAGTTGTTATCAGGCTGTTGAGCGAACATTAGATGGCGGACAATTTCCGCTTTAAAATTCAATTAAGATAAATTTTTTTTATTTTTTATTTTTTACACCATGACGTGTATTTTCTAAATAGTAAATTTTCTAAATAGTATTCCTCCAAAGTGGCCAACACCACATCTTCCCTCGAACCACAACTCTATAGCTAGCAACTCCATTATCGTGGAGATCGACGCCGTCCATATATTTATTATATTCAGCCATAACGTTAAGCATTACGGACATTTTTGTCTTCTTATTTCTATCATATCGTTGAGCCATTGCTACTGGCTCGAGAGGAACGTGATTGGTAGCAATGGTAACCTCCACATTGTCCTGCCAACGAGCAACTAATATTTTATTCGATTCATCCAACATGTCGTCGAACATGTAGTTTTTTAAACTGTTTCCACCTTTCAAATTGGAACCCGCACCACACATGCCATTTTTTCAGATTGTCCCCGTCCCACGAAAACGTCGCTTAGTTAGTAAGCACATCGGATAGTAAGATACAAAGAACTTATAAAACTGAACTGAATAGTGCTCAGGATTCTCAAAATTTCACAGCGAATTCAATATAACCGATGCTTCATGACCAATATCCTTGTTATGCGCTACTGAAGCACCTCCAACAAAACAGATAGCCATCCTAAGGACACAAGCATCAATATTTGCACCCGAGACTGATAGGCTTTCCGCGGATGAACAACATTACATGCATGCCTTCCAAAATATGGGATTGTTTGCTTGTCGATACTTGAATAAGTCGCAAATAAACCCTATTGCATATACCTCTCATTAAGCATTGTCAAAAGGAGCATAACTTTTGCAAATCGATCAGCCGTATCAATGTTGTCGTTTTCTGCCAAATGAAAATAATTTTTTATGGCTAACGACATCCTAACTTTTTTCACACCAAATTCCGGTTGAACAGACCAATCCCATCATAGAACTTTATTTCGGAAGTCATAATTGTATCATAATAAGAACAACCTAACTCGCAACAACAAATAAATTGAAAATTTGGAAAAAAAAAACTATATGTCAATAAACGGCCAATGTTGCGTATACGCAACGCCATCACGTATGTTAAGTGGCCACCAAGACAGGTAAGGTATACATTTTCGGTCATTATGGAGTGTGTCTGTTAGGTTGGTCTATTGACTGCAATATTTCAGACAAATGTCAATATTATAATAAATATAAATATTTTTAATTAATTTTCTAAAAAAATATACATTTTTGGAGACTTTTCCAAGACCTCCCTAACCCCCTTTCCACGGATGGATTATTATTTTTGTTTCCATTTATATATTAGCAACATGTCAACCTTTAGGCCTACTGCAATAGCGACATGGTTTTTATTCTATAACACATTATTATTTCAAATTAAAGTTGGTGTTGCGTATACGCAACCATGGCAAGAAATGGGTTAACATCAAACTGGGATCAGTACTAGAGAGCAAGAAATTAAGCTAACCTGGCTGTAAAATTAGCAAAACTCCAATTTTAACGTGACGAAGTTACGTATTACCGCGCAGGTTATTGTTATTCTCTGAGTATAAGAGCCACGATTAAAAAATGGTACGAACGTAAAGTTTAGTTCTTTGACTTCATTATAAACACAAAACAAACATTCAAAATGTCATCGGGACGTGGTGGGAGTTGCTTAAGCAACGCAACTGCAAATTTGTTACATGAAATTATTACTGGCTGAGTATTAGCGCTAGAATTTAAAATATGTCGCAACAATAAAGACCTGTTTTAAGCCCTCACAGCAAAATAAGACAAAAAATTTCTGACGTCATGGTGACACAGAAAGAGCCGCTCAAATATCGACAATGCAACATTAATGCAGCGGCGTTGCATTGAATTTTTACTCGGTGGGTATATAAGCTACGGTAAATATTTAAAAAAAAAAAGGACTTATACTTGGCCTTACGACAAAAATAAAAAAAAAAAATTCTGACGACACCAGGTCGTGAATATAGCACCTTATGTAACAGGTATGTAATATCGTTGCATGGAATTATTACTCATTCAGGAGACGTGCTGCGGAAAATTTTGTTTTACGACAGCATAGATGTGTTATTACGCCCTACAACTAAATTACAAAAAAAATCTTATCGTAACCCTACGGAGAAAGAAGAGTCAATAACTCTTAAGTGACTGGTCCCGTGACAACTCGAATAGAACCTATCACAGGACAGGTCTGATATAACTTGTCACGGAACTGGTTCTTTGTGGCTGATACGGGGAATTTTATTTTATTCAGCACGGGACCAATTAAAAGGATACAAGCGGATACATATCGATTAAAAGTCAAAGCTCTATTTGTATCGTGGGGAAATTCAAAGTTGAAAAGAAAAAAAAAGTTGCATCACCGAATAAGTATTTAACAATGTGAAGGGCAATATTGAGTAATTGTTTAGTGAAAATTAGGATAGATCACAAATTTGTTCTTCGAGTCCGGTCACGGGACAGGTCCAAGGTGACGGAGCAGGTGGCAATTGACCCCTGTCAATGACAACACTGTGTAAAAGTGACCGGTCGGTTTCATATATTGGTGGTAGTATTGTGACTGATCCCTCTCCCTTGGGATCAAGTGGACTTATCACTTGATAGGTTTAGAACTGGTTCTTTTCTCCGTAGAGAATGATTTTGGGATTGCAACCACATAATGCAGTAAAAATGCTACAACCATAAAAAAACTTTGCATGGAATTTTAACTCTATGCCAACCCGTAACTGCAAATTTTATGGAACGAAAGTGAAGTGAACGTGAGGTCTTCGGGCACATGATAAAGATTAAAAAATAAAAAAATGGTTGTCTTATGAGGCCCCTCAGGGAACCACCCAATGTGACCCATATGCATCACTTTTGCTGAGTTAATTGCATGCAGCTACGGCAAAGTTAACGTACCAAGGAAAAGCACAAGCCATGAAGAAGCAAATAAAAAAATCAAACGCAAAAGCAACACCAACACCAACAACAATATCAACAACAACATCAACATCAACATCAACATCAACATCAACATCAACATCAACATCAACATCAACATCAACATCAACATCAACATCAACATCAACATCAACATCAACATCAACATCAACATCAACATCAACATCAACATCAACATCAACATCAACATCAACATCAACATCAACATCAACATCAACATCAACATCAACATCAACATCAACATCAACATCAACATCAACATCAACATCAACATCAACATCAACATCAACATCAACATCAACATCAACATCAACATCAACATCAACATCAACATCAACATCAACATCAACATCAACATCAACATCAACATCAACATCAACATCAACATCAACATCAACATCAACATCAACATCAACATCAACATCAACATCAACATCAACATCAACATCAACATCAACATCAACATCAACATCAACATCAACATCAACATCAACATCAACATCAACATCAACATCAACATCAACATCAACATCAACATCAACATCAACATCAACATCAACATCAACATCAACATCAACATCAACATCAACATCAACATCAACATCAACATCAACATCAACATCAACATCAACATCAACATCAACATCAACATCAACATCAACATCAACATCAACATCAACATCAACATCAACATCAACATCAACATCAACATCAACATCAACATCAACATCAACATCAACATCAACATCAACATCAACATCAACATCAACATCAACATCAACATCAACATCAACATCAACATCAACATCAACATCAACATCAACATCAACATCAACATCAACATCAACATCAACATCAACATCAACATCAACATCAACATCAACATCAACATCAACATCAACATCAACATCAACATCAACATCAACATCAACATCAACATCAACATCAACATCAACATCAACATCAACATCAACATCAACATCAACATCAACATCAACATCAACATCAACATCAACATCAACATCAACATCAACATCAACATCAACATCAACATCAACATCAACATCAACATCAACATCAACATCAACATCAACATCAACATCAACATCAACATCAAAATCAACATCAACATCAACATCAACATCAACATCAACATCAACATCAACATCAACATCAACATCAACATCAACATCAACATCAACATCAACATCAACATCAACATCAAGATCAACATCAAGATCAACATCAAGATCAAGATCAAGATCAACATCAACATCAACATCAACATCAACATCAACATCAACATCAACATCAACATCAACATCAGCATCAACATCAACATCAACATCAACATCAACATCAACATCAACATCAACATCAACATCAACATCAACATCAACATCAACATCAACATCAACATCAACATCAACATCAACATCAACATCAACATCAACATCAACATCAACATCAACATCAACATCAACATCAACATCAACATCAACATCAACATCAACATCAACAGCAACATCAACATCAACATCAACATCAACATCAACATCAACATCAACATCAACATCAACATCAACATCAACATCAACATCAACATCAACATCAACATCAACATCAACATCAACATCAACATCAACATCAACATCAACATCAACATCAACATCAACATCAACATCAACATCAACATCAACATCAACATCAACATCAACATCAACATCAAGATCAACATCAAGATCAACATCAAGATCAACATCAACATCAACATCAACATCAACATCAACATCAACATCAACATCAGCATCAACATCAACATCTACATCAACATCAACATCAACATCAACATCAACATCAACATCAACATCAACATCAACATCAACATCAACATCAACATCAACATCAACATCAACATCAACATCAACATCAACATCAACATCAACATCAACATCAACATCAACATCAACATCAACATCAACATCAACATCAACATCAACATCAACATCAACATCAACATCAACATCAACATCAACATCAACATCAACATCAACATAAACATCAACAGCAACATCAACATCAACATCAACATCAACATCAACATCAACATCAACATCAACATCAACATCAACATCAACATCAACATCAACATCAACATCAACATCAACATCAACATCAACATCAACATCAACATCAACATCAACATCAACATCAACATCAACATCAACATCAACATCAACATCAGCATCAACATCAACATCAACATCAACATCAACATCAACATCAACATCAACATCAACATCAACATCAACATCAACATCAACATCAACATCAACATCAACATCAACATCAACATCAACATCAACATCAATATCAATATCAACATCAACATCAACATCAACATCAACATCGACATCAACATCAACATCAACATCAACATCAACATCAACATTAACATCAACATCAACATCAACATCAACATCAACATCAACATCAATATCAATATCAATATCAACATCAACATCAACATCAACATCAACATCAACATCAACATCAACATTAACATTAACATTAACATCAACATCAACAACAACAACAAAAACAATCTTGTTAGTTATGATGTCAACAGTTTTTTCGTGGCAGCCAACATTGCTCACTAACAAAAAAATAACACAATGAAATCGGACTATGAAACCGGAAAGTGAATGAAAATAATGGAAAATAATGAAAAGGACTATGACATGAATTAAGATATGAATAAGTACAAAAATTAAGACACACCTAAAATATAGCTTTCCAAACTAGAAAAGGGATTCGGTACATTGATTAAGTCAAGAATTTCGTCTTGGATTAAAACAAGAGTTTGTACATGAAATAGGAGTACACCGCCACGCCAAAACATACGTGTGTGTTCACGCCATCTCTGTTTTTTTTGTGGATATTTTGACATGGGTAAGAAATTGAGCGTCCGCAAAGTTTTGTGCAACATTTGAGTACCACTATAAATAAATACGAAATTAACCTGTAAACATTTTAATTTTTGATTTATTTATGGCATTTAAGTTAAATTTTCAGTTTTGGTATATTTAGAGAGTTATAGTAAAATTTCATGACAAATATTTTTATGGAACATTTTAACCCATTATATCCTTGTTTTATGTGTTATATTTGCCATTTATCACAAAAGGGTCAAAAAATACCCATAAATTGAAAAGTTAGAGGGTTAAAATGTTCCACAAAAATGTTCCTCGTAGTATTTTTCATAAATTTTGTGTATACATTTTATACCCAAAATGTGAGGGTCCCATGGCTTCCCATACTGATTCATTATAAGAATCAAAAGGGGGGAAACTTTAATTCCCCTAAAATAAAACTCATACGTAAACTCTTAAAACCCCGATACACGCATATTTTTTGTTTGGTTCCCTCTACCAGAATCTGTTGTCAGAATCTTATTATTTTGGAAAAAAAATATTGATTTTGTTATTTAGTGTTATTAGGCCAGAAATATAAATAGCAACAGCTCTAAGTCATAAAAAAAATTAATATATGAATAAGTCATACATCGGTCAATATTAAGTAGAAAAAAATTTCCATTTACTTTATTTGTCTGTAGCGCAGTGGGCAGATAGCTCCAGAAATTTATATTTTATTAAGGTTCCTTAATGTAGGCACGTTATATGGTTATTCGTTTGAATACGTCTAATATCCAATATAATAAAAAACTATATTTTATAAAATATATCGAAATAAAATTAAAAACTTTAGAATATGTTTTTTTTTTCAACTATGCACAGCTAATAGCATGCACAGGTAAATCACAGTCTTTTTAATATATGAGAAAAATTTTTTAATTTGATAATTTCACAAATTTTGAAATAATAGCGATATTTGAGATTAGATTTCCAAAGTACGAAAGAAAATGTCATAAGATCTCTTAGATTAACTGTTGATGTGCGTAACTCTTGCTATATTAATTTCTCCAAATTAAACGTAACCTATTCTTAAAACTTTTGAGTGTTTAAAGTGTCTTTGTCTTGTAGAAAAAGTTGAAATCAATTATAATTTATTACTGCCATTTCAACTGCTTCAACTTTACAATGATATTTATTAGTACTCATTCATTATTAATCAGTCAGTAATAAATCAATTTCAATCATTCTGTTATTTTCTATAATAGTATAACAAGAAAAAGCCATTCAAAGCTTTAATTAATTAAACATCATAAATATAAGCGTGAACGTAATAATTAAATGTCACTCATACGCCAGGCTGCTCTAGAATTTTCACTAGAGTAAAGACCACAAATTTACGAAATAGCTCGAAACTTTTAATTAAGCCAAACAAATGTTAACTTAAAGTAAGCTATGCTTATACTTGTCTCCCTCTTTTACACTCAATCTGTAACGTTCTTTTTGTTACACTTCAAGGAAAACCAAAAAAACAAAAAAACTTTTTACTCTAAAGTTTTGAGTTTATTTTCCTAGGAACATGGTGCAATGAAACAACAAAAACCTAACACATCAGCAACATTTTGTTAAAGTTTGTCTGATTGTTTTTTTTTTTTTGTGTTTTTGTTTTGTTGCTTCTTTGGCTGTGTGAATTTTTGCTGAATTTAAGCCAAAAATATAGCCAAACCGCAATAAGCAGTGGTTTTTACTCATGAAATTTTCTGAATTTTAACACAAGGTGCTAAAAACTTTTTATTGATGTTGTTGGTTTCATGTTGTTGTTTGCTGCTCATAAAGTTAAGGTTTTTAAACTGAGTCATGGGTGACCCAATTTGAAATAATTCTTAATTTTTCTCACATGTGTTGTTTGGCACAAAAATGTTTTTGGGGGAATTATCTTTACTTTTTTTTTTTTTTTTTAAATCATCATGGCTTAAAAACCTTTTTTGCAAAAAATTTCAATTTTAACTAAGCTTCTACTAGCCGCCGTTAATCTCCACCTTCCAAAGCACTCAAACTTGATAAAAGCTTGAAAATTTTTAAGCCTGCAGCTTATACTCGCTAAAATACGAACTCCTAACATTTTTACTGACAAGTACTGTAAGTGAAACTACACACACACACACACACACTCTCGCGAACATATGTGATTTAAAAGCTTAAGTGCTGCAGTAGAACTTGCTGCCGCCACGGGGCTTCATTGCATATCCGGCAATGTAGTCGCTGCGTGCCACTGACAGTAAAACTATTGCGAATGCATTGGCTGTTACAAATGGTGTTGGATTTTTTTTATTGTTTTTATTTTATATCAAGTATTTTGTTGCCCTGGAACAAAAACAAGCACGATAGCTTGTTTCATTTCAAAGGGCTGTTATGGGGTGTTTTCAGCTTGAAAACTTTTTATGCTTGGTAACGGGCAAATATATTGTTTAACGTAATAATCAATTGAGTGGGACTCAATATGACGTTTGGCTTTTAATGGCGCTGCTTTAATAAGTTTCCGCTTAAAGGACTTTATAAGTTGTTGTTTAAAAAAACACAAAAAAGTATGCACTTGGCTTTGTCACCGACACACTTAGGGTGACAACAGCCGTGACAACGTTTAGGCGTGACAATGTTCCTTTATTTTTTCCATATTCTTATCTGCATGCTTATCTCTAAATAGGTATGTATGCATGTCTCTAAATATAACCTCACTCCTTGTCGAAGTCTTTTTAAATTATTGTCTCACTTTTGTCAAAATCCTTGACCTAATCCTTGTATAAATTTTTGTCCATATTCTTGTCCCTAACTTTGTTTTAATCCATGTCAAAGTCTTATCTTAATACTTGTTCTAGGACTCGGATATTCTGGTCCAAGTTCTGGTCTCTCTCCTACTCGTTGCTTTAATCTTTTTCCAAATCGTTTTCATAATCCTTTATTAGTCTTTGTCGTAATACTTGTACCAATATTTGTATTAATTATTGTTCCCATCATTTTACTTATACGTGTCCTTATCATTTTACTAATCTTTGTTCATATCCTTGTTCGAATTCTTGTCCTTAAGATTAGCCTTCTCCTTATCTATAGTATGTCCTGGTCTAAGCCCATACCCTAGTTCTTGTCTTAATCCTTCTCATTATCCATTCCTTGTTGTCATACTTGTCGTAATCCTTGCTTAAATGCCTGTCCTTATCATTATTCAAGCCCTTGCTCTCAACCTTCTCCAAACCTTTGTAAGTTTGTACTTATCTTTGTGTGTGTTATCCTTATTTGAATCTTTGTTCAAATCCTTATCCTAGCCCTTGGCCAAATTTTTATTCAAATTCTTATTCTCATCCTTCTTCTTTGTCTTTATTTTTTTGCGTTTTTTATACTTGTTTGAATCTTGGTCCAAATCCTTGTCCTAGTCCTTACCAAATCCTTAACCAAATTGTTGCCTTATCCTAGTCCTTGACCATATCCTTGACTAATTCTATATTCAAAACCTTGTTCTTATCTATATCTTACTATTTGTCCAATCCTTGTTTTAATTCCAGTATCCTTGTAACTCTCTCAATTTACTAGAAATTTAATAAGCTAAAAGATAAAAGACTTTAGGATAATAATTCGATGCTTCTAATTGACAAATTGACTTAAAAATAACCTTTCTGCCAATTTGTTGTATAGTCCCTGCGTAGAGAATGAAGAAACTTCAAGATATATTCGTACTGAATGCCCAGTTCTTCTTGAGGAAAGCCGAGAAACTATACAGTGGAATAGTTAATTTAGTGTCCTTAGCAATCTGCACCTCGAAAATATTCTCTGTTTTCTGAAAAATTCGTAATCTAGAGCAACAGAACTTTTTCAAATACTCAGGTATGATCCAATCCCTGTTTCTGACAATGTGATTCTTTATCTGTGTGACTTTTTCAATACAATGCACAATAGGGGAAAATAGCGCTATTCACTGGCATTAGCCTTATTTCTAAAGTATCGAGGTTAAAAGGTTAAAAACTCTTTTTTTGCAAAGCAGGAACTTGAACCAAAGCAAATAATGATACTTAATGGTATGGTAATGGTATGGTAATGGTATGGTAATGGTATGGTAATGGTATGGTAATGGTATGGTAATGGTATGGTAATGGTATGGTAATGGTATGGTAATGGTATGGTAATGGTATGGTAATGGTATGGTAATGGTATGGTAATGGTATGGTAATGGTATGGTAATGGTATGGTAATGGTATGGTAATGGTATGGTAATGGTATGGTAATGGTATGGTAATGGTATGGTAATGGTATGGTAATGGTATGGTAATGGTATGGTAATGGTATGGTAATGGTATGGTAATGGTATGGTAATGGTATGGTAATGGTATGGTAATGGTATGGTAATGGTATGGTAATGGTATGGTAATGGTATGGTAATGGTATGGTAATGGTATGGTAATGGTATGGTAATGGTATGGTAATGGTATGGTAATGGTATGGTAATGGTATGGTAATGGTATGGTAATGGTATGGTAATGGTATGGTAATGGTATGGTAATGGTATGGTAATGGTATGGTAATGGTATGGTAATGGTATGGTAATGGTATGGTAATGGTATGGTAATGGTATGGTAATGGTATGGTAATGGTATGGTAATGGTATGGTAATGGTATGGTAATGGTATGGTAATGGTATGGTAATGGTATGGTAATGGTATGGTAATGGTATGGTAATGGTATGGTAATGGTATGGTAATGGTATGGTAATGGTATGGTAATGGTATGGTAATGGTATGGTAATGGTATGGTAATGGTATGGTAATGGTATGGTAATGGTATGGTAATGGTATGGTAATGGTATGGTAATGGTATGGTAATGGTATGGTAATGGTATGGTAATGGTATGGTAATGGCATGGTAATGGTATGGTAATGGTATGGTATGGTAATGGTATGGTAATGGTATGGTAATGGTATGGTAATGGTATAGTAATGGTATGGTAATGGTATGGTAATGGTATGGTAATGGTATGGTAATGGTATGGTAATGGTATGGTAATGGTATGGTAATGGTATGGTAATGGTATGGTAATGGTATGGTAATGGTATGGTAATGGTATGGTAATGGTATGGTAATGGTATGGTAATGGTATGGTAATGGTATGGTAATGGTATGGTAATGGTATGGTAATGGTATGGTAATGGTATGGTAATGGTATGGTAATGGTATGGTAATGGTATGGTAATGGTATGGTAATGGTATGGTAATGGTATGGTAATGGTATGGTAATGGTATGGTAATGGTATGGTAATGGTATGGTAATGGTATGGTAATGGTATGGTAATGGTATGGTAATGGTATGGTAATGGTATGGTAATGGTATGGTAATGGTATGGTAATGGTATGGTAATGGTATGGTAATGGTATGGTAATGGTATGGTAATGGTATGGTAATGGTATGGTAATGGTATTGTAATGGTATGGTAATGGTATGATAATGGTATGGTAATGGTATGGTAATGGTATGGTAATGGTATGGTAATGTTATGTCATAAATTGATATAAAATATGATCCCTTCATACTATTCAATTTGCAATATGTCTTCACATAAAATGCTTTAGCTTCACTTTACTTGTGACGATCACACACATATTTTGTTAAAGCTCAAAAAAGCTGTAAGACATAAATTTTGACATTTGAATTTCAATTGATAGTTTCATAACTTACAATAAATAATTTGTGGATTTGAAATGATTTTTGGTGAATTCAAATTGATCTGTTTTTAATTCTAAGTGATTTGTTTTCTGCATTTCTAATGGAATTTCTGAATTTGAATTGATTTTTATAAATTTCAAGTGGAATTTCTGAATTTCAATTGATCTCTTCTGAATTTTAAATGATTTTTTTCTGAATTTCAAATGTCATTTTCAATTTAGCTTTTCTGAATTTCAAATGCAATATCTGAAATTTATTTTATCTTCTCTAAATTATAATTGTTCATGATGTAGACTACGAAACACTAATATAGTTTGCGTTTTACTTACCATGGGCACCTACCATTTTCAAAATGCAGGTTTGTAGAACGTATGGCGTAAAAATGTACGTTCATCATGCAAGGTAAAGGAAAAGTACGAATGTCGGCTACTGTACATAAAGTACTTGTGCATTCGCGACAAATAATGGAATGTGCGAAGATACTGTTAAAGCGTGCAATAAACTATGTAAGTAGGTCGCGATGGGGTGAAGCGTTTCGCTTTTTTTTTTTTTTGTAGACGTACCTCCAAAAATTATAATTTTCGATGGTTATTGGCTTAAATCGCAAGAATGGATATTTTTCTTAATATCTATGCGATCGAAGTTGAATTTTTTCGATTTCGGTAAAAAATTATGGGGATACTGGGAGGGTGAAGAGTTTCATCAAAAGAATTTTTCCGTTTTCATGTGTAAACATCAACATAAATCGGTTTAATGGCCTCGGGCAGGTGCCTTAGTCAGCAAGAAACTAAAATACTGAATAAAAGTAATCGAATCCAAGGTTATTATTCATCGCTAAGATCAAGGTCAGAGGCGCAGTTTCGGCAGGTGTAGTAGCCACGGTTGCCCATATCGACGAATTTCAAGTGATATGGCCGGTCGCATTTGTTGCAATAAATTGAAAAATGCCAAAAAACCAATAAAAATGCATTGAACACACATAAAAACGCATTCACACGGAGTTTTTGGGGTGAAACGTTTCATTTGAAAAAACCCGGAAAAACACTTAATATTTTTTTAGAACATAATTAAACCAACACGACTTATATATTTTCCTTGAATTTGTTGGCATAAAAAACGATTCAAATTCACTCGATCAAAACAACACTTAAAAAAAAAATTGTTTACAGGTTTTTGGAGCAACACTATGTACGTCTGAACGCTTCGCTGTATCATGAAAAACTGTAAAACAATGAAAGCAACACGTGGTGATATGAAATTTGGTTATATGTAAGCGCATTGTCAAAATTTCACAGGTGAAACGCTTCAGCCTACCACACCCTACGATAGACTGCATCAAGCGAGAACTATAGGAAGAGCTGAATATCTTCAAAATATTTTCAATAGAGCCATGGATAGCTCAGATCCGCTTATATCCACAGTTTATCTTAAAAAAGACTTCAACAATTAAAAAAAACTCCAACTACCTTCTGAAGTAATATCACCATTCCACTGTGAAATTTTAGATAAAACAGAAAAAGACCGGATATCAACTGCTGGAACTAGTAATTTAAACGAAATGCCAAATACAGAAGAAGTTTATATAGGTGCCCTAGGAATGTATTTTAATTGTATTTATTTGTTGAATTATTTTGAATTAGACAATTAGGGTGGAGGGGTGTGTGTGTGTGAATTTTTACAAAATGTTTACCACAAAAATCCAAAAAGTACCCATACTGTGCTACCCAATATATGAGCTCGCCATAAACCATAACTATCTCTCTATCATCGTGAGCATCAGCTAGTTTAATTATTAAAAATTCAGCTGACAGCAGTTTTTGTCTAGGTTCCAAGTAAATTTGGGCATTTTCCTCATTGCACTATCAACGATTTCTTCCATGCTCCAACCCTGTAGCATCATTTTTTGTCTGGTTCATTTCGTTCTTACTGCACACAGGCGTAAAGAGATAATTTGAATTTTTGGCACATTACCAAAGTAGTTTATGAAAATTTCAACGCTTCTATGTTGAGCAGTCTTTGGCAGAAGCATGTGTTTTATATGAAAGTAGCAAAAAATGATGCTAAGTCTCGAACATAGACGCATAGATTCATAGACTTCATTGCTTGAGAGCTTTTAATTGTTTTACTTATGGATGTTGTGTTAGAACATGAAGTATCATTAGCATACAGCTATATAAAGGATTGTGTCGGCGTCTGAACAATTTATGAAGGTAGCTAAAAGTGTTTAAAATATATATATATAAATATATTTATATATATATCTTAAAAAGTCCAATAAAACAGTTCATCTTAAAAACAAAGACAATTAAATGTTACTCATACGCCCCGTCGTCAAAGTTTCATGTTGAGTTAATTGTTTTATCTTATAACTAGACTCATGCGTTCCAAAGTCAAACATTGAAATTAAGCTGAACAATGATGAATCATTGGGTATAAGCTAAATGTGCTCCTCCTCTAAACTGTTATTGTTACTGTTAAACCATGTGTTGCCTATGGAATATACTCGTATTCATTTCTTTTTATTTATTTAACAGATATTTACCAAAACAAGCACTAAATACTTCTTCACAGAAATACACAAGTGCACACATGTGTGCACACGTATTCTCCAACACACTCACATACTTACAACAGCGATAATATAATCCTTTACTTCCTTAGTTAACAAATTGTGGTAGTTCTACTTATTCGAGCCACTTGTTAGTTAAGTGAATAGATGCGGAATAATTAATTAAGTTAACTAACTGCTTAGCGGCATGAAGAGCAAACGACAGTGGAAGAATACGTTGGAGCTGTTAGAGCAGAAGTTGTTTTTGCTGTTGCTACTCGTATCTATCCGCTAGAAGAATTTCAAGTTTTGGGTGCTATTTTTGTTTGTGTTTTTTTGTTTGCACGTAGGTAGCTAATTTTAATTAAAACCACGTATGGAAAGCAAACATAGCAACAATTTGCTTGATTCTATTGTTGTTGTTCACACCATTCCTGCTGTTGCTATCTAAAATGCAGGCAGCAGTGCATATCTAATGAGATGTTAAGTAACTCACAGACGCACAAAATTTTGCGCATCATCCTGAATTAAGTCAACCTCTGAGCACGAGCCGTATTCGTTGCGAAAGTATACAATAAGAAAAAAAAAATAAACAAGAAAATTTAAAAATAAATCCAAAACAACTTTATATCAAAATCGTTATTGTTGATACCATGGAATTTTCGTTACCCTAGCATGTGAGCATATCAAATATAACGCAACTCGAGCAAATGTGTCCTTTTGTAAGCTTAAAAAATACTAGCACTCGTGCTGTATGTCTGTCGTGCATTCATGACAGTCGTGAAATGATCTGATTCGAATCCTCCTGAATCCTCCAAATTTATGTACATGTGACAAAGCATGAAAGCAAATAAGAAGAGCTTACTATATATATACATATGTGTTTGTGAGTATTTGTCTGCTTATGTGTGTGTGCGCAGAAAAGTGAATTGATGTGCAAACAAAAGTAGCAGTTGAAGGCGAAGATAAAATTAAATCATAGCAGGCTGATTGTTGATGGATGGAATCTCTTATTAACTCGAATTTAAATTATAAGCTTATCCACAAGCTGTGTGAAAATTTGCGCTTTTTAAATAAGCTTCTCGAGAATTAATTAATTTATGGAAGATTATAAGGTTATGATAATAAAGAGTGATTTTTTAAGTGCCTGATAACTTTTTTTTTAAAAAAAACGCATAAAATTTGCAAAATCTCATCGGTTCTTTATTTGAAACGTTAGATTGGTCCATGACATTTACTTTTTGAAGATAATTTCATTTAAATGTTGACCGCGGCTGCGTCTTAGGTGGTCCATTCGGAAAGTCCAATTTTGGGCAACTTTTTCGAGCATTTCGGCCGGAATAGCCCGAATTTCTTCGGAAATGTTGTCTTCCAAAGCTGGAATAGTTGCTGGCTTATTTCTGTAGACTTTAGACTTGACGTAGCCCCACAAAAAATAGTCTAAAGGCGTCAAATCGCATGATCTTGGTGGCCAACTTACCGGTCCATTTCTTGAGATTAATTGTTCTCCGAAGTTTTCCCTCAAAATGGCCATAGAATCGCGAGATGTGTGGCATGTAGCGCCATCTTGTTGAAACCACATGTCAACCAAGTTCAGTTCTTCCATTTTTGGCAACAAAAAGTTTGTTAGCATCGAACGATAGCGATCACCATTCACCGTAACGTTGCGTCCAACAGCATCTTTGAAAAAATACGGTCCAATGATTCCACCAGCGTACAAACCACACCAAACAGTGCATTTTTCGGGATGCATGGCCAGTTCTTGAACGGCTTCTGGTTGCTCTTCACTCCAAATGCGGCAATTTTGCTTATTTACGTAGCCATTCAACCAGAAATGAGCCTCATCGCTGAACAAAATTTGTCGATAAAAAAGCGGATTTTCTGCCAACTTTTCTAGGGCCCATTCACTGAAAATTCGACGTTGTGGCAGATCGTTCGGCTTCAGTTCTTGCACGAGCTGTATTTTATACGGTTTTACACCAAGATCTTTGCGTAAAACCTTCCATGTGGTCGAATAACACAAACCCAATTGCTGCGAACGGCGACGAATCGACATTTCACGGTCTTCAGCAACACTCTCAGAAACAGACGCAATATTCTCTTCTGTACGCACTGTACGCATTCGTGTGGTTGGTTTAATGTCCAATAAAGTAAACTGAGTGCGAAACTTGGTCACAATCGCATTAATTGTTTGCTCACTTGGTCGATTATGTAGACCATAAATCGGACGTAAAGCGCGAAACACATTTCGAACCGAACACTGATTTTGGTAATAAAATTCAATGATTTGCAAGCGTTGCTCGTTAGTAAGTCTATTCATGATGAAATGTCAAAGCATACTGAGCATCTTTCTCTTTGACACCATGTCTGAAATCCCACGTGATCTGTCAAATACTAATGCATGAAAATCATAACCTCAAAAAAATCACCCTTTAATAATCTACATAAATTATTGAGAATATATAGAACTTAGTATAGAGGGTACTTGACTTCGCAACAAAAATAAAACTTAAATTCTGAAATAAAATATAACTCAAATCAATCAATTCATAGAAAATGCAACGAAAATACAATAGCGTTGCATGTATTTCTCAGTGACTAAATAGAACTTGGGTCTATCAGGTAACTGTGTAATTTAGAATAAATGTTCCACCTTTGCATGGAAGTATTACCTGGAACTAAGGGAAATGTTAAAGTACCACAGAAGAGGTGGTATTTTAGCCTGTTGGTAAAAAACGGACAGAAACTAAAACAATGACAAAAGCAAAAGCAAAGGCAAAAGAAAAAGCAAAAGCAAAAGCAAAAGCAAAAACATAAGCAAAAGCAAAAGCAAAAGCAAAAGCAAAAGCAAAAGCAAAAGCAAAAGCAAAAGCAAAAGCAAAAGCAAAAGCAAACGTGAAAGCAAAAGCAAAAGCAAAAACCAAAAGCAAAAGCAAAAGCAAAAGCAAAAGCAAAAGCAAAAGCAAAAGCAAAAGCAAAAGCAAACGCAAAAGCAAAAACAAAAGCAAAAGCAAAAGCAAAAGCAAAAGCAAAAGCAAAAGCAAAAGCAAAAGCAAAAGCAAAAGCAGAAGCAAAAGCAAAAGCAAAAGCAGAAGCAAAAACAAAAGCAAAATCCAAAGCAAAAGCAAAAGCAAAAGCAAAAGCAAAAGCAAAAACATAAGCAAAAGCAAAAGCAAACGTGAAAGCAAAAGCAAAAACCAAAAGCAAAAGCAAAAGTAAGAGCAAAAACAAAATCAAAATCAAAAGCAAAAACAAAAGCAAATCAAAAGCAAAACCAAAAGAAATAACAAAAGCAAAATCAAAAGAAAGTGCAAAAGCCAAAGAAAAAGCAAAAGCAAACGAAAAAGACAAAGAAAAAGAAAAAAAAAGAAATTGAAAAAGCAAAAGCAAAAGCAAAAGCAAAAGAAAAAGCAAAAACATACGCAACAGCAAAAACAAAAGTAAAAGCAAAAGCAAAAGCAAAATCAATATCAAAAGCAAAATTAAAAGCAAAAGCAAAATCAAAAGCAAAAGGAAGATCAAAAGCAAAAACAAAAGAAAATAAAAACCCTGGGTATGATAAGGACTAAGACAAGGTTTTGGGAACAGATTAGGATAAGGAATTGGAAAAGGATTTGGGCAATAATTATAAAAAATAATAATGAAAAAATATCAACATAAATTTGGACTGTAATCAGGATGACGACTTATTAAGGATTCAGACAAGGATTAAGTAAAGACAAAGGGTGGGGATAAGAAAAGGATAAGAATGAGGCCTAGCAAAAGGTTTTAGAAAAAGATTGAAACAAGGATGTATAATAGGACGGGGAAAAAAAAATTTAACTAGAAAAAGGATATGGACTAGTACATGGACTAAAACAAAGAACAGGAAAGAGACAACTGTAAGGAATTGAACAAGAATTGAGACGGGGTTAAGGAGAAGGTCTAGGAAATTGGGAAATTGGGAAGGAAAAAAATTATAAAATGATCTTGAATACACATTAGAGCAAGGATCAGGACAAATCTTAAAATAAGGCTTATAAAAAGGACAAGAGCACGGTTTATGACAAAGATTTGGATAAGGATTTGGATAAGTATTTTTAAAAATATTGGGGCGATTGCTGAAACAAAGATAGGTAAAATATTAAGACAAGAATCAGTATAAGGATTGTGACAAGGATTTAGACAAGAATTACTGCAAGAAATAATAATGGGTGTTTTTTTTAGGCGTTTGTTTTTCGAATAGAGATAAAACTGGCATTTTGTGGTCAAATCTGGAAACTCTAATGTCATTTATGTTGAGTTTGGTTTGTCATTTCATCATGAACAGGTTGACAAGAGAACAATGCCATTCTTTCCGTCCATTTTATAGTCAACATAATCGTCCATCAGAGCAATTAATTCGGTTAACCATGGGTCGTTTTCGCACTACGTTTACTCTATGTGATAATACGCATCCGCAAAGACGTCAAACAGTGCGCACCGAAGAAACAATTGCCGCTGTAGAGCAAAATGTTGAAGAGGACCCGATTGAATCGATTCGCCACCGTGCACAGCAATTGGAGCTTTGTCCATCAACTTTATGGAAGATTTTGCGCAAAGATCTTGGCTTGCGACCTTACAAGATCCAGCTTGTGCAAGAATTAAAGCCGCGAGACCATGCAATGCGTCGTGATTTTGGTGTATGGGCCGAAAATGAGATTGATCTCGATGCTGATTTTCATCGCAAAATTTTGTTCAGTGATGAGGCTCATTTTTGGTTGAATGGCTACGTCAACAAGCAAAATTGCCGCATTTGGAGTGAAGAGAATCCACATGAGATCCTTGAGACGCCATTACATCCACAAAAACTGACTGTTTGGTGTGCTCTATGGGCTGGTGGAGTCATTGGGCCATACTTCTTCCGAAATAATGCTGGAGAGTCAGTTACCATTAATGGAGGTCGGTATAGAGCCATGATAACCGACTATTTTGTTCCCGAATTTGATGGCATGAATGTGGATGAGTTGTGGTTCCAACAAGACGGCGCTATATGCCACACAGCGCACGTCACAATCGATTTATTGAAGGAAACATTCGATGAGCGCATAATTTCGCGGAATGGACCTGTCAATTGGCCACCAAGATGATAGGTGGGCCGATAATATCCTCGTTTCTGAGTTTACGCCTAAAAATAAGTCTAGAAGGACGAATAAAATCGCCCATCAGACACAAAAAAACTAAATAGATTATCCCTTTACTATCAAAATGTAAGGGGATTACGTTCTAAAACACGCGACATATTTTTGGCATCTCAGAATTTCTCTGAGGATATTATCGCGTTAACAGAAACATGGCTGAACGGAAGCATTATTGACTTGGAACTGTTTGACAATAGTTTTCAAGTTTTTAGAAGGGACAGACACACTGACAATATTTCTGCTGTTGGTGGTGGTGTCCTTTTAGCTGTAAGGAATTCCTTTGTCAGTTCCTTAATTGATATTCCCTGCTCTTCCAATATTGAACTGTTATGCGTTAAGGTGTTACATTGTAATTCCAATGTATATGTTATTAATGCATATGTTCCCCCAAAGAGCAGTGCAGAAGTCTATGCAAGCCTTGCGGATTGCATAGAATATATAATAAATCTACTTGACGTTAATGACGACATTTTACTGTTGGGCGATTTCAATCTGCCTGACTTAAAATGGCATTCTTCCGACGATGATACATATTTTTGTGCATCAAATTCGAAGACTCGCCAAGAGCATATATTTGTTGACAATATATGTTCTGACTTACAACAAGTTAGTTGTATTTATAATAGTCTTGAAAGACTTCTTGACCTGGTCTTAACTACAGACAGTAACAATGTGATTGTAAAGAGGGCCCTCCATGCTCTGACTATTGTAGATGAATACCATCCACCATTGAGCATTTGGTATAAATCGGACAGAGAGAGCATAGTTAATTCGAGTTCAATCGATAAGGTATATGAATTCAATTTTAAAAAAGCTGACTTTTTGAAGTTGAATCATTTACTTCATAACAAACTAAATGTTATTTTAGAGTACTTAGATGGAAATAACCTTGATGATTCCATAAATTTTTTTTATACGGAGCTCTTTACTATGTTCTCTCAGTCCGTACCATTTACCCTCAAATTTGCGAAAAACTGTGCGTACCCTTGGTACACAAAGGATTTAAAAACTCTTCGCAACAACAGGAATAGGGCATGGAAGAAATATATCTGTAGTTTAGACTCAAATGACCTGGAAACCTACAAACGTTTGTTTCTGGAATTTGAAAATAGCTCAGCTGCATTATATAATGAATATTTAGACAATATAAAGTTGAGAATACTGTCTGATCCAAAGAAGTTTTGGGGATTCATAAATACAAAGAAGAAATCCGATGGATTCCCTTCATCATTTAAAACTGTTGATGGAATTACTGACGATCCCGTCATTATTTGTAGTTTATTTGCAAATCTTTTTAAAGAGTCATTTTGTTCGGATTCCTTTGATCCTGATGAGGGGTATTTTGAACATATGAATTCTACACCCAGAGTTTCTTTGGACTCTTTATCCTTTACCTCAGAGGATATTTTAAAATATATTAGTTCGATCGATGAAGATTTTAGCGCTGGACCTGATGGAATTCCTGCCGCAGTGTTAACTCAATGCGGTTCAATTTTGTGTCAACCACTTTCTTTGTTATTTAATAAATCTATAAACGAAAGTTATTTTCCACTCTTTTGGAAAAAATCATTTATTAGTCCTATTTATAAAAAAGGTTGCAGGAATGATGTTATTAATTACAGGCCCATTGCTAAACTGTCATCGATTCCAAAACTTTTTGAGCGAATCGTGTATGATCGGGTAAAAATTCACTGCCGTGAAGTCATAACAACTCGTCAGCATGGTTTTGTTAATGGCAGATCTACGGTATCTAATCTACTCGATTTTACAACCTTTTGCTTAAACACCATTGAATCTGGTTGCCAGGTCGACTGTATCTACACTGACTTTAGCAAAGCATTTGATAAGTTACCACACAATCTAATTCTATTTAAACTTAAGTCCATTGGATTTCCACAATATTTTGTAAACTGGATTAAATCGTATTTGACAGAGCGATCTTATCAAATACGATTCCGAGGGGTTTTGTCTACCGAGTTTATTGCGCTATCAGGTGTTCCTCAAGGAAGTCACCTTGGTCCACTTCTGTTTATTTTAGCCATTAATGATGTGACCCATATCATTAAAAACTCTCATCTGCTTATTTATGCGGATGATATGAAGATATACAGAAAAATAAATTCTCAAGACAATTCAGCCCTACTCCAGTCCGATCTGAAATCTTTTGAAGTTTGGTGTTCTAAAAATAATATGTTTCTTAATCCAGATAAATGCCAAACTATGACCTTTTCGCGAAAAAGGAATAATGTAGTTTTTGATTATAAAATAAAAGATACTGCTTTATGTCGTGTGGATGTCGTTAAAGATCTGGGAATATATATGGATTCTAAGCTTTCATTTACCATTCATATTGATAACATTTGTAAAAAAGCATCTTCTATGCTTGGATTTATTAAACGCTGGGCCAAAGAATTAAATAGCATGATTACGACTACAACGTTGTATTATGCAATAGTGCGTCCTCACTTGGAGTACGCAAGTCAAGTTTGGTCTCCAAGTTACAATGTGCATGTTGATAGAATAGAGAGAATCCAAAAATGCTTTGTTCGGTTTGCCCTAAGGGGCTTAAGTGGATTTGACATTTTTAACCTTCCTCCTTACGAGGATCGCTTAAAACTTTTAAAAATGCAATCATTGAGTGAGCGAAGGAAGTCTGCAGATATCGTCTATTTGCACCAACTCATCACCGGTGTATTCGATTCTCCAGAACTTCTTTCTCTTATAAATTTTAACTCTAATCGTAGAAGCAGTAGAAATGCTAACAATTTAATTTACTTACCATTTAGTAGAACAAATTATATGTTAACTGCTCCATTAAACCGTATGAGTAAATTAGTTAACAATTGTAGCTTTTTTGAAGTTAACTTGTCGAAAGGTCAACTCAAGAGTAGATTAAAAACTATTGTGTAATTGCATGGTTATGTTTTTGCATGGTTAGTCGTGATGTCTTGTGTTGTCCTTGAGCCCAACCATATTTTGGTGGGTAAATTTTTCTCACATTAACTTATTTTGAGCCACTAATATCAATATCGTTGAAATTTTCAAAGATTTTTGTGTTGTGACTTTGAATGCGTTAATGCTGAGAATGTGCGAAAAAGCTGTAGTAGCTAAACTCGATTGTTATTGCATGAAAAAGATCATGTGAATTGACACCATTGGATTGAATTGACTACGCCAACAAACCAGAAACGTTAGGGGACTTGGAGGCCAACATTCGTGGCGTTATTGCCGACATACGGCCCCATATGCTCGAAAAAGTGGTTGAAAATTGGACCTGTAGAATTGGCTTTATTCGAGCCAGCCGCGGCGGCCACATCCCCGAAATCATATTTAAACATTAATGGCATAAAATTATCCTTCCAATAAAGCCAAATTGATGGACATTAAAACGATTTTCTTGTGTTTTATTTCAATTCGAAGTTCTATACCTCTAAAAAAAACACCCTGTATTTGTAATATAACTAAAAAGTTATTTATAGTGGAAATAATTTACCCCTGGTACCACAACGGGCCTAATTGGCCTAAGTGTGACTCACAAGACACAGTCGGTTCAACGTAAGCTAACCTATTTTTAATAAATAGATGACCGAATTTTTTTCCAATTGATTTCACACAATAAAAACCAACAAATTAACTCATACTAACAAAGAAAAAAAAAAAAAAAAAACAAAAAATCATACATAATAATAAAAAAGAACACATTGGGGACTCAAACTAATATTTTTACCACGTATTTTACTCCATATTCATAGCTTCATAAGTTCATTATCTAACGGGGTTTATATACGTTGTTTAAAAACACGTACTTTTATATTCTGCGATGCAATTAAGAATTTCATATTCTGCAATACATCGGATTATTATATCTTCCTCACGTACAAGCAGTAACTTAGTGGTAGTCTATTATTCTGACTTATCGAATGAACAACCTTCATTTTAAATTAAAATTAAAGCTGGTGGATTAAATCGACAGTTACTTCAAACAAACGCTTACAGCTAATGAAACAGACGCTGGCTGATATTCTCTGCCAACTCAATGCCACATATTTAAAGCTTATCCTCTTACAATGCTTCATTAGTTTGGAAATTATATAAAACTGCATCAATTTATTTCAGCAATCATTGCCATGCAACCAACAACAAAAGCTTTCATTGAAAAATTTATCTGCAATCAATATAAATGATGCAGTCTAATCTGTTTGCTTGGAATTTAGAGAACAATCATTAAAAAGTTTAAATTTAATTTACAACTGAACTAAATTAAAATGCTTTAATTTTATGCTAATTTTGTTAAATGCATTGCAATTTTATTCATAATATTCTGAAAAATTGGGCCATGAACAATTTTGGAACTGTTTTTAACATATAAAATATAATGAAAAATGTTACTCATACGCCCCGAAATAAATTACTCATACGCGTCGCACAGTGCACTTTTTGAGCATGAAATTTGATATTAAATAAGTAAAATCGAAAAAATTTTTGATCGGAATTCTAAATTTTTTATTATTTTATTACTTAGAAATATCCATATTTTATTAATCTAATTTTTTTTTTAGCTTTCTTCAACACCTGAAAAGATATATGCTTCCAACTTTGAAAGTTTTTCCAACTTTTTCAAGAAGTAAAAATTTTGATATTTTTTTTCAACTTTAGAACAACGTCGTGAAGAAACTATTGAGATTTTTTAATGCGGTTTTTTTATAAAATTTATGTGTTTAATATCTTTTGTTTTAATGTATCGATAATATTGTATTTCTTTTAAGTAGTTTACAATAAACTATAACCTAAAACCATTTTTTGAAACTATTTTTCAACTTTCGAGATAACTTTTAATTAAAAGAATCCATAGGAATCCAGAATGACATACATCACAGTGTGCGCTGGCTGATGTATTGGTTTTTATGCCAAATAGGTTTTTTTAATAGGTCGTGGCGTCCGTGGCGTAGTTGGTTAAAGTGCGTGGCCGCTATGTCAAAGAACTTTGGAAACCCAGGTTCGAATCCCAGCAGCGACAGAAAATTATTTGAATTAAAATAATTTTTCTGTACGGCCGCCACCTCTCTGCAGACAATGGCAAACCTCAGAGAGTAATCAAAATGCCATGTAAAGCTTCTTGAGAACGAGAACTTTCCGTTCATCGCCGTTTGGAGTCGGCGTTAAACATGTAGGTCCGGTTCTCGGTCAATTGTGTACAAACTTAATAACACGCACAACACAATTGATCTTAAGAAGCTACGTCAAAGTCCTTTCAAGGGCTGAAATGGTCAGTTATTTATTTATTTATTTAGGTTTTTTTTACCCGGAAGTTCGCAATGCGGAACAAAGTGTTAAATTTTGTAAAAAAACCCATTGAATTTTTAGATAATTCCGGACATATGAAGGCTTTATCAGAAATCTGTTTGACTTTAAGAATTAGGAGAAAAGCTTAGATAATTGAATGAAATTTTTCACACATATTCTCATGGACCCAGGGATCTGACATATGAAAAAATTTCTGGATACGCCTAAAATTACGCCCACCTCCCATACCACCCAGTATAGAAAAACTCAAAATATGGTCTAATAATGGAACCAGACGGACAAAATTTGATACGAGTATACGTTATACCAATTCTAAGATGAGCATCGAAAATGGGCGTAACACGCCCACAAATACGCCCACCTCCCATACTACCCACAATAGAGAAAACTCAAAAACTAAGCTTAAAAGTGAGCTACATAGAGTGACAAAACTTGGCATGTTTTTTATCAATTCTAAAGTATTAAAATTATCGTGATATTGATAAAAACCAGAAATTGACGTAGTTCGTCCAATTTCCAAACAATTTTAAAATATGGTGTAGGGTAGGCCAACTATCACTTTTTATTAATTATTTCATGCAAGAATCCGTGTTATGAAACATTGCTTAAAGATAGCGTATGAATAAAAATTTCAAGAGTTCAGGCAATAAAACAAACAATTTTAAAGCCTAAGTGCAAAAGAAAAACAAGAAACTAGAAATAACTTTATAGCTAAAGAAACGAAAAGAGTTCAAGATGAGTTTCGAGAAGAAACCGGGCTACGCATTGATTTCCCTAAGCAAGACTTTGGTAACAGTAACTATGGTAACATTGCGAGGCGTTTTTTGAAGATGTTGCAGTGACAGCGTCAATAACAAAAATCAATGTGGAGCTTTTAAGAAATTTTACAAATATTTTGATTGCCATCAATTCTCGTCAAAACATTGACGCAGAAAAGTTTGAAAAATTCGCATCAGAAATGCAGAACTCATCAGAAGGACATAACTCCAACTCTTCATAAAATTTTGTGACATGGAAAAGATATAACAAAATATCATTTTTTCCCAATTGGTGAGCTATCTTGGTGAGCCCAAGAAGCCAAAAATAAGGACTACAAGAATCTCAGACTAAGTCACACAAGAAAATATAGTAGGGAGAACCAAAATACTGACTTAATTACAATGCTAATGATATCGTCGGACCTATTAATAACATCACTGCGACACAAAAATGTACAAAATAAAAGTTTTTCTGAAAAAAATTTTGATGAAATCAGAGATCTTTTAATAAAACAATGAAAAAACCGGTAAAAATTTCTTTATTTATGAATTTCAAAACTTATACTTTTAGTTATACTTTTAGTTATACTTTTAGTAAGATATGTTTTCAGGCAATACTGATATTTGTATTAAGCACAATTAAAAAATTGTCTCTTATTTTTCATAAAATTGTGTAAATTTTACAAGAAAAATAAATTAAGCGTTATTACCTGAATTTTAGTTAAAAAAAAATACATTTAAAATCATATAAGAAACATTTAAAAAAATCATGTTTTGAACCACCCTGTTAAAAAACAAAAATTTTTTGGAAAATTTTTTCTAATTACTTTACAGCGCAATCAATTTTCTTAAATATAAAAAAAAACCGGGATGAAAAATCTCGAGTGGTTCAAAAGTTATAGATTTAATATCAAAAAAAGTGCCAAAAAAGTGCACTGTGCGTCGCACGTTGGGCAAAAAAGAGGCAAAACTCTCGCATTAGGGGTTATTGGAAAGTTACGGGGTTTAAATTTTTTCAATTTTTTCTGTAATCTAGATATATTTATTCCTTATGCAGGAAATCAGTTTTGTTTGTTAAATTATCGTATGATGTAGTTTTCACGATCAACTAAAGATGGCGCTTTTTTGGAAAAATTTTTGTTTATTTTAATTTTATATGACACCACTCAATAAAATTGCCTATAAAATCTTAAATTATTAAACATATTTAATGAAACTCTACAGAATGAAAGCCTATTAATAGAAGGTTAGAGGTTAGTTCTGTGTATTTTTTTTTTAACTTTTTCAAAAAATGAATAAAAGATTTTATATCTCGGGTATCAGAAATGGTACCGACGGTATTATTCAAAATTTGTATTCTTCAAATATTTCTTAGAAACACCCTCTCTAAAAATATTAATTTAAAATACCAGCTTAAGGCCACGATTTCATTTTCTACTTTGATATTTTTTGATGAAATTGTTAAATTAATTTAAATATTTTATTTTTTAATTTATTTCTATAATTATTTTTAAATACCTTTATAAATGTCTGAAATTAATTTTCAGGATTAATTAGGAAGATAAGGGTTAAAAAATGATTTTTTCCAACTGGGTACAATTTTATTACCATATTTATTAGCTTATGGCTGTGAATTACTTTTTCAACTAATACCTAGAATATACATTCTGACATTCTGTTATTTGGGCGTTAAAGGGTTAAACAAATTTTCTTTAGGTGAGAACAGTTCTTACACATTTGAGCTCGAGTCGAAAATGAACACAATTAATCTCATGGTTCTTTCAAGTCATCTTTTCTTTCTTTTTGCTAAAGAAGAAAATTGCATAAAAATCAACAACACGTTAAAGGGTTAATGATGAATTTTTATCAAGTTGAAAATAATTCCAAAAAAACATATTTTAAGGATTCAACTTTATCATATTTTTCCCAACGTGCGTCGTTAATATATTGCAAATCTAATATTGTCCTGGCAACGACAGTGATTTAGGTGAAAACATTTCTTATACAATAGCCGATTTGAGACTTTTTCTGATATTTGATATTTGCAATAAATCAATCATTGAATAATTGATGCATTTCAGGCTGAACAATGAAAGCATCAACAAGCATTAATAAGCATTTATGGAATCAATTTTCGGCATTCAACAAGTGCTAAAATTGTTTTTCTGCCTGAAATTTCATGCATAACAAGTGATATTTAATTGCTTAATATTTAGGCAAAAAATAAAGCTTCGTGTAACATATAGTATATAAGCGAAAGCTTAAGTAAACAAAAGAACAAATGAAAACACAAAAACAAAAAGGCACGTAACACCATAAATCACACTGGCATCAATGCCTGCAAGCAAGCGTTAATAGAAAAATAAAGCACGGCATAATAGCAGCTCATGAGATTTTAGAGCATTTAAGCCTAACATATTATAATGGATTTAGCAAAATTTTTCTTGCGTCATTGCGTAATAGCGTTGGGACGAAAACACTCAACTAATGCTTGCGGAAAATTGCCAAATAAAGAAGCAATGATGCTAAATAATTTAAGTCTTTAAGTAGACCACGCTAAGCCAAGCCAAACATGGGTCCATTTTACCTTATTCAGTAGCAGTCAAATTGTTTTTGTACAGAAACAATTTTTGTAGTTGCCTCTTCTTAGAAATTTAGCATAATTATTTAAGGATTTCCGCAATCTGGAGCGCACAAATTGATTTGCTGAGCGTGACTTATAGGCAATATATATATATATATATGTTTAGTGGTTCAATCAATGCTTTTGTAATATTTTTCTTATTGTTTTGCCAGCTAAATGTTTGTTTATACCTCATTGATTACTTTATTATGTGCAAATGATGGCAAATACTGAGTTTGTTGAGTACAACGTGACGTATGCGTAACATTAAATATTTATTTTCCTTGTTTATTTTATTTTATGTTTATTGTAAGCAATTTAGACGGAATTGAGATGGAATTTAATGTAATCGATGCAAATTGGCTCTTGATGATCTAATGCATTAAATTATTCATACTTTGTTGAATTTTTTTGTTTCTAAGTCTTAACATTATTCCTTATGATAACGGGCTAGGCAATTTGTAGCAATTTGATTACAGTCATTTGTTTTTATGAATTATTTATAAATTGGGGCCCTAAGCCCATGAATTCTATTTCAAAATTTATGACTTCATAGTTGTAGCTGGTGAGAGTTTGGTGAAAATTGGGTAGATAATAACATACATCAATCAGGAATACAATCAATTATAAGGCAATAACTTAAGCCTAAGCTTGATATTGATTGGCTTGATTAGTTTGATTTGGCTTCACCGAAGCCACTCGTGTGTAATATATAATTTTCGAAATTATAAAGGTTATATTATTTTGATAACATCAGTTTGTATGGCAGGCTTATCTGGTTTTATTCAATTTAACCAAATTTTAACCTCATTGTACGTTAGAAAGTGAAATATATCAAGTCGATACATTCATTTATGTGTCATTTATGAAGGTTTTGCTATTTCGATGACGTCATTTTGTAAGGGAATGGAGTTCATTCGACTTTCACAAATTTCCAACTAAAAGAACTTATTTGATATCAAAACTTATGTGATTGACTTTTGTAGTAGTTTTAGAGGTTTTAAAATTTTGGATGAGGTCACTTTGTGTAGAAAGTTGGCGTAACTTTTATACGATTTTTCCAAATTTCACACCAAGATTTTGTATTTGGAATCAAATATCATGTGCAAAATTCTATCATGTGCATGTGTTTTGCTTAATTTTTGTGGAATTTTTAGAGATGTAAAGTGTTTTAATAATTATTTTGGAAAGCTGAGATATTTAACCATTTGTATAAAGTCACTTTTTAATGCCGAAAGGTGTGGTTTTCGTTCAATATTTGGAATATAAGCTTATGTGTAAAATTTGATAATTGAACACAAATTTTTTGTCGAATTTTTATAGATTTTATCATTTTAATGAAGTCAGTCGTATTTTATTAATTAATTATTAATTATTATTTATTATTAATCTTCAAAATATAAAATATACATTAAAATTTAAGGCAAAATTATAGATAGATCAATAAATTCTACATTCAGTTGTGCAAATGAGCACAAGTGGCGAATGCAGGCAAACATAGTATGACAAAACAATAGATTATAAAAAGTGTAATGGGGTCAAATGAAAATAAATAAACAAAATGACAGACCAAAATTAACAAAAAAAATACAGTAATGCGTCAAAATACAAACTGCCAGAATGAAAATGAAAGAAAAAAATAAAATAAAATCAGAATAAGTTAAGATATTACAGAAATAAGGGAGTCAACAACATTAAACTCAAAATTAAGAAGCCATGATTTCACCTTTTTAAGGAACACAATTTTATTACGAATACAACGGACACTAAGTGGTAATATATTAAAAAGTCTCGGAGCCGTGCATAGATAAAAGCTAAAAAAATGTTGCAAGTTGTGAGAAGGAACATTAACTAAGTTATAGTTATTAATCCTTAGCTCATGAGTAGCATATCTTCTATTTAACAAATAACCAGACCTATTGAAAAAAACGTTTAAAACTCTATAAAAATAGAGATGCTTTATAGGTAGAATATTTAGATTTTTGAATAGTGGAAAACTATTTGCAAAGCGATTTTTATTGCAAACCGTTCTAATGACATGTTTTTGCGCGATAAGTAATTGATTCATTTTGTTAGCGTGAGTTCCACCCCAGCAGACTACACCATATTGTAGCTTTGAGTGAAAAATTCCATAATAAACACAAGTTAACAATTTCATTGAGCAAAAAGATTTCAAGAGATATATCTGTCTTAAAGAGCCCATAAGATACTTTTTGAGGGCAACAATATGATCCATCCAGTACATTTTCCAGTCAATTATAAGTCCAAGATATTTAAATGATTTTACGGATTCAATAGAAAAGCATTTTGACGAGCAATTATTAGAAACAATATAGGTATTTGAAAAGTGGGAACTTCTACATATGTCACTGCCTATTAAGTATTTTTGACAACTTCCACAATGAAAAGTAAAGTAACTTGAATTTAGTTCATTGCCACCAACACTAAAGTTCATTATTTTAGTTTTATCGCTCAATATAAGTTTATGTGAAGAGAACCAGTGTCGAAGGATAGCTAAGTCATGATTAATCTCACACGAAAGGCTAAAGGCAGAGTTACTTGAAAAAGTACATGCCATATCATCTGCAAAAGCAATGGTGTTACTCTTGAACGGTAGACTAAAAATTGAATTAATAAAAATCAAAAAGAAAATGGGACCAAGAACAGAGCCCTGTGGTACACCAATATTTAAGTTGACAAAATTACTGAGGTTACAGTCTAATTTTACTCTTTGCTGCCTGTGTGATAAATAAGATTGAAACCAGGAGTGGATGAAGCCTCTAAAACCACATTTAAATAATTTATTTAGTAATAATTGATGATCAACAGTATCGAAGGCTTTTTTAATATCCACGAACAGAGCTGCACAATATTTCTTATTGTTCAAGCCGCTATAAATGTTGCTGCAAAAATTCAGAAGTGCATCTTCAGTAGATCTGCCTTCTCTAAAACCAAACTGGCACTTGCTGAAAAAATCTGTTTTTGCTAAGAATTTCAGCATTCTTGTTTTAACTGCTTTTTCTAAAATTTTTGAAAAAACTGGTAACAAAGAGATAGGTCAATAATTATTTAAAATAGTTTTATCACCTTTTTTAAATAAAGGAATGACAATTGCAGTTTTTAGCTCATTAGGAAAAATACCAAGCTGTATACTGGAGTTAAAAATGTGACATAGAACATCCACAACATTAAAAACAATATTTTTTAAAAGCAAATTAGAAATAGAACCCTCAGGAGATGATCTAGAGTTTTTAAGTGATAATATTATTTTATAAAGTTCAAATGAAGAAATCGGTTCAAAGAAAAAACTATTTTGGTTGAATGTTTCATTTTCTATACAGTTGCATGAAAAATCGTTAAGGCCATCATCAGCTATTAAACTACTGCCTATGCTAGCAAAGAAATTATTAAACACGTTTGCTTTCTCCAACGACTCATAGATAGGCTGGCCTTCATAATTTATGTAGGCAACATCATCTTTAATTGCACACTTATTTAATTTATATTATTGACCAGCTGCCATTCTCTTTGAACATTACCTCTGATTTTATTAAATTCGCTTACATAGAAGTTAGTTTTACATGATTTAACCTCAACAGAAATCTCTTTACACAGGTTCTTATAACGAGATTTAAGATCTATGTTATGCGGATTCTTATTTAATTTTTTACACAATTTATTTTTAGCATTAACTCTTTTTAATAACTGACCAGTCATCCAAGGTTTAAGTTTTTTACTTTTAGCATCTCGCTTATTATTCTAATAGAAGACATGCTTATGTGGTTTAATAAAATTGTGAGAAAAATATCGAATGCCTTCGAAGGATCCTGCTCACTGTACACATTATCCCAAGATTCAAATGTAAGTCTATTATTCAAAGAAGGAAAGTCAATTTTGTCATAAGAAGTATGAACTCGTAAGTCTGAATTTGCGTCACTAGGCCTTGCAATATTTTCGAAACACAAAGCAACTAAGCAATGATCAGAAAAATTAAAATTAGAAATTGCACTGGAAAAGGATACATTAGATGAACGACTTAGCCGTACAAAAATATGATCTATACAAGTTGACGAAAATTCAGATATACGAGTAGGTTCGTTTATGCATGATTCAAAACCAAAAGATGAAAGCAGAAATAAATAATTATCTACGACCGAAGAATTTTGTAATATATTTAAGTTGATATCGCCTAGTAGGATAACATTATCGGACCTTTCACTCAGAAGTAGATCATTTAATTCATCAAAGAACATGTCAAGATTAGAGTTGGATTGTAATCTGTATAAGCAAAGAAACGAAAATTTTTTGTTATCAATAACACAAGTAATTCTTAAAACATCCGAGCTATCAAAGTCATAACAGTAAAAGTCACAATTAAATTCCACATTAACAAAAGCCATAACTCCACCAGCAGCGTAATCATTATTGCAGTTTGCAAAACTTTTATAACCTGGAATATTAAATATAGATTTTTCATCATCATAAATCCATATTTCCGATAAAAAAATGAAATCAGGCTTATTTACAAATAATTCGAGATGAGCAATAAAATTATCAAAATTTTTTCTTAAGCTTCTAATGTTTTGATGGATTATATAAAAACTATTAGCTTTTTTTGGATGTAATGAAAATGACTGAAAATTTATATTTTTACATTGCGCAAGAGGAACATTGAATAAATTATCATGAGGACTTACATTATTTGCATTCATATTAAGAAGTTAAATTACAAAAAAAAAAAACAAAAAGTAAGTACTTAATTTATTTTATTCAAGTCCTCCCATGAGTTAATAATTACAATATTATCACCTTCCATCTTGCGCATTAAAATTTTCCCATTATTTACCCAAATATATTTAAAGTTTTTTTCTATTTTCAGTTTCTGAGCCTCGTTAAAAAGAGACCTAGTTTTATACGAAAGACTATCATTTATAAAAATGTTAGAACTGCGTGCACAATTAAATAACTTCGTATTCAAATTCCTTCTAAACTTAATTTTGTTCTTCATTATTTTTTTTTTTATCAGTGTTGACACAAACTTTACACATAAGATGTCGAGTGCAGAATTAGCAGATGCAGAACCCCTGGATTTCTTAATTCTCTTAACGTAGCAGTTGTCAATTTGAGCCTCATTAACATTAATATTTAATCCGTCAGAGAAAACTTTAAGAGCACAATCGAGAGAATTAGCATTGTTTACATCAGGAACACCAACAATTTCTATGCACTTATCTCTGTTCTGTTGTTGAAGATAGTGCACTTCTTCTTCCAGAAAAGCAACTTTTTCTTGAAGC
Organism: Pherbina coryleti; assembly: GCA_943735915.1. Taxonomy (NCBI): domain Eukaryota; kingdom Metazoa; phylum Arthropoda; class Insecta; order Diptera; family Sciomyzidae; genus Pherbina; species Pherbina coryleti. The sequence continues at coordinate 79,758,869 of OX030952.1, read as the reverse complement.
AGATTTTTGTCATTTTGAAGTGATTGAATCAAATCAAGAGCATTAGCATTCATTTGTTTTAGGCTTATAATTTCATAGTACACATGTTCCAATGTAATCGACTGTTGCTGTTGTGGCTGAAAACCATTGCTTTCTACCTGTTGAGGCTGCATTATACTGCTTACGAGATGTTGTAGTTGTTTTGGCTGCTGTTGTAGATTAACATGATGAAGTGGCTGCATTATGTTGCTTTCGGGAAGTTGTAGTTGTTGTTGTTGAGACTGCATTAAGTTGCTTTCGAGATGTAGCTGTTTTTTTTGTTGAAGTTGTTGTTGATGAGTCAGCTGTGGTTGACTCTTTTGTTTATTACCACTAACATTAGTGTCTGGCAATGCTGTCGATGAGAAGGAATTAACAGCAGAATCATTTAATAGAGAAGGTTGTAATGGAGCGGGCAGAGACGGTGCAGGAACAACTGATGTTGAAAGAGAAACTGGAGACGAACATAAAGACCCACGTCGGGCTCTCAAGCAAGCATCACATTTAAATAAAGTTTTATTTTTTCCCTCCAATTCACTTGGTTCAATTTTAACGCATTGACAATGAAAAAATTCATTATATATGGCACATTGTATTTTAGCCTGATGGCGTTCAACCTTTAGTTTGCAAATACAAGGCATTATTTATTGAAAGAGATATTTAATTAAATTGTTCAGTTTACGAAAAAAAAAACGAAATATGTAGAAAGCCACTGCACGTATTGACCCCACGACGATACGACGGCGACTGATGATGAGGAGGGCTATGTAAGGAGGGCGTGGTTTGTGCCCGACCTGGCTAGTATTCGAGCCATTCGATTTTTTTCAATTCTAATTCGTCTTCATTGCTGTAGTGGGCGTCATGCAAAAAGTCTGTTTTAGACTGTAGGACATTTTGTAAATCTCTTGTAACAAATTTTCGTAAAATATAAAATGAATTCTATTTTTAAGACTCAAAACTAGACAATAAGTCTTTAAAATACATACTTCATTATATTTCGATGCTTTTACATAAATAACACTGAAAAAATAAAAAAATTTCCTTTTTTTGGCGATTCACACATATATAAAAAAAGAGTTGGATCTGTTGCTGATGCTGATGCTGATGCTGATGTTGATGTTGATGTTGATGTTGATGTTGATGTTGATGTTGATGTTGATGTTGATGTTGATATTGATGTTGATGTTGATGTTGATGTTGATGTTGATGTTGATGTTGATGTTGATGTTGATTTTGATGTTGATGTTGATGTTGATGTTGATGTTGATGTTGATGTTGATGTTGATGTTGATGTTGATGTTGATGTTGATGTTGATGTTGATGTTGATGTTGATGTTGATGTTGATGTTGATGTTGATGTTGATGTTGATGTTGATGTTGATGTTGATGTTGATGTTAATGTTGATGTTGATGTTGATGTTGATGTGGACGTTGATGTTGATGTTGATGTTGGTGTTGATGTTGATGTTTGTGTTGATGTTGATTTTTATGTTTATGTTGATGTTGATGTTGATGTTGATGTTGATGTTGATGTTGATGTTGATGTTGATGTTGATGTTGATGTTGATGTTGATGTTGATGTTGATGTTGATGTTGATGTTGATGTTGATGTTGATGTTGATGTTGATGTTGATGTTGATGTTGATGTTGATGTTGATGTTGATGTTGATGTTGATGTTGATGTTGATGTTGATGTTGATGTTGATGTTGATGTTGATGTTGATGTTGATGTTGATGTTGATGTTGATGTTGATGTTGATGTTGATGTTGATGTTGATGTTGATGTTGATGTTGATGTTGATGTTGATGTTGATGTTGATGTTGACGTTGATGTTGATGTTGATGTTGGTGTTGATGTTGATGTTTGTGTTGATGTTGATGTTTATGTTTATGTTGATGTTGATGTTGATGTTGATCTTGATGTTGATGTTGGTGTTGATGTTGATGTTGATGTTGATGTTGATGTTGATGTTGATGTTGATGTTGATGTTGATGTTGATGTTGATGTTGATGTTGATGTTGATGTTGATGTTGATGTTGATGTTGATGTTGATGTTGATGTTGATGTTGATGTTGATGTTGATGTTGATGTTGATGTTGATGTTGATGTTGATGTTGATGTTGATGTTGATGTTGATGTTGATGTTGATGTTGATGTTGATGTTGATGTTGATGTTGATGTTGATGTTGATGTTGATGTTGATGTTGATGTTGATGTTGATGTTGATGTTGATGTTGATGTTGATGTTGATGTTGATGTTGATGTTGATGTTGATGTTGATGTTGATGTTGATGTTGATGTTGATGTTGATGTTGATGTTGATGTTGATGTTGATGTTGATGTTGATGTTGATGTTGATGTTGATTTTGATGTTGATGTTGATGTTGATGTTGATGTTGATGTTGATGTTGATGTTGATGTTGATGTTGATGTTGATGTTGATGTTGATGTTGATGTTGATGTTGATGTTGATGTTGATGTTGATGTTGATGTTGATGTTGATGTTGATGTTGATGTTGATGTTGATGTTGATGTTGATGTTGATGTTGATGTTGATGTTGATGTTGATGTTGATGTTGATGTTGATGTTGATGTTGATGTTGATGTTGATGTTGATGTTGATGTTGATGTTGATGTTGATGTTGATGTTGATGTTGATGTTGATGTTGATGTTGATGTTGATGTTGATGTTGATGTTGATGTTGATGTTGATGTTGATGTTGATGTTGATGTTGATGTTGATGTTGATGTTGATGTTGATGTTGATGTTGATGTTGATGTTGATGTTGATGTTGATGTTGATGTTGATGTTGATGTTGATGTTGATGTTGACGTTGATGTTGATGTTGATGTTGGTGTTGATGTTGATGTTTGTGTTGATGTTGATGTTTATGTTTATGTTGATGTTGATGTTGATGTTGATGTTGATGTTGATGTTGGTGTTGATGTTGATGTTGATGTTGATGTTGATGTTGATGTTGATGTTGATGTTGATGTTGATGTTGATGTTGATGTTGATGTTGATGTTGATGTTGATGTTGATGTTGATGTTGATGTTGATGTTGATGTTGATGTTGATGTTGATGTTGATGTTGATGTTGATGTTGATGTTGATGTTGATGTTGATGTTGATGTTGATGTTGATGTTGATGTTGATGTTGATGTTGATGTTGATGTTGATGTTGATGTTGATGTTGATGTTGATGTTGATGTTGATGTTGATGTTGATGTTGATGTTGATGTTGATGTTGATGTTGATGTTGATGTTGATGTTGATGTTGATGTTGATGTTGATGTTGATGTTGATGTTGATGTTGATGTTGATGTTGATGTTGATGTTGATGTTGATGTTGATGTTGATGTTGACGTTGATGTTGATGTTGATGTTGGTGTTGATGTTGATGTTTGTGTTGATGTTGATGTTGATGTTTATGTTGATGTTGATGTTGGTGTTGATGTTGATGTTTGTGTTGATGTTGATGTTGATGTTTATGTTGATGTTGATGTTGATGTTGATGTTGATGTTGATGTTGATGTTGATGTTGATGTTGATGTTGATGTTGATGTTGATGTTGATGTTGATGTTGATGTTGATGTTGATGTTGATGTTGATGTTGATGTTGATGTTGGTGTTGATGTTGATGTTTGTGTTGATGTTGATGTTTATGTTTATGTTGATGTTGATGTTGATGTTGATGTTGATGTTGATGTTGGTGTTGATGTTGATGTTGATGTTGATGTTGATGTTGATGTTGATGTTGATGTTGATGTTGATGTTGATGTTGATGTTGATGTTGATGTTGATGTTGATGTTGATGTTGATGTTGATGTTGATGTTGATGTTGATGTTGATGTTGATGTTGATGTTGATGTTGACGTTGATGTTGATGTTGATGTTGGTGTTGATGTTGATGTTTGTGTTGATGTTGATGTTGATGTTTATGTTGATGTTGATGTTGGTGTTGATGTTGATGTTTGTGTTGATGTTGATGTTGATGTTTATGTTGATGTTGATGTTGATGTTGATGTTGATGTTGATGTTGATGTTGATGTTGATGTTGATGTTGATGTTGATGTTGATGTTGATGTTGATGTTGATGTTGATGTTGATGTTGATGTTGATGTTGACGTTGATGTTGATGTTGATGTTGGTGTTGATGTTGATGTTTGTGTTGATGTTGATGTTTATGTTTATGTTGATGTTGATGTTGATGTTGATGTTGATGTTGATGTTGGTGTTGATGTTGATGTTGATGTTGATGTTGATGTTGATGTTGATGTTGATGTTGATGTTGATGTTGATGTTGATGTTGATGTTGATGTTGATGTTGATGTTGATGTTGATGTTGATGTTGATGTTGATGTTGATGTTGATGTTGATGTTGATGTTGATGTTGATGTTGATGTTGATGTTGATGTTGATGTTGATGTTGATGTTGATGTTGATGTTGATGTTGATGTTGATGTTGATGTTGATGTTGATGTTGATGTTGATGTTGATGTTGATGTTGATGTTGATGTTGATGTTGATGTTGATGTTGATGTTGATGTTGATGTTGATGTTGATGTTGATGTTGATGTTTGTGTTGATGTTGATGTTGATGTTTATGTTGATGTTGATGTTGATGTTGATGTTGATGTTGATGTTGATGTTGATGTTGATGTTGATGTTGATGTTGATGTTGATGTTGATGTTGACGTTGATGTTGATGTTGATGTTGGTGTTGATGTTGATGTTTGTGTTGATGTTGATGTTGATGTTTATGTTGATGTTGATGTTGATGTTGATGTTGATGTTGATGTTGATGTTGATGTTGGTGTTGATGTTGATGTTGATGTTGATGTTGATGTTGATGTTGATGTTGATGTTGATGTTGATGTTGATGTTGATGTTGATGTTGATGTTGATGTTGATGTTGATGTTGATGTTGATGTTGATGTTGATGTTGATGTTGATGTTGATGTTGATGTTGATGTTGATGTTGATGTTGATGTTGATGTTGATGTTGATGTTGATGTTGATGTTGATGTTGATGTTGATGTTGATGTTGATGTTGATGTTGATGTTGATGTTGATGTTGATGTTGATGTTGATGTCGATGTTGATGTTGATGTTGATGTTGATGTTGATGGTGATGTTGATGTTGATGTTGATGTTGATGTTGATGTTGATGTTGATGTTGATGTTGATGTTGATGTTGATGTTGATGTTGATGTTGATGTTGATGTTGATGTTGATGTTGATGTTGATGTTGATGTTGATGTTGATGTTGATGTTGATGTTGATGTTGATGTTGATGTTGATGTTGATGTTGATGTTGATGTTGGTGTTGATGTTGATGTTGATGTTGATGTTGATGTTGATGTTGATGTTGATGTTGATGTTGATGTTGATGTTGATGTTGATGTTGATGTTGATGTTGATGTTGGTGTTGATGTTGATGTTGATGTTGATGTTGATGTTGATGTTGATGTTGATGTTGATGTTGATGTTGATGTTGATGTTGATGTTGATGTTGATGTTGATGTTGATGTTGATGTTGATGTTGATGTTGATGTTGATGTTGATGTTGATGTTGATGTTGATGTTGATGTTGATGTTGGTGTTGATGTTGATGTTGATGTTGATGTTGATGTTGATGTTGATGTTGATGTTGATGTTGATGTTGATGTTGATGTTGATGTTGATGTTGATGTTGATGTTGATGTTGATGTTGATGTTGATGTTGATGTTGATGTTGATGTTGATGTTGATGTTGATGTTGATGTTGATGTTGATGTTGATGTTGATGTTGATGTTGATGTTGATGTTGATGTTGATGTTGATGTTGATGTTGATGTCGATGTTGATGTTGATGTTGATGTTGATGTTGATGTTGATGTTGATGTTGATGGTGATGTTGATGTTGATGTTGATGTTGATGTTGATGTTGATGTTGATGTTGATGTTGATGTTGATGTTGATGTTGATGTTGATGTTGATGTTGATGTTGATGTTGATGTTGATGTTGATGTTGATGTTGATGTTGATGTTGATGTTGATGTTGATGTTGATGTTGATGTTGATGTTGATGTTGATGTTGATGTTGATGTTGATGTTGATGTTGATGTTGATGTTGATGTTGATGTTGATGTTGATGTTGATGTTGATGTTGGTTTTGATGCTGATGTTTATGTTGATGTTGATATTTTTTTTGTTTTTGGTGTTGCTTTTCTTTGGTGCATTAACTTTTCCTTAGCTGCATGGAATTAATCCAGCAAAAGTGATTCATATGCGTCACATTAAGCGGTACCCTGATCAGGGTACCTCTCAGCTGAGAGGCCTCATGATGCCGTCAATTTTTTTTTTAATTTTATCATGTGCTCTAAACCCTCACCTTTATCTTCGTTCCTTAAAATTTTAATTGTGAGGCGTAATAACACACCTATGCTGTCGTAAAATAAAATTTACCGCAGCAGGTCTTCTGAGTGAACAATAATTCCATGCAACGATATTACATTTCTGTTACATACGTTGCTGTTTTCATGACCTGGTGACGTCAGAAATTTTCTTTTAGTTGTGTGTAAGGCCAAGTATTAATCCATCATGTTCCTTTTGAAACATTTTTCGTAGCTTATATATTCACCACTCGCCGTGGCGTCCGTGGCGTAGTTGGTTAAAGTGCGTGGCCGCTATGTCAACGAACTTTGGAAACCCAGGTTCGATCCCCAGCAGCGACAGAAAATTATATGAATTAAAATAATTTTTCTGTACGGCTGCCACCTCTCTGCAGACAATTGCAAACCTCAGAGAGTAATCAAAATGCCATGTAAAGCTTCTTGAGAACGAGAACATTCCGTTCATCGCCGTTCGGAGTCGGCGTTAAGCATGTAGGTCCAGTTCTCGGTCAATTGTGTACAAACTTAATAACACGCACAACACAATTGATCATAAGAAGCTAGGTCAAAGTCCTTTCAAGTTATTTATTTTTTTATATACTCACCGTGTAAAAATTCAATGCAACGCCGCTGGAATGTTGCATTGTCGATCTTTGAGCGGCTCTCTCTGTGTCTCCATGACGTTAGAAATTTTTTGACTTACTTTGTTGTGAGGGCTTAGAACAGGCCTTTGTTGGTGTATCATACTTTTAATCCTAGCACTTATACTCAGCGAGTAATAATTCCATGTAATAAATTTTCAGTTGCGTCCCTTTTACATCTCCCACCCCGTCCCGAAGCCTTTTTGAATTTTTGTTTTGTTTTTAAAATTAAGTCAAGGAATTAACCTTTACGGTCTTACCATACTTTTAGTCATAGCTCTTATACTCGGCGTTAGACATGTAGGTCCTTTCTCGGTCAATTGTGTATAAACTTAATAACACGCACAACACAATTGATCATGAGAAGCTAGGTCAAAGTCCTTTCAAGTGCTGAAATGGCCAGTTATTTATTGTTTTTTTCTTATACTCAGTGAGTAACAATTCAATGCAACGCCGATGAATTTTAAAAAATGCGTTTTTCAACTTTTTTGGAAACCTGCGCGGTAAAACGTAGCTTCGTCCCGTCAAAAAATTCAAAATACTTGTTGTGATCTTAGGAAGATTCAAAAAGAACAGAAAAATACTTATGTTTAGAGTTTTTTTGCGATCCCTGGTTTGGATGTTCCAAGTGCGTATCCGTAAATCATTGTTAGTTTTTCGTTTGCGGTAGTCGTCATCAGATTTGGGGATGATTTTATTCTTATTTCTTAACAGATCGATTCTGTGCGTTACCGGTAACAGCAATATTGTTACCAAAACTCGTAACCGGTCTTATTAATCGGTATTCTGTGCACTCGGTAACGCTGTCAAATGTCGTAAGCTCACCTTATAGAAATGAAGCTCGCTCTTTTGTGTGGTGAAATATAAACAATGGAAAGTGAGAAGTAGATATATAGAATTAATTGCATTATGTTAACTTTTTATATAATATTTGTTTTTCTTGGCAGGAAATATGCACGCACTACGCCGGCGCAGCTGCCGTGTTATGTATATTTAATTTATATATTAATTTTATGTAAATAAATAAATATTACACAGTGAATTGCTATAAATTTTTATCATTTAAAAGTGCTGAAGAAGCAGCAACAGTGAATTTAACATCGTTTTTTATTTTAATTTGCTCCGATTTCAATTTGAGGATTTTAAAATTAGATTAATTACTTAAAATGCGAGCTATTTTTTGTAATGCAAGCTAAAAAATGTCTTCTGTTTGGCTTGTTACCACCTAAAGAGATGGTAACAATATTCACCGGTAACGCTTGGTCGCAGAATACCAACAGAGTGTTCAAGTTACTAAAAGGTGAACTTTTACGGTAACAAGATTAATGTTACCGCGACAGAATTGATCTGTAATTATTTCATTGAAATTAGTTTTTACGTGGTCCACGCAGTCAGGCATGTTGCCATGTGAAGATTGACACCCTAATCATCACGCGTTGTATTGTGAGGATCGTCCTTCTTGTAAGAAACACAATTGAAAAGAAAATGCAAATGAATCCTTCTTATTATTTTAGTATAGATACTTCTGCTCAGTGGGTGATAAAAAGTGTTATAAAAAGTGTAATAAAAATAGATGATAATAGTAATAAATACAAATTGAAAGTTAACATTTCAGTTAATAAGTTTATAAGGTCATTTGTCTGTGCTCTAGTAGAACATTTAGAATAAATTAATTTCCAAAAAAAGCCCACAAAGACGCAATTTAAATGCTGCGATAAGCAAAAAATAACCAAACTCTATTTTTGTTAACAAAAGGTCTTGATATTTTCACTAATTTATTGTGATGATTCTGGGATAAATGATTGCCACTCGAGGATTTGTTTCCAAATATTTCCAAATATAGTTTTCCAGAAAATTGCTTGCCTAAGCTACAAATAACTGCAATGCTTATCAGCATGTCTGACATCTTTTACCAAAGTCGATTATTTGAGGCTGTTGAGCTACAAAAGCTCACTTAATGTCTTATGTCAAACATTCATGCTGTCAAAGATCATCAATAAGTCTGTCTAAGCATGAAGCTTAGGCAAAGCAGCTATGCGACAGCAACAACAACAACAACAACAACAACAACAACAACAACAACAATAACAACAACTAAAATAGGTGGAGCGTACAAAAAGTAAGAAAAACGAACCAAGCAAAACCAATAACAGAAACAACAAATATCCTTCAATTTATTTTGGCACTTTATTTTCTTTAATCGTTCGCAAACATGTTGATGTTGTTTTCATTTTTATGAATTTTCCTTTTATTTTTTTACTGTTGCATTTTAAAATTGCTTCATAACATTTGAGTGCCATATGGGACTTGGTAGAACAAAACATAAGAGCTTCTTAGCATACTTTTTGGCGCAAACTTTCACTTATTGTATTTTCAGATGAAAATAGAAGGCACACAAAGACCCAATGAACCGGTGGAAACACACAAATATTTATTCAATAATTGCGAGATTCCACAGTATGTTGACAATAGACGGGTGCAACAGAAAGCTGATCAGTGGAAACAGTAAGTGTGATTTTGGGATTTTGTGAACGCTATGATAATAAAATGTAAACATTTAAATACCTTCAAAGCTTTGTTTGTCAAACAGAGACAGAGAGAGAGAGAGATTGAGAAAAAAAAGCAAAAAAATCAAACTTAAGCAGCTCAAATGCTCGTGAATCTTTTCACTGTCTGAGACCGAAAAGTCTACAAATAAACTATGCATTAAGCATATTAAAGGACTTTATGTCTACTCAAAGGTAGTTGACATTAATACGAATGTCACAAAAATTTAGCCGTAAATATTTGCTCATTCCTCAAAATTACACGTGCTAAAAGCCTTTTCAACAGTGTCAAGCCTGAGCTTGAAAAAAAAAACCTAATAATGTGCCATAAAAAGCTACACTTCATTGTTAATGTAGCTTACCTTTATTTCAATATATTTTAGCAACACAATCGTGCCTGCCTATAAATATTGTTGTTGTTGTTGTTGTGTGTACCAATAGATTGAGTGACTATTTTATCTATTTGGTCGTCTTGTCATGCATGCATGCTTTCAGATGTAAGGCTTTTATTCTACATAACCTTCTATTACATCTTAACAATAGCTGAGAAGAATGGAAAAACAATCAACGTGTGTGTGTGATTGTGTGTATGTGTGTGAGGTTTATGATTGATATTAAACTTAAACTTATGGGGAAAATTAATGTTGCTCATACGCCATGTGTGTTCTTCATATTTTATGTTTCAGAATTTCAGACTCTAGCTCTATTGAATTTTGAGAAATAGTTTTGAGAGTTCGAAACTTTTTTCATTGACGATGTGATATTGATATTGTTGAATTGATATTTTGTGCAATTCTTCAGTTTTTTAACTTTTTATTGGAATATATTGTGCAATATTGCATGTTCACTTTATCAATTAAGCATTATTTATTGCTTTAATAGTTTTAACAATAAAAAAATGAGTATTTATAAATTTTGTCGGGTTGTAATATGAATAAAGTGGCTTAAGGGGTAATTTCAATTTAGATAGCTTTTATATTTATCGGCTTAAATGACGTAAGTATGAAAATCTTAAGTGTGTTCAAAAAATTACTAAATAAAGCGTGTCACAAAAGTAACTGACATGCCCATTTATAAATAACTAGCGATACCCGGCGCGCGTTGCTGCACCCGGCAAGTATATTGGAAATAATAAGTAAATTCAAAACTTTTATATGTCCCTTAGTTTGACACCACATTCATGTTCCACTGCCCATAACAGTTTCCCAGTAGCAGAACATCACTCCCAGGTGACAATTCCATTAGGAGTTTCAATGTCCTGTGATCTTAGCTTCCATAGCTATTCTGTATAGAGAATCGGGCCACACCCCCTTTTCCAATGCACATATGTATCAGTTTTCCAGTAAAAAGACTTTGGCAATTAGTAACTCCATGCTGAGTTTTATTGTCATGCGACGTTTAGTTCCAAAGCTATTCAATATCAAAAATTTGACTTATGTGGTCGAAGCCATAACCTCTTTTCCTATGCCCGTCCCAGTTATCTTGTTTATTTATAAAAAACTTATTGAATCACACAATGTCAATTCTATAAAGTAAAAAGTCACTCGTTCCTTTTGTTCATTTATAAATTACAGGAAAACCACCCTCAAAACATGTGTAGAAAAGTTGCATGCAGCGAAACAAATAAACATACGTACATACAAGCATATATACATACATACATACATCAAGTCGGATTGAATCTCATTCTCATCAAAAAAATCCTCAACATGCTAAAGGTGGTCAGTGAATCCCCTTTTAACAAAACTGTGTTAGATCCATATCAAAACTTCTTTGAACATATTAGAATGTACTTCGATCCAATTAGCTTTAAGCGCAGCAAAGTATGTATGTATATGTATTTGTTTGTTTGTTTTGTTGTTTTGTGCTTGCTGAGAACAAAAAGAGTATAGTAGAGAGCAACATGCAGTTTATTGAGGCTCTCGCAGCACAAACGCATGAAAAGCTAACGATCAAGCAATGCATGGCATTGTTGATGATTTTTTAAAAAACTTAACACTTTAATTAAAGATACTTATTATTAAAATTTCGAAAAGAAAATAACCAATGAACGTTTTGTAGCACAAATGTGATATTTTAAAACTTATTTCAAAAAAATCGGACCAGTACTTTTGGAGTTTTGCGGACACAAAAAATGTTCACTTTCATTTTATATAATAGTATAGAAATGCATTATTTTCTTGAAATTTCGATTAATTTTTATTGAATTATAAGACAGAGATATGGATGTTATTGATAAAATATAATACCACTCGTATCGCCGCCTCGACCTTGCTTGCACAAGCGAGCTCTTTTCTGAAATTATCCCATGACATTCTGGCATAGTTATGGATCAATTGCTCAATGGCCACTTGGATTTCTTCCAAAATTATTGTGAGCTTATTAGCATAGACCTTCCCTTTGAGTAAACTCCAGGAAGAAGTCCAACGACGTTAAATCCCATGATCTTGGTTGCCAATTGACATCACATTTGCGCGAAATAATGTTCCCTTCGAATTTTGTTTGCGATATGTGCATTGTATCGTTGGCTGTGTACGTAGCTTCCGTAATCTCAAACAAGTAAACTGGCGTTCTACAAAGATGCACTAAAAATAAAACTTACATATGGACCACCTTGTCCTCCTACCTGTAAAAAATCCTTAGATGACCTAGTGGATAATCTTACTGCGTCAATGAACAAAGCTCTCGACACTACGTGCCCGCTCAAAAGACCAAAGGGCAAGAAAAAGCCACCTTTGTGAGATACTAAACTAGAAGAGCTCCGAAATATAGCCGAAAGGTAGCCATCTTGGTCCTCTTCTCTTCAATATCTTCATATCCGACTTGTCCATAGTGTTGAAGGATATTCCACATCTTATGTATGCGGACGACCTAAAAATGTACCACGTAATTAAATTGCAGAAAGATGTCAACTTCTTATAATTAAGCCTCTTAACTCTTGAGACGTGGTGTACCCAAAGCAAACTTTACCTCAATGTAAATAAGTGCAACGTGATAAGTTTTTCCTGTAGAAACCAAGTTACGAATTACAACTATCGCCTCAACAATATCGAACTTAACAGGGTCGATTATATAGTTGATCTTGGAGTGGTCTTGGACAACAAACTGCGTTTTAATCTACACTATGATAAAATTGTATCCAGGGCCAGCAAACAGCTCGGATTTATTAAAAGACGAGCACATGAATTCAAGAATGTATGGGTCACTACATCCCTGTACTGTGCACTAGTGCGACCAATACTTGAATATGGCTGCACTATTTGGAATCCAGCTTTTGAATCCCATAGTGATAGAATCGAATCCATACAAAGCAATTTGTCCTATTTGCTCTGAGAGAGACTTATTGACCCCGCGAATATTGTAGCCTTGCACCGGATGAACACAGACTCAGCCTATTAAATTTGATGGCGCTATCAATAAGAAGAACGGTATTGGATTCGTGCTTTACTTTCGATGTTCTGAACGGTGTTACTAATTGCGAATACATCTCTAACAAGATTACCCTCAATGACCCTATAAGACGAACAAGACATACTCGGCTTTTAACTGAATATCAGCATCATACAGCATATGCATGTAATGAACCCATCAGCCGTTGCTGTAGAGAATTTAATAGTATATCCGACCACTACTCACCTTCCATGTCTAAATCCTCATTCAAGCGATCTCTATCCAAGTCTCTTTCTCTTCCTAATCAACCCAATCTTTGAGCTTTCTTTCTATTTACTTTCCTTCTCCTCTTTCCTTTTCTACTATTAAATATGTATAAAATATGCTAGTATGTAAGTAAGTAGCTTTTACTTTTATTTGTTCTTTTCTTCTTGCCTTTTCTTTTTGAAATGTTCGTAAAATCATGTCATTTAGGTGGGCGGATTACGCCCACATCGAATTGCATATCTTCGAACACCAAAACAAGGAAAGGGGAGAGAAAAAAAAAATAAAAATAAAACCTGTTAGAATAAGTAAATAGCCTTACTTGGCCAATAAATAAATAAATAAATAAATAAATATATAAGAGCAGAAAACTCTTCAATATGTTAAAGCAAAAGCCACTAGATCCACCTACAAGACTACAAACCTCTGAGGCGTCTAGACTTAGGAAAATTCTGGCATCTAGTCTCCTAATCCGAGCTTCATGAAAAAAGAAGACAGAAGAATCTCTAAATATCTTGGTAGAGACTCACTTCTGGGCTATCCAAAGATAGGGGATGCTCCAAGAAATGAGGTGTTGACAACTCCTTACACATAATCACACAACCGAAGCTAAAATGGACAATAGAAAGCTTCAAACCGTTAAAGTCACCAGGACCTGACGGCACAGCCCCAATCGAAATTCAAAAGACTCATAACATCATAAACCAATGGCGTATGATAATCTATCAAAGCTGCCTTGACCTGAATCACATTGGCAACACGTGAGGGTAGTTTTTATACCTAAGGCAGGAAAAAGCTCACACGTAAATCCAAAAGACCTTCGACCAATCAGTCTCACATCTTTTCTTCTAAGAACTCTATAAAGACTAATAGATATTCACTTGAGACAAAAAAAAAGTAAATCCAATCTCACCAGCACAACATGCCCACGTCTTAGGCAAATCTGTGGAAACAGCTCTCCACTCCATAGTATCTATCATTGAAAAGACCCTTTATCAGAAGGAATACACAATGATAGCTTTCATTGATACAGAAGGTGTCTTTAACAACGTCAAGGCAGAGGTTATCACTAATGCCCTGACAGAGCTTGGGGTGGGTTCTGCGCTGATAGCTCTTATAAATCAAATTCTAGTAGACAGGATTATAAGCGCAAAACTCGGTTCAGCATTCACGTTAAGATCTGTACCAAGGGGAACTCTGGAACCTAGAATGAACGTGAATGAACTACTGGGTAAATTGGAACGAGAGGGGTGCAGGGTGATAGCCTATGCTGATGATGTTGCTATTGTCATCTCAGGAAAATATGTATCCACTCTTCGAGATATTATGCAAAATTGTCTAAACACTCTCGTAAACTGGGTTACCAGCTGTGGACTTAGCGTTAATCCTTATAAAACTGAGTTAGTGGTCTTTACTAGACAAAACAACTAACCCTCAATCAGTCCTCCAAAACTGGGAAATACAAGACTAAATTTCTCGGAACAAGCAAAATATCTGAGTCTCATCTTAGATAGGAAACTAAATTGAAAACCCAATCTGCTCGAAAGAGCCAAAAAAGCCAATATAGCCCTATATTCATGCAAGAAAGCAGGGGGTAGCAAATGGGGATTAAAACCTAAGGTAACCCACTGGCTCTCTACAGCTGTTATAAGGCCAATAGTTTGGTGGTCCACACTTAACAAACAAACACACCTCAATATACTTTGCAACGTTTAACGGTCAGCTGAGCTGTGCATCAGCGAAGTGCTAAGAACCACTCCAATGGATGCACTCGACATTATGCTCCACCTGACACCACTAGATATCCTAAAAAAACAGATGGCTGCAAACACAGCAATCCGTCTAGAAGCCACTTCCCAATAGATTGGTGGTACAATAGGACACTCTAGCATTAGGAAACTTCTTCCTCCAATACCTAAGACCGTAAACTACGTCACGCAAAAACTTATTTTCGACAAAAAGTTTGATGTATCAATTCCCTCCAGAAATGAATGGGAACTTGGAAGTCCTCCACCAAACAATGCCACTAAAATCTTCACTGATGGATCAAAATTAGATGGCAAAGTAGGGGGAGGAGTTTACTCTGAATCACTAAACATCAACCTTGCCTTTAGACTCCTCGACCACTGCAGTGTCTTCCTCCAAGCACAAGTCACTGCGATACAGTTCACACATCCATTTTCGCGATGGTAATACTATGTTCAGACTGAGTTTTAAATGCGCATTTAGAAGTTCGAAAATTCTTACAAATGTCAAGTGTTCAAACTATGAAGAAGCCCTTAATTCGCATTAAAATTGACAGATTTCTTAATATTATTTCTGTTGTGAAAATGCTGACATTTTAACAAAAATATGATTGCAGGAACGAACCAGAAAGTTTTCGGAAAATTGTAAACATTTATTATTTTTGTTTGAATATATTTATAAACAACTTTATTAATAATTAAACAAATGTATCATTGACAAATTAAATAAAACT
Source organism: Pherbina coryleti (assembly GCA_943735915.1). Taxonomy (NCBI): domain Eukaryota; kingdom Metazoa; phylum Arthropoda; class Insecta; order Diptera; family Sciomyzidae; genus Pherbina; species Pherbina coryleti. The sequence continues at coordinate 79,743,152 of OX030952.1, read as the reverse complement.
CACAATTAACCCAAACGATTTTTTTATATGATTTGCAATTAGCTTGAGTATGCGAGCCTGCGCAGGTGTCAATACTTTTCCTTCTTCGCACACGGTGTAGTCACTATAGAACGCTAGAATTCTCTTTGCAATTTGGTAGGCATACACAGTGAAAGCAAATGTGGTTCCAGTGAGTGTGCAAAATCTTCGGGTGGACCTCCTTTTAATACCACAGTTTCTGTGGCTACAAAAACACTGCGAGCATATTCTACCGCTCAGTAATATTTTGTCCAGTCACCTCTTGCTTTGGCGTTTCAGTGGCAGTCCATCCTGTCGCGAAGTCTGTTGGAAAGCCTGTGGAAACCTGTTTCAACTTCTTCAGCTTTGTTACGTCCCAAAACTATTTGCATGGTATGAGTTTTACCAAAGAGAAATCTTGATTTTGCTTTCCATTGTTGTCGTAGATCATTCAGCAGATTATTGTGCATATTTTCCACCTTAAAGACAAGGATGAGAGGATGTTTTCCCACGCAGCGGCGCACGTCTTCTATAATTTGTTGTTTTCAGTCCAGTCCTTTGCAATCGGTTTTCACCAACGGAATCTTCTTATTTATTTTTGAACAGGACTTTTTTGTGTATTTAATTAATAAAATTAAGAAAAGAAAAACAAAAACTGTTCAAGTTTATCAATCGAATGGCGAACAGCTGATTGAATTTAATAACGAGTACTGTCAAAACAAACGAGTAAAATGTATTCGAACTTCGAAACAGGGTCGCAAACTGCTAAATGCTCATTTGAAGTAGAATTTATGTGAATTTACTTGACAGAATTTTATATGGGTAAATTCGCATTTAGAGAAGCATTAAGGAAATAAATGCGAATTAAGCTCTAAATGCGCATTTAGCTCCCAGTCTGAACATAGTATTAAAGCCAATGAGTTAAATTTTGAATTACTTCCCCATGCACGCTATTCGCCAGATTTAGTCCCCTCGGATAATTTTTTGTTTCGAAACATGAGACATTTATCAATGGCTCGGTGCTTAAGATTTGCCAACAATGAAAGGATGGAGTCTGCATATAAATGCTATATATTTAGAGGGGGTCAATGGTTCTCTATAAACAGGGTATTGAAGCCATTGAACATTGCTGTGAAAAGTGTGAAATACCTTTTAGATTTTTGAGGTAATTTTTTTTTTTAAGATATATTTTTTTTCGAAATTTTTGTATTTTCTTTGTAAGGTCTTTCTGGGATTGTCCTCGTAGCCTAATTCCAAAATTTTGCATGGCATCGAATGGAATGTCATCAGAATTTTTATTGATATCACTTGACCAAAGACTCACTCCCATAACATTTTTCAAAAAAAAAAAAATATTTTGCGCAGTGTACCCATGTGCTTGTAATTATTTATTTTAATTGATGGCATGCTTTATCACACCCTGTTAACGGTAACAAGCTGTCAAAAACCATGGCACTAAAAGTAAACAACAACCGAATAAACAGATTAAATTAATGTCAACTCTAATAGGCTGGATATAATTTCAAGTTTAATACGTAATTGGCAGCAGTAATTTTTATTATTATTTTTGTCGTTGTAGTACTTGTTGTACTTGTTACTAGCTGCTAAAATATATGCTGACTTTGTCAGAGTTTTATTTGATTCTTGTTGTTGTTGTTGTTGTTATTGTTTAACACAGTAGTTCCCAAAGTATGGGTCGCGACCCACCAGTGGGTCGCGAGAAAATATTGAGTGGGACGGATTAGAACCTTGTTTAGCTGCACACAACCGAAAGCGCAAATACTACCTCTGTGTTTTCCTCCTCATCGATATTGCCAACTGGTATTACCAGTATTTATGTCCTCTATTTCTAAAGCAGCCAATAGGTGAGTCGCAAATTTTTAAGTTTTTGTTAGATGGGTCGGAATCCAGTAAACTTTGGGAACCACTGGTTTAACACATCAAAGGTACTTTTTATTACAGCTATTTTATGACACCTAGTTGAGCTATAATTGGAGTTATAGCTTTTGACCATTACACAAGTAAAAAAGAAAAAAAAAAATAAAAAGCTACCATAACTCAATTTAGAAGAAGGCAAGCTAGTAAAAGAACAATAAAAAAGCACTTTTAACTAAAATAAAAGCAAAAACCAATTGCAAGCAATGAAACTCAAGCTTATACCAAGTACTATTTAAGTACTTACCAAGAAAGTAAGTTGGCAGTAAGTTGGTTGGGGTTCAGTGTCAGTTTCACACACTCGCAGCTTTGCAGTGAGCTATCACACCCATTTGCTATTATTTTGCGGGCATTTTACGATAGTTTTACGATATTTTTATTCAGTAATATTCAGTACTTTTTCATGTTTCGTTGCTTGATATGGGGTATGTTTTCACTTGTTTGTTTTACTTAACCATAAATCTGTCATTGGGGTTCAATTGTACCCCAAACCACTAAAATTAAAGCGACATCCAAGCCCCATATGACACTGAATGAATCTTTTTGCGATTGGATAATTCCTTATATTTATGTGTGATAGATATGTTTCAAGCGAATTTTATATATGTAATATTCAGCTTCCAGAGAGCAAAATCAAGCCTACAGAGAGCAAAGGGTACGCTTGTATCTTGTCGATTTTATCATATGAAATATATACGTCAAGTGCGCTGAGTACGATTTTTTACTACCGTGACGAAGTTACGTTTTACCACGCAGATCTCAAAAAAAGTTGAAAAAGGAATTTTTTCAAAAGTCATCGGCGTTGGATTGAATTGTTACTCGCTGAGTATTAAAGCTATGATTGAAAAAAAGGGTACGACCTTTACGGATTAATTCTTTGACTTCATTATAAAAACAAAACAAAAATTCAAAATGTCATCGGGACGCAGTTGGAGCTGCTTAACCAACGCAACTGAAAATTTGTTACATGGAATTATCACTCACTAAGTAATAGTGCTAGGATTAAACCAGTGATACACCAATAAAGGTCGGTTCTAACCTCTCACTACAAAGTTAGAAACAAAATTGTTGACGTCATTTGGACACTGAGAGAGCCTCTCAAAGCTGGACAATGCAACATTTATGCAACGGCGTTGCATTGAATTTTTACTAGGTGAGTATAATAGCAACAATCAATGTTTAAAAAGGAAAATGAAGGATTTATACTTGGCCTTACAACAAAAACTCTGACGTCTTCAGGTCGTGAAGATAGCAGCTTATGTAACAAAAGAAGAAGAAGAAGAAGAATAAGAAGAAGAAGAAGAAGAAGAAGAAGAAGAAGAAGAAGAAGAAGAAGAAGAAGAAGAAGAAGAAGAAGAAGAAGAAGCAGAAGAAGAAGAAGAAGCAGAAGAAGAAGAAGCAGAAGAAGAATAAGCAGAAGAAGAAGAAGCAGAAGAAGAAGAAGCAGAAGAAGAAGAAGAAGAAGAAGAAGAAGAAGAAGAAGAAGAAGAAGAAGAAGCAGAAGAAGAACAAGAAGAAGAAGAAGAAGAAGAAGAAGAAGCAGAAGCAGAAGCAGAAGAAGAAGAAGCAGAAGAAGAAGAAGAAGAAGCAGTACAAGGAGAAGCAGAAGAAGAACAAGCAGAAGAAGAACAAGCAGAAGAAGAAGAAGCAGAAGAAGAAGAAGAAGCAGAAGAAGAAGAAGCAGAAGAAGAAGAAGCAGAAGAAGAAGAAGCAGAACAAGAAGAAGCAGAAGAAGAAGCAGAAGAAGGAGAAGCAGAAGAAGAAGAAGCAGAAGAAGAAGAAGCAGAGGAAGAAGAAGCAGAAGAAGAAGAAGGAGAAGAAGAAGCAGAAGAAGAAGAAGAAGAAGCAGAAGAAGAAGAAGCAGAAGAAGAAGAAGCAGAAGAAGAAGAAGCAGAAGAAGAAGAAGCAGAACAAGAAGAAGCAGAAGAAGAAGCAGAAGAAGGAGAAGCAGAAGAAGAAGAAGCAGAAGAAGAAGAAGCAGAGGAAGAAGAAGCAGAAGAAGAAGAAGGAGAAGAAGAAGAAGAAGCGGAAGAAGAAGAAGCAGAAGAAGAAGAAGCAGAAGAAGAAGAAGCAGAAGAAGAAGAAGAAGAAAACAAAAAATTACACAAGGAAACCGAAAAAGGACTATGACAAGAATTAGGACAAAAATTAAGACACACCTTTCTAAACTAGGAAAGGGAATCGGAATCCTTGATTAAGTCAAGAATTTGCATATGAATTAAAACAAGATTTGGACATGAAGTAGGAAAATTATTTGTAGAAATAAAAAAAATAAGAAAAAAACGGAAGAATGAGGATAAGTTTCGGAACAAAAGAAAGGATAGGAACAAAAATAAGGACAAGAATAAAAAAACAATGTCACGTCAAAATTTACGGGTGAATTCACGACACAGCCAACTCTTTTTTTTCGTATAGGTCGTTCAACCTAGCATTCATCTGTTTTCGTTCGGTTTCCGGTTGGCAACATGTATGCAAAGAAGTGAAATGACTGAAAAAAATAATTTTTCTAGTGTATTAAAGTGCAATTTGTGCTTTGACTGCAGCCGATCAGGAAGAATTGAATGACCTTGGGTGATAATAATAGATTGATCATCAGTAGTAATGACAATGATGGTGATTGGATATGTGACCGACTCGCCTTTACCAGACATGACTGCTCTTGATATAATCAATCATTAAGAGCAGTGGTGATCAACGCACAGTTCAAACAAAAAAAAAGAGAGCTTTCCGAATGCACAGCTTTACACTGAAACAAGAAGTTGTTAAAAGCTCTCACAACATTTGGTACAAGGAACTCTTGTCGAGTGTTGGATTTTCAAAATAATCAACTCTTTTTTAACCGACTTCAAAAAGGAGGAGGTTCTCAATTTGGTTGGTTTGTCCGCTTTTTTTTTTTTTTTTAAATGTATGTACATCGATAACTCCTAAAGCACTTGCCCGATTTCCGTAATTTTTTGTCAACAGATAGATACCATGAACGCGGAGGTCCTTTTTTAAAAAAGTGGGCGATATTCGACAAAGGGGCGTGTCAATATAAGAAAAACACTGTATTTCAGTTAATATTGACACTAGGGTACTGAAATTTACAGTAAAAACACTGAGGTAGACACAATTATTAAAAATTACGATCAATAAAGTGGGCGTTATATGACAAAGGGGTGTGGTCATATTAAAAAAACACTGTATCTCAAATAGTATTGACACTAGGGTACTGAAATTTAGTACATGGTAGACACAATTTTAAAAAACTACTGTAAAGAAAGTGGGCGTTATTCGACAAAGGGGTGTGGCAATATTAGAAACACACTATATATCGAATAATATTGACACTAGGGTGCTGAAATTCAGTACGTGGGTAGGCATAGCTATTAAAAATTACAGTCAATAAAGTGGGCGTTGTTTGACAAAAGGGGTGTGGCAATATTGGAAAAACACTGTGTCTCGAATAGTATTGACACTAGGGTACTGAAATTTAGTACAGTAGTAGACACAATTTTTTAAAATTACTGTAAAGAAAGTGGGCGTTATTCGACAAAGGGGTGTGGCAATATTAGAAACACACTATATATCGAATAATATTGACACTAGGGTGCTGAAATTTAGCACATGGGTAGGCATAGCTATTACAAATTACAGTTAATAAAGTGGGCGTCATTTGACAAAGGGGTGTGGCAATATTGGAAAAACACTGTATCTCGAATAGTATTGACACAAGGGTACTGAAATTTAGTACAGGGGTAGACACAATTTTTAAAAATCACTGTAAATGAAGTGGGCGTTATTCAACAAATGGGTGTGGCAATATTAGAAACACACTATATATCGAATAATATTGACACTAGGGTGCTGAAATTTAGTACATGGGTAGGTACAGTTACTGCAAATTACGGCCAAAAAAGTGGGCGTTATTCAACAAAGGGGCTTGTCAATATTATAAAAATACTATATCTTAGTTAATATTGACACTAGCGTATTAATATTTGGTATGCAGGTAGATAGGCAGGTAGAATCATTAAAAAAGTGAGCGGGATTGTACACAGGAAAGTACTATATTACGGTTAATATTGATACTTGGAAACTGAAATTTGGCACAGGGCTAGCTAGAATCATTATAAGGTACGGTAAATAAAGTGGGGGGGATTATAGAAAGGACGTGGCACTAAAATTTGTAAAGAAACAGAAATGGAAAATACCCAACAAACTTTCAGGAATTATTAAAATAAATTTTATAAGAACAAACTTTCATGTTTGAAATATTCCACAAAAATACTATTACATAAAATATTTCATATTCTCTAAAAAGGAAGAAATAAAAACTTTTTAACAAAAAAAAAAACCGACTTCAAAATCACTACAAAGTAAAAAATAATTTTAAATAATTTTTCCTATTCATTTCTTGGTCATATTTTAAAAGCTATTTATATGTATTATAATATTGGAAATCTTATCATTTTCATTTTTTCTATTTTGTTTTATTATCATCAATATATTAATTGCTTTATGAACATAAAAGCTTTGAAGTCGGCGCTCATCTTTGACACACAATCATGATCTTTTACCATCCGTGCACTATTTGGTGCCTTGGTGACACTGTAGTAATTTTAAAAGCTTTGTACACATTAAAATTCTCACTAAACTGGTTTGGGTGAGCTTGTAAAGCTCATATTGAATATGACATAGTGTGTAACAGCTGCACAAATAATGCATGGAACACATTGGCTACATTCAGCGTACTCAAAAATTGCCAATTGAAAGAAAAAAATCGCTAAGAAGCTTTTATATTCATAAGGTTAATAATATTTTTATGATAAGACAAATTAGAAAAAATTAAAATAAAAAGATTTCGACATAGTAAGATAAGCGCCGACTTCAAAGCTTTTATGTACATAAAGCAATTAGTATATTGATGATAATAAAACAAAATAGAAAAAATGAAAATGATAAGATTTCCAATATTATAATACATATAAATAGCTTTTAAAATATGACCAAGAAATGAATAGGAAAAATTATTTAAAATCTCTTGCGAGAAATATTGTTTATAGGTTTCCAAAAAAAAAATCACTCGCATTAACACATTTTTCATCGCTTGCTATGAAACGTCCACAAACATTACAAAAATGGTCCATTTTACATTTTGGTTCCGATATTTTTAATACAATATATATTAAATGCACTTAACTTAAATCACTCACAAAATGAAATATGTTTCAAAAAAATTAATAGCTAATTTTATCACGACCGAGTGAAAATAAAAAGACATCAGCTTCGGCTGAGTTTCGAGTCTTAACTGAATCTTTATTTTTGAAATTAGTTCGCTTGTACGAAAGAAAAAATCGCTACCTGTGCGGTGGTTGAAAACAAAAAAGTTGTTTTCTAATTCTAAAGAAACTAATTCCTAATTCTTGGAGCTGCCCTTTTTAGTTACTTCTACCTAAATTGCTATTTATTTAATGGTTTTGGGATTTTGAAGGCAAATTATCGACTAAGACCATTTTCTTTTCAAATGAAATTTATTGAAGAAACTGAGAAGCATATTATAGATCAAACAGAAAGCAAAAAAGACTTAATTTTGTGGAAAATATTTTCAAAAAGCATGAAAAAAAATAATTTTTCCAACATTTTGCTTCATAAGCACCACAAAAATATCCTAAATAAATTTTTTTAAAAAATTTTAATTGTTGCACAGGTCTTTAGCAATAATTTGGCTTTTACAGATTGAAAAAATATCAATTAGTCGACGAGTTATAGACAAATAACCATATAAACAATATGCTGAAAATCGGCATTTGACTGCAAATTTCGAAGGTCGATTAAAAAAAATTCGAACTAACATAAACAAACACCGCAATACGGGTCTTCTAATTTAGCCTCTATTTTGACCCTCACTCTCAGAATCAACCTAACTTTTGCTAACCTGAATTTGTTCCACAATGTAATTCATCTTGCCAGTGATCACGTAATAATGGAAGACCATTTTCTTTCTTATGTCCAATTTATGCAATTCTCTTCTCTTTATCTCTTGTCATTTATCTTCAGAACAAGCTGCAGCGATGCATGACTGATAAAAGCGTCCTCAGCGAAGAAATTGACGTTAAAACCCGCTCATTGTGCGACCTGTGTGTTTAGGGTCTAAGAGCCCAAATACATTACTGCCCATTATATCGCATTTTGCAAAAGCTGTTTATTGGGCCTTAGTGGATTTATTGGGCTATCTGATTATGACGACAGCGATGACTATAACTATAGGCGATCAATAACAATCACTGACGGAACAGCAGCGAAATGAGTACGCTCCCCCGTTTGCCATTGTCGCTGACAAGAATTTAGTTTTTTTCCTATTTTTTGGCTTTCTTTGGTATTTTTTGTTTCTATAAAAAAAGGATTAATTTAATTCGGTTTTTAATTCACATTTTTCTAATATAGTTGCACTGGGGTAAAATTGCACCCCACAGACGGTTAACGTATTGTTGTACCATGGACGGATGCAGGGCTAAGTTTTCTTGTGTTCAGTACTTAAAAACTATGTAACACTGTGCAGTTCCCTATTATTCTGTAGCTCATCAGTGGTGTTCTGAGTACACTTTTGAATTAAACATTTGTGAGAACGCCAAGTCGTTATTCTTCACAGATTTTTTTTCTTTCTTTTGTATTTCTTTTCTTCTGTTAATTGCGTAACTCATGGCAACGTCTTGTTCCTTCGCAAATTAGCCAAAAACACTTCAAGTGCTGCCAATAAAAACAGATAGGAAACAACAATTGAATTCCTACAAGAAAGACATTGATCAAGTAACAATATGAATTCAAATAACTTTGCATACAACTCTATATTGAATTAAGTGCGGTTTGTTAAGTTATAACTTAGAAGTTGTTTAATTAAATTCAATTGAAATTCTAAAGTTTTTGCTTCAATTTTATTGGTTTCGAAACAAATTGAAATGTTTTCTCAAGTTAAACAAACACTTGCCAATAATTGCATCGAGTGCTTCAACGTTTTCTCCCCTTGGTTTTAATACAGAAAAAGCATTTGAACTTTTTTTTAAGCTGACTTGAAGTTTTTCTGAAGTTTTAAAAGCAGATTTTTCAAATATGCTCACATAATCCATTGAGTTATACTCATATATATTTTATTCAGATCACCCTATGGCTCATCAGCTTAAATTGAGCATAAATTCATTTGTTTTTTTTATTTTTTTTTTTATTTAGTTGTCGTTTTTCACACCATGCAAACCATGTCAAGGCTTTGGAAAATTATTTTAAATGTTTGCTGCTTTCAAAATAATGTTAAAAATTATTAACCACACCACAGCATCATTAATTTTGCTCAAACTTTATGTTGTAGTAATGTTAAGTTTCCACATTATTTGTATGTTGAGTTTGGTATATTTGGGCGATTTAATAACATCAGCAAAAGCTTGATTAATTTTATAGCTTTCGGCTCTTTGAATAAATCATATTAATCAAGTGTTTAAAGTTAAATGAGATCGCTTTGTAAAGCAGTTGTTGTACTCTACTGCGAACATCAATGTGCAGAAAGGTTAACACTTTGTGGTGAAATTTCAGTATTTGATTTATTTTAAAAGTTAAATTTTCTATTTTTCAAATTATAATTTCATTATTTGGACGTGAAAAAGTTACTCTATTCCCGGTTCTTCAAAAAATTCAAAAAGATATGTTTCAAAATACATCAGCGTTGCTTTGAGTAAAAGATAAAGTAAATTTTTAGATTTTTTTTGCGCAAAAGTGGCATCGAAGCAAACTTGCAATGAAATTGCAGTAGTTTTCATAAAATTCCTCATTTGTTAAATTTTTAAAATAAATTAAATAAAATTTTGTTCCACTCGACTTCATCGTTAAAAGGATGCTTTTGTACATCGTAATGTTCTGGTATAAGACTACAATAGGAAAGTTTGCACGCTGACATAACTCATGAAGAACTTTTATGACTAAAATAAATAAAAATAAATAACTGGCTATTTCAGCCCTTGAAAGGACTTTGACCTAGCTTCTTAAGATCAATTGTGTTGTGCGTGTTATTAAGTTTGTGCACAGTTGACCGAGAACTGGACCTACATGTTTAACGCCGACTCCGAACGGCGATGAACAGAATGTTCTTGTCTCAAGAAGCTTTACATGGCATTTTGATTACTCTCTGAGGTTTGCCATTGTCTGCAGAGAGGTGGCGGCCGTACAGAAAAATTATTTTAATTCATATAATTTTCTGTCGCTGTTGGGGTTTGAACCTGGGTCTCCAGGTTCGTTGACATAGCGGCCACGCACTTTAACCAACTACGCCACGGAGGCCACTTTTATAACTATTGGTATATAATTACATAATTTATGATTTTTTGGGACAAATGAATCACCGTTAGGTTTTAAAAACAAATTTTAAAAAAAACGTAATTTTTATCCATAGACCCGAGTGGAAATTTGCCAATGACGGAGTTAGAAAATTATCAGAAAATCCTTATTTTGATAAAGATCGGATCAGGTCACCAGATCAGCTTCTGATTTGAAACGTGACGCACTTTTTGATAATCATCAGGTACCTTACTACGTAGCATTGTCAGGTTGCTATATTCAAACTGATCAGGTTACCTGAAAAGGTAGTCTAATCAGTTTGGCATAATAAAGCTGATCAGGTAACCTTATCAGGAAGCCTTATCAGTTTTCAGCACTAACCATGAACAAGAATTCCTGATCAGGATGCCTGATTCAGATTTGTATTATGAAATTATTTTGATTTTACTTATAGATTGTTCTTAAACCATAATATGATGGTCACACAACACTAAGCCTAAACTTTTCTAATAAAAGTCAATTATTTTAAAACATTAAAAGGGATTTTATATTTAGTAGAAAGAACGTTTAGTTAATAATAAACATATAAAAGAATAAAAATAAAAATAAAAATAAAAATAATAAATGGAAACCAAACACGATATTCGTATTAGGCCTTTGCAAGTCGCCAATCCTGGCCATTGTTGAAAGCTTTGCTTAATCCTAGTTCGAGGTCATGCTTCCATCAAATTTTTTAAGTCTAAATTATGTTATCGACTGACCACTGGCAAATGCTTGGTGCACTAGGTGTGCTCGATATGATTTCCCGTTACTTTTACTTCATTGTATCTAATCTTGAATACCCATGATGATGACTCATTCTAATGAAATTAAATTCCAATGAAATTAACGAGTTTGGGTATTTTACAAACCGCTTACACTCTTCAAACACGAAAATTTCACGTGTCAAATTATATTTCGTAATTATGCGTACGTAAGATTACGGTTTGTAATTACATATACGTCAAATTCAATTATTTTTCGTGATACCACCCTGATCAGGAAAGAACTACTATAACCTTAAGTGAATAAAAAAAAAAAGAGTTGGCTGTGCCGTGGACACACCCGTAGGTTTTGACGTGACGAAGTTTCTTGCTGTTGTTGTTAATGTTGATGTTGATGTTGATGTTGATGTTGATGTTTATGTTGATGTTGATGTTGATGTTGATGTTGATGTTGATGTTGATGTTGATGTTGATGTTGATGTTGATGTTGATGTTGATGTTGATGTTGATGTTGATGTTGATGTTGATGTTGATGTTGATGTTGATGTTGATGTTGATGTTGATGTTGATGTTGATGTTGATGTTGATGTTGATGTTGATGTTGATGTTGATGTTGATGTTGATGTTGATGTTGATGTTGATGTTGATGTTGATGTTGATGTTGATGTTGATGTTGATGTTGATGTTGATGTTGATGTTGATGTTGATGTTGATGTTGATGTTGATGTTGATGTTGATGTTGATGTTGATGTTGATGTTGATGTTGATGTTGATGTTGATGTTGATGTTGGTGTTGGTGTTGGTGTTGGTGTTGGTGTTGGTGTTGGTGTTGGTGTTGGTGTTGGTATTTGTGGTGGAGTTGTTGTTGGATTTGGAGTTGGTGCTTTTCGTTTAGCTTTTTTTTTTGCTTCCCCATTGGTTGTGCTCTAATTTCAATTAATCCAGCAAAAGTGATGCATATGCGTCACATTAGTCGGTTCCCTGGGGGTTTTACACGCCGTCAAATTTTTTTTTTATTTTTGACATATGCCCGCAGACCTCACCTTTGTTTTCGTTCCTTAAAATTTACCGTTGCACCAGTAGTTACAGAGTTAAAAATCCATGCAACGTTTTTTCATGGCTGTAGCATTTTTACTGCATTATGTGATTGCATCCCTGAAATCATGACAACAAAATTTTTTTTGTAATTTAGTTGTGAAGCGTAATAACATATCCCTGCTGTCGTAACACAAAATTTACTGTAGCACTCCTCCTGAGTGAGTAATAATTCCATGCAACGATATTACATTTCTGTTACATAAGCTGCTATATTCACGACCTGACGACGCCGGAATTTTTTTTTTATTTTTGTCGTAAAGCCATGTATAAAAACTTTATTTTCCTTTTTAAACTTTTATCGAAGGTTATATACTCATTGAGTAAAAATTCAATGCAACGCCGCTGCATGAATGATGTGTTATCGATCTTTGAGCGGCTCTCTCAGCGTTCCCATGATGTCAGAAATTTTTTGTCTAATTTTGTTGTGAGGGCTTCCAGTAGGCCTTTATTGGCGTATCGTACTTTTAATCCTAGCGCTAATACTCAGCGAGTAATAATTCTATGTCACAAATTTTCAGTTGCGTTGCTTACGCAGCTCCCACTGCGTCCCTATGCCGTATTAAATTTTTTTTTGTTTTTTTAATATAGCCAAAGAATTAACCTTTACGGTCATATTATTTTTTTAATCATAGCTCTTATACCCAGCGAGTAACAATTCAATGAAACGCAGATGAATTTTTAAAAAATTCATTTTTCAACTTTTTTGGAAACTAGAGCAGTATAACGTAACTTCGTCACGTCAAAAGGTAACCTGATAACAACCTGATCAGTATTTTATAAAAATGCCGTCAGTCAGAAAAGGTTGTCATGATGTCAACCTGATGAGTATTTCATAATAGTGCCGTAAGTAAGGATCAGAAAAGGTAATAATTTTAAATAAAAAATTGTTATGGCGTGTCAATATTAGAAAAACAATGTACTTAAGTTAATTTTAACACCAGGGTACTGAAATTTAGTACAGCGGTAGATAACATTTTTTAAAATTGCTGTAAATAAAGTGGGCGTTATTGGACAAAGGGGTGTGGCAATATTAGAAACATACTATATATCGAATAATATTGACACTAGGGTGCTGAAATTTAGTACATGGGTAGGCATAGTTACTATAAATTACGGTCAATGAATTGGGCGTTATTCAACAAAGGGGTGCGGCAATATTATAAAAATACTATATCTCAGTTAATTTAATTAATTTATTTTTTTTTTATATCTAAGTTAATATTAACACTACTTTACTTATATTTGGTATGCAGGTAGATGGGTAGGTAGAATCATTACAAAAGTGGGCGGGAGCACATAGGGTGTGGTACTTTAAGGAAAGTCTGATATTACGGTTAATATTAATACTTGGGAATTGAAATTTGGCACAGGACTAGGTAGAATCATTACGAAGTACGATCAATAAAGTGGGCGTGATTAAATAAAGGGCGTGTCACTTTAATAAAAATTGTAAAGAGACAGAAATGGAAAATACCCAACAAACTTTCAGGAAATAATAAAATAAATTTTTTAAAAACAAAGTGTCATGCTTGAAATTTTACTCAAGAATACTTTTACATAAAATATTTCATATTCTCTAAAAAGGAAGAAATAAAAACTTGTTAACAAAAAAAAAAAAAAACCGACTTCAAAATCACTACAAAGTAATAAATAATTTTAAATAACTTTTCCCATTAATTTCTTAGTCAAATTTTAAAAGTTATTTATATGTATTATTATATTGGAAATCTAATCATTTTCATTTTTTATATTTTGTTTTATTATCATCAATATATTGATTGCTTTATGAACGTAAAAGCTTTAAAGTCGGTGCAAATCTTTGACACACAATCATGATCTTTTACCATCCCTGCACTATTTGAAACTTGTTTATTTGATGCTATGCTGCCTTGGTGACACTGTAGTAATTTTTAAAGCTTTGTACACATAAACAATCTCATTATACTGGTTTGGGTGAGCTTGTAAAGCTCATATTGAATATGACATAGTGTGTAACAGCTGCACATATAATGCATGGAACACATTGGCTACATTCAGCGTACTCAACAATTGCCAACTGAAAGAAAAAAATCACTAAAAAGCTTTTATATTCATAAAGTTAGTAATATTTTTATGATAATAAAACAAATTAGAAAAAATTAAAATAAAAAGCTTTCGACTTAGTAAGATAAGCGCCGACTTCAAAGATCTTAAGTGCATAAAGCAATTGATATATTGATGATAATAAAACAAAATATAAAATATGAAAATGATAAGATTTCCAATATTATAATACACTAGCGATACCCGGCGCGCGTTACTGCACCCAGCAAGTATATTGGAAATGATAAGTAAATTCAACACTTTTATTAGTCCCTTAGTCTGACACCACGCTCATGTTCCACTGCCCGTTACAGTTTCCCAGTAGCAGAACATTACTCCCAGGTGACAATTCCATTATGAGTTTCAATGTCCTGTGATTTAAGCTTCCATAGCTATTCTGTATAGAGAATTGGACCACACCCCCTTTTCCAATGCACAAACCAGTTTTCCAGTAGAAAGACTTTGGCAATTAGTAACTCCATACTGAGTTTTATTGTCATGCGACGTTTAGTTGCAAAACTATTCAATATCAAAAATTTGACTTGTGTGGTCGAAGCCATAACCCTTTTTCCTATGCCCGTCCCAGTTCTCTTGTTTATTTATAAAAAATCTTATTGAATCACACAATGTCAATTCTATTAAGTAAAAAGTCAGCCGTTTGTTCCTTTTGTTCATTTATAAATTACAGGAAAACCACCGTCAAAACATGTGTAGAAAAGTTGCATGCAGCAAAACAAATAAACATACGTACATACATACATACATACATATATCAAGTCGGATTGAATCTCATTAGGGGCTTTCACATGGACGTACATGTCATCCGACTTGGGCATGTCCGACGACATGTACGATCGTTCGAAAGCAAATGAGACGGTCGGACCGACATGTCGGAAGAAAATCAAAAATTTTTGATTTTTCTGCCGGTCGGTCCGACATGTCCGACGTATGAAAACATGTCGGTCCGACTCGCTGCATTTATCATTTCTATAAAGTTTTCATCGAGTAAACATCGGCTTAGGCAAAGCAAAAAAGGTTTTTAATTCGTTTTTTTACCGATGTGTTACGCTCGAGAGTCTGCAAAAAATGAAGTCGTCGTACATGTCCGATCATTTGAAAGCTAAACAAAATATTTCCGTTAGTTTGTTGTCGTACAATGTCGGCTGACATGTACGTTCGTCTGAAAGCTCCTATTCTCATCAAAAAAATCCTCAACATGCTAAAGGTGGTCAGTGAATTCCCTTTTAACAAAACTGTGTTAGATTAATTCTCCACATCAAAACTACTTTGAACATATTAGAATGTACTTCGATCCAATTAGCTTTAAGCGCAGCAAAGTATGTATGTATATGTATTTGTTTGTTTGTTTTGTTGTTTTGTGCTTGCTGAGAACAAAAAGAGTATAGTAGAGAGCAACATGCAGTTTATTGAGGCTCTCGCAGCACAAACGGATGAAAAGCTAACGATCAAGCAATGCATGGCATTGTGGATGATTTTTTTTAAAAAATTTAACACTTTAATTAAAGATACTTATTATTGAAATTTCGCAAAGAAAATAACCAATGAACCTTTTGTAGCACAAATGTGATATTGTAAAATTGATTTAAAAAAAATCGGACCAGTACTTTTGGAGTTTTGCGGACACAAACAATTTTCACTTTCATTTTATATAATAGTATAGATATAAATAACTTTCTAAATTTGACTAAGAAATTCTGTGGAGTTTTGACAAAACAACCTAACTCGAGATCGGACAATTTCCCACTTTTTCAACCATATGTATAAGTTTTGAAAGCGCATCTTTCTGTTTTATCAGCGTGTTTCTAGCTAGTGTAGATCGGAAGATATAGAAGCCCCCAAATCAACCAATCTCGCGATTTTTACAATCTGCTTTTGACAAAAGAACCCATATCGAAATATGCTATCTAGAGAAGGGTTGATTTTTCGATCAAAAATTATTTTGACAAAACAACACATCTTGGTTTTTGGACATTTTCTCGGCAACAGTTATATCTGGAAGAAAGATGCAAATTGGAAAATAAAGGTATTTAAATTCTCCACCATAAAAATAGGTTACATTTGCTTAGATATGTTTTGTGACGATTCTGTGACCCTATAAAAGTGTTTTTTGGTCCTCCTGTAAAATTAAGTTTTACGACATTGGTTGTTTTGTCAAAATTCCACAGAATTAATGGGAAAAGTTATTTAAAATTTTTTTTTACTTTGTAGTGATTTTGAAGTCGGTTTTTTTTTTTTTTTTGTTAAAAAGTTTCTTTTTTTTAATTTAAAGATTATGTAGTGCTCTTACATAGAGATGCCAGCTAATTTTTTATTACTTTTACGAATTCGGTGCTGGGGCGAACACTAGGTAAAAATGGGTCACTGAAACCGCATCCGTTGTCTGAATTAAAAAATTTTTTAATTTTTTATTATAGGGTTGCCATCTATTATATTTTATATTATTTTATTGAAAACTGCTATATTGTAAAATAGTAAACTCTCACTAATAAAAGCACTATTAGGTATATATGACAACAACAATTAACTAAAAATTGCAATGAGAGTAAACAAAGATTAGCTAACGGTAATTTTGTAATTTGATTTCACTGACCTAATGTCAAGTTCGTAGCTCAAAAACATCACTGTTATCTTTACTTCTAAGTACGTTGTCAGACGCAAGCAGTGCTGCCAACACTTCCATTTGAAAAACCTCAAAATTTTTTTTTTAAGAACCACTAGAAACCGCTTAAAATTTGTAAGTCAAAATTGATAGAAAAAAGTTTTTGTCAAGTTAAATAATTTTATTTATTGTCTTAACGACAAAACTAGAATATCAGGGGTAAAAAAATGTATGACATTTGTGCCTATCAGGCTTAGAAAAGCTTTTGGTAGTACATATTCATGGCAACATTTTCCATTCCTAGCGACATTTTTGTTTGTAAATTAGTTTTTCCATGTCCTTTACCTTAATCCTTTCTGCTCACACTTTTAGAAGGTATGTTTGAATGTAGATGAAATCATTCACAGAAAAAATTAAGTCAAATGAAAAGGGGTAAGAAAAGCATTAAAAAAAGACTCACTAAAGTTGGAAAGTTGTCTCCCGATACTACAAGGAGGCAAGCGCTTAATGCATTACAAATGCAACAGCAATGAAATCGTCATGACTCCTGGTGCAGCGGTAATACCACTTAAAGTAACCTAAATGCACTAAATGTAGAGAGTTTCAAACAATGATAAGGTCAGGAATTTGGACATGAATTATAAGAACAAATTTAAGAATAAAGAAAAAGATGAGTACTGGTTTGGGAATGTAGGAAAGACAAGGGTCAAGAATAAGGACAATGATAAAGAAACACTGTCATGTCAAAACCAACGGGAGTGTCCTAATACAGCCTGATTATTTTTTAAATTAACAACTTTTTAATCACATCATTAGCCAAAAATATGTCACGTAACATATGTCACGCCACATATCACATAATGGCTTTTATAAAAAAAAAAAACAAAAAAAAATTTTTAACGACACAGTTATGAATATAAAGTAACATTATTCCAAATCATATTAAAATCTGTTGCATTAATAACTAATGCACTCTTCGCATATTTTTGCTTTTTAGATGCAAAGAAAAAACTACTTATATTTTCTGTCACGTCACGTATTCCTTTTTGTTGTCTTATATCTAATGACCATGATTTCGACAGCTCGTAGTTTTTACACT
The DNA here is from genome assembly GCA_943735915.1 of Pherbina coryleti. Classification (NCBI taxonomy): domain Eukaryota; kingdom Metazoa; phylum Arthropoda; class Insecta; order Diptera; family Sciomyzidae; genus Pherbina; species Pherbina coryleti. The sequence continues at coordinate 79,725,256 of OX030952.1, read as the reverse complement.
AAATAAAGTGCTACTGAAGTGCTATCCAAAAGTCAAAACAAGGAAAAAATGTGAGTTTTTATTTGTTTTTCTTCATATTGAATACGTACGACTGTCACGTGCGTAGCCATATAAAAACCCATATATGTGCATATGATGCAAAAACGTAAAAAAATTCCTTTTTAAATTAGTTTTTCTTTCAAGGTTGCGAAGCTTTCTTTTATTTAAAAGGCCAACTAAGTAGTTAGAATATAAGTACTTAGTTGGCCTTTCTGAAATTCTACCTGCACATCTGTCATCTATATATATAAAAATAAGTTGCATTGTGTATGAAATTGATGTTCTCGGTGATGCGTGCAGCGATTTTGTTTCTGGAAATGAAAGGTGACGTCAATACAAAGGTTTTTTTGTATAAATGGTCCTTGTATGTGTATTGGTTCATGAATTATAGGCATTTTAATGAACTTACCAACAATACAGGTGTGAAAAAATACAGGTGCGCACATATGGTGTATATGGGGAAATATTTGCAAGGGTAATTGGATATAAATGGAATATTGAAATAATTTGGCAAGTCTCACTTTATTTTGCATTTGCGCGAAAAATATAGGCATAGTAAAAATTTTCCATACCCCTTTTTCCATACCCCCTTTACCACCTACAAATCAATAAAAATGCTATATTTAAGACAGGTTTGGTCGTATTAGACTAAAATTTGGTAAATAAGTTCGTATGGTTACTGTCGGCAACTATACTAAGACTGGGTTTGATTTAACTAACGTAACTATATATGCGCTCACTTTTTAGAAATCATTATTATTCCTGAGTTGTACATGTTTTGATAGTGGAACTTGATATGTAGACGTTATGGGCCCAAGAGGTAGTTATTATATATTTGAGCGAACATTATACAAGGGGGAATTTGGCCACACAGGTCAAATTTATGATATCGAATTGCTTTGGAACTAAATGTCGTATGTAACTATGCAACAGACTCCTAAACTACACATCCGATTAGTATTAAAATTTGTGTATCGAAGTTTTTTGGTACGGTGCGTATTTGTGGAGTATCAATTTTTATCCACCTTGAACACCAGAGAGCGCTGTAGTACAAATTTTTTACAAAAATGCCTAAAACTCACAAACCGTTTATGCGATTAGAATAAAAAGTGGTATGCAGTAGTTTTCATGTTGGTTGAGTGTTTTTCTGCAATATTTTTTGACCTTTCTTGAACACCAGAGGGTGCTGTAGTACAAATTTTTTGCAAAACCACATAAAACTCCCTAACCTCTCATGCGATTAGAACAAAAATTGGTATATAGTAGTTCTCAGGTACGATGAGTTTTTTGACAGTATCTTCTTTGAACCACCTTGGACACCGGTTGGTGCTGTAGTACCAATTTTTTTATAAAATTACATATTTTTTGTTGTTACATATGCAAATATTCACAAAATATAAAATATTTCTTAAATATAGTAAAATTAAAAAAATGTCCGTTATTTTGACATCAAAAACATGAACATATCTTGAAAACTATGAAAAATTTTACTACAACGATATATTTAATGCAACAATCGTGCTCAAAAATGAGAAAAACACCATGAGAAATTTAATTTTGTGACTTTCGATTCAAATATCTCCGTTGCTTTTTTATACAATTTGGTAATTTTTTTTTGTCTTAAGGCGGTCTTCTCATTCAAAACCCGTTTTTTGGACCCTTTTTAAAAAAATTCTTATCTGAAAACGCAAAGAATAATTGAAAAATTTTTTTATTTATTGTATTACAAAAGGTTCAAAGTAATTAAAAAAAATTTTTTTTGCCTCGATACGTGGGCTGTTCAAAAAGTAATGAGACTTCAAAGTTGGTGGTGAAAAAAAAAGGTGTCGTCACGGCGGCCACGATTCCGGGTCTCCAGAGCGTCCGAAATGAAAAAAAAAACGGGGTTATAATCAGTATAGATGTAATTCTCGGATGAACCTCAAGCTTAATTTTGTGATTTTTTTGACAAAATGGCGGCCATTCAAAAAAAAAATTTCAATTTCGGGTTTTTTTTTGTAGTTTAGTGTAAAAAAAAAATAGTAAAAAAATTTTTAAAATTATGGTCGAGATTCACCCGAGAATTGTGACAATTCTGCGTCGATTCCACTTTGTTTCATGACAATCGGTTCAGTTGAACTGGAGATATCATGGCCGCCAGTTCGAAAAACGTGGGTTCGAGATAAACGCGTTTAAAGTTTGAAGTAAAGTTTGAAATAGCTCATTTTGACGAAGACCTTGCTTCACAAAAAAGGCTGTATCTTCTAAAGTATTTCGAATTTCTAAAAATCCTTTTAAGGGCATATTCACAACTACCCAAGCTATAAATAAATGCAAAAAACAAAAGTCGAAAAAAAAAAGTTGCTCAATGAGAAGACCGCCTTAAAGCTTCATAAAAGTACTATAAAAAACTAATTGCAAAAATACCGTTAGTTTAGTATTTTAAATATTTTTTTCAAAAAAGGTCTGCAATTTTTCATTTTTCATTTTTCATTTATTAGGCCAATTATTAGTACAATAAAATACAGGGAGATCTTTTAGCAGTACAACAGATACAAATTATAATAAACAAATAACATATATAATATATTATTAACATTAACAAAAAGTTAGCTAGATTATAATTTAAGAATACTTAAAAACTATTGATTGAGATTAATTTTATTGAGCTTAAGCAAATGCATATTTTATCATAAAATTAAACAATACCGTGAAAATTAAAGTAAGATTAAGAAGAAGTTCAGAAGAAATAGTAATTAGTAGTTAGATGCTTGAATAGTAAGACATAAGAGATTTCCTAAAGTTATTCGAATTGACAGTTGATTTAATTCTGTAAGGTAGTGAATTCCATAGTTTAATGGCGTTGACGAAAAATAGCCGCTTAGAATGCAAGGTCTTAAATTTCGGAATAATAAGGTTGCCGGTCCGATTAGAAACACTGAAACGTAATTTATTATAGAGGTAAGATGGAGTCCTTAGGTATATTAATTTGTGTAAGAATAAACAATTCCTGGCGTTTAAGTAGTTAATAATGCTACATCCTAAAATTTCTTGACTTTTTACGGACACGTGTTCAAAGCGTCTCAATCCAAATACATATCTTGTCACATCGTTAAATGCAACTTGGATTTTATGCGTGGAGTTTGAGTCAAGCTTGCTATAAACCAGTTCAGAGTAAGTTATAAGTGGGACTATTAATTGAACAGCAAGTCTTTTCTTGGTCTCAATAGGAACAAATTGTGAAGACAACCGTAAACATCGTAGTGTGAAATATACACGTTTAACAACATTATTAATATGGTCAGAACTGGAGAGCTTAGAATTGACATAAAATCCTAAGTTCTTAACTTTAACAACCACTTGTAGCCTATCATTGTTTAAAAAGATGGGTGCAATTTGAAGATGGTCAATCTTGTCCTTAGAAATTGGGAGAATGTACGATTTTTTAGCATTCAGACAAAGATCATTTTCAAATGCCCATCTGGAAATAGCTCTAAGATCTTCATTTAATCTGTAACATAAATCGTCAACTAGTCCAATGCGGTTAGAGGAGTATAATTGGATGTCATCCGCCTAAGCATGTATAGATACATCATTGCAAACGGTAAAAATATCGCTAATAAAAATGCTAAACAACAGGGGACCAAGAATCGATCCTTGAGGAACGCCCATCTTAGTGTCCTTATAGGAAGAAAATAGATTGCCAATCTTCACTCTCTGCATTCTACCTTCAAGATAATTTGCTATTAAGGTTACAGCATTATTATTAAAACCAAAAAGAAGCTTAAGTTTTTGAACTAAAATAAAGTGATTAACACGATCGAATGCTTTCGAAAAGTCTAACAGACAAAGGAGTGTAAGAAGACCATCGTCATAAGATGTTCGAATATCGTCCATAACTTTTAGCATTGCAGTCGCGCAGCTATGTCCGGATCGGAAGCCCGATTGGAGTGGTGAAAGGAGTTTATATGTTAAAAGATATTGATTTATTTGATTAGCCATAAGGGACTCACATATCTTGGAGAATGAAGATAGGATACTAATTGGTCTATAATCACACATAGTTGTTGCCCGAGTAACCTTACCAATGGGAATAACAGTAGCTAGTTTCCACGATTTAGGAAAACAGGAGGTGGTAAAGGAGTGATTAATAATATGTGTCAGTGGAGAAATTATATAAGGTAAGATTATTTTAAAAAATTTTAAGGAGATTCCATCATCGCCAATAGCATTAGATTTAATTTTCATAATGGAATTTATGACATCATTCTCACTCACGTTAGAAAAAGAGAACTTGTTTGCATCGCAAAACTGACGACCACTACATTGAAAGTTATCATTACAGACAGGAGAATTGGACAGAAAGAAATCATTTAAAAGGTTGGGATCAATATCACACTTTTGCTCAACATTACTACAAACACCAAGATTTCGAACATTTTTCCACAATTGTTTGGCAGAAAGAGAGCAATTCAATTTATGGTGGAAGAATCTTTTTTTCGACTGCCTTACTATTGAGACAACCTGATTACGAGCAAGCTTAAATTGCTCCCAATTAGTACCAATACGATGCTTCTTCCATTTGTTGTACAATTTGTTTCTTTTTTTAATAGCCAATAAGACATCTGATGTATACCAAAGATTTTGGAGTTATCCTCAAAAAAATGCTCAAAATTTGTTTTTGTTGTAAAAATAATTTAAATTCAAATTCGCAAATTTTCAACTCTATTTAAATCTTTAACATCTATAGGCAAAAGTTATTTCAATTTTACGCAAAAATTAAAAATCATTTTTGTGATTCAAAAAGCAAGGCCTACCCCTTGATTTTTTCGAACAAAATTTTTTTTCTAATATTGGGTTTTTATATTTTTTAAAAAATTAAAAAGCTAAAAAATTAATTTTATAGAAAAAATTATCTTAGTATCTCTTACCAATCAAAAGTTAGAGCCAATAATCTTTATCCAAAATATATATACAAAAAGCAAAACGGTGTCTGTGTGATAGCTGGAAACTTCAAAATTACTGAGCCGATAGAGCTGAACTTTAGGCAGTACATTTTTTTCAAGTACGAGATGGCTTAAATTTCTAACAACCCCCTTTTACCACCCAAAAATCAATACAAATGCTATATTTTCTACGGTTTTCGTCGATTTGGCTACATTTTGATAATTTAGTTTGTATGCTCACTGTCGGCAACTGTACTAAAACTGGGTAATGTCCATCTACTAGAAAACTGAAATGGGCATTATATAAGAGGGTGGGGCTGCACCCATACAATTTGTATTATCGAATAGCTTTCAAAGTTAAAGTAGCAGTACTTACATACAAACTCAAAATGGAGTAACTATTTGGTGATCTCCTGCTACTGGGAAACTGTAACGGTCAGTGGAAAATGACAGTGGTGTCAAACTATGAGTTTAAGAAAAGTTTTGAATACACCTATTATGTTCCCATATAGTTGCAGGGTGCAGCAATGCGCGCCGGGAAAAGGCTAGTGTGTTTATAAAATTTTCTTTGCGCAGAACTTCTATTAATTTTTGTGTTAATGTTTATTCCTTTCACTTCCTCTATAACTTTTTTCCATACTTATCTCTTTTTCTTCTGTACAGCAGTAAAATCTTCCTCCATATTCATTCTTATATAATCGTCATGATTCAATGTTAGTTCAAAATTCACACACTGCAGACTTTGAATTCATTTGTGTCAAAATTAGTATCGCTAAACGTAATTTATATGTTATATGCTGCTATATTCACCCGTCTCAGCCAACGACGGGTTATCAGTTGGCAGTAGATGCTATAGATTCTCTTTTAGATCTCATGGATCCATTAGATACCGTCATATTTTTGGGAGACTTTAATCTTGCTAATCTTCAGTGGGTTTTATCAGATGATGAATGTCATTTCTTCCCCTTAAATCCAACATCTGAAAAAGAAATTCTCTTTACTAGTTGCCTCTCTGACTCTGGACTCTTTCAGTTAAGTGGAGTAACTAACTATATGGGTAGACAACTAGACCTTGTATTTTCATCAGAAGTGGAAAATTGTGCAATTTCCGCTAGCAACCATCTACTCTCAACACTGGACCAGTACCATCCACCGCTTTCAATTACCTTTTCCTACAATAATACTAACAAAAACACGCACTCCGAACACTTGTATAGTTTTAACTTTCGGAAAACCGATTTTGAAAAACTACCTTCACATTTTTGCAAGTGCTAATGACAGATAATGCTGTTGGCCTTTTGGTCAAGTTTTTTTGGTCAGTCATTTACCAGGTCTAATGATGAACTGGACTCTGAATATTTCACTTATTTAAGATATTGTGCCCAAACGTCTTTAACCTCGGCTAATATTACACTTGCCAATGTGAACGAAAAGTTACGAAATTTAAAGGACGATTACTCTCCTGGACCCGATGGGTTGCCTGCTATTATTTAAAAAAAAACTCTCAAACACTTTAGCTCATCCTCTTTTAGCTCTTTTCCAGCTCTCTATCTCTCAATCAATTTTTCCTAAGTTTTGGAAGGATTCATGCATTATACCTCTGCACAAAAAAGGTCCAAAAAATGACATCACAAACTATAGACCCATCGCTAAACTATCATGTGCACCCAAAATATTTGAAAGTATACTCTACGAAATTATGTTTTTCCACTGCAAGTCTATCTTCTCCCCTAACCAACATGGCTTTCTCAAGGGAAGATCCACTACTACCAACCTCACAGAATTCGTTTCGAATACCCTATGTTCTCTAGAAAGTGGTTATGAAGTCGATGTTGTCTCGACTGACTTTAGCAAAGCATTCGACAAAATCTCGCACACTGTCATCCTTCTGAAGCTAAAAGCTTTCGGCTTTTAACCCACATTTATTGCTTGGATTAAATCTTACCTCGAAGAACGTCGATATAATGTCATCTTTAGGTTTTCAAAATCCGAGTTTTTTACAGCAACTTCTGGTGTCCCTCAAGGCAGCCACCTTGGTCCTCTGCTATTCGTCTTAACAATAACCGACGTCGATGATGCCATCAAATACTCTAATCTTTCTGTTTATGCTGACGACATGAAAATCTATCGACGCATACATACTAATACTGACTCTTGCCGTCTTCAAGATGACCTAATCAGTTTTTCTTCTTGGTGCCAAAAAAACTTCCTGGAACTCAATATCAGTAAATGTCAAGCTATCACATACTCGCGGAAGAGACTCCAATCTCCATCACGAATTTATTTCATATTAGGTGAGCCGGTTCCCTTAGTAAGTTCTTTGCGAGACTTGGGTATAATTTTTTTTTTTTTGTTTTTTTTTTAGATTTGAACCAAGGATTTCAGGTGGAATACATATTCAGTCAAGTGTGCCTTGGTTCGAAATGGGGTGATAGATAAGTGGGAAGGATAGATCAATCAGGTGAAACACATGTAGGATGTTCTAAGGGTGGTGGAAAGCCAAAGAAACATGTGAATTTTAATCAGAGGCAAGTGTTATGCCTTTACCTCAGTCAATTCAAGTTAAAAGGCAATCTCATCCACAAACTTCTCTACCATCAACTACAACTTCATGTCGTAAATATTGATGAATTTTCAATTTCAGTTGATTAGAAAAGAGGATAGAAAATTGCAAATGCGAAAGGTTTTAAAGCGTAGGACCATTGCCTGGCCGGGAATCGAACCCGGGACCCCTGGGGTAGCAGTCGAGCACGCTACCTACTCGACTACCGAGGCCGCCCTTACCTTTGTGAGGCCCATACTCGAACACGCCAGCCAAGTTTGGTCACCGCTCTATGCTTCTCATTCGTTGCGTATCGAAGCTGTACAACGAAGATTTATTCGATTTGCGTTACGAGGCCTCCCTGGTTCCGATAGCTTCAATTTACCTCCTTATGCTGATCGTTTGATGTTGATTAACATGCAAACTCTTGAAAAACGCAGGGTAGTTGCTGATGTCCTTTTCATTCCTCAACTACTAGATGGCACCATTAATTTTCCTACCCTGCTCCAATTGATATCCCTTAATACTAACCCACGCAACCTAAGGTCTGTACCTCTCTTCCATCTCAACTTTCATCGCACCGTCCTAGTTGTGGTGAACCTGTAACTAGGATGCTTCGTCTAACCAATAACATGGTCAATGAATTCGACTTCCATCTCAGTAGATCCGAGCTGCGTAATATCCTTCTTAGCTCCAACCCCACTTCCTCCCTCTGAAACAAATTTTTTCAAATGTCTTGTGGGCAGACTATAACCCACATAGTATTATATGTAATATCCCTACCAAAAAAAAAAAAAAAAAAAAAAAAAGCCTAGCATTAAGAAATAAATGTCTAATTATAAGTTTTAGTTCTTAAGTATAAATTGCTTGTATTGAGCTTACCTAAAATAAATAAATAAATTAATTATTCTAATAGGGACCTTCACCTGATTCACAGATAGGGCTTCGCTAAAAAAAATTAATTTGTTTATTGAAATTTTTGCCATAAAAAGCAAAAAAAAAAAATTATTTTCTACTTACTTTTCCTCCAACATGTTTCAAGCGTCAAAAGGGCAGCGTAAATTTCTTTGACGGAAATGATAAGTGACACTTGATAAAAAAATGATATTTTTGAATATTTGACTTTTGCAGTGCTGTCAAATTTACATTTCTGAACATTCTGCTTATACTACAAAAGCATTTTCCACATTTTGTTGAATTTCCAAAGAGAGCCTATCTCTTTGGGGACTACTCTGAAGGGGATAACATTACTGTAGATGAATAAATAAAATTCTTTCTAAAAAATTAAAATTCCCGTCCATTTTTTTTTTCATCCCACATCGTATGTATTGGTCAAACTTAAAATGCTAATGTTATTCTTATAACTGTTCATTTGTTGACCAAAATTGCTGTCGCAAAATTAAACGTTAACAAATTGGAGGCAAAAGAAAAAAACATAAACACGACAGGATAACCCACCAAATAACAGACAGGCAACAAGGCGGAACAGCGATAAGGCGGAAATACCAGCGATAAGAACAACGACAGAAAGCGTGAAAACTAATAACAGCTATAGATGGAGTCGAGACCAGAAAACAAGAAAGAAAAAAAAAACAATACAAAATTACACTCGATGTAATTTAAAAGCAATACGGAAATAAATGAAGAAATAAATGGCCTGGCAGCACAGAGGATAAATAGCTGGATAAGGTTGTCAGTTCGCATAACGTCAGCTTTGTTAAGTAGGGAGAGGGAATAGAGCAGCTTACTCTGGAAACACACTGATTAAATTCTACCAAAAGCTGGATCATGATTATAATAACGAAGGATGAAAAATACGAGGATTTATTTGGGTGACATATAAAAAGACGAATGCAAATTTACTGGCTGCTCATTCTGTCATGGTTTGTTAATAGCAACAAAGGAAAATCCAATTTATTTCGGGCAGAAAGATGTTTAATAAGTTTAGAAACTGGGGGTGAAAAAAAAAAAAACTCAGATGAAATATACGTAACAAGCCAGCTAAAAGAGCATTAAAGTAAAAGTCGCGAAACATTTTCAAGATTAAATAATTAGACAAGTCATTAATTAGGCTCGGTAATGGCTGCTGAAGATGAGCAAGACATAATAATATCAAGAACTTGGACATTAAGTTAGGAATGTCATTATCAAGTACTTAAATTTAATACTTAAATATACTTAATACTTTTTTCTTTAATTAATTTATTGATGATTGATTGCTTTTATTATGAAACATAACTTTTAAGATTTTTACAACATTAGAATTCTTCTAAAGTGTAACAATATTTCATAAATCTCCATTCTGTAGCTCGGTAAATAGACTACCAGTTTACACTAAAGCATAAAGTTCTCAATTCAAGCATTCTTTTGCTAGAATTGAGCAAATTTACAACACATGATATTAAGAAAAAATGTTTAATTCAAGAAACATGTTTGCTTGAAGTGAGATAAATTTGCTTGATTCAAGTAAAAAATTTGCTGAAAACTAGAATAATTTGCTTGATTTGAGAATTTATTTTGCACGAATTGAGAACAATTTGCTTGGTTCGAGTAAAACAATACAAATAAACAATTTTCTCTGTATTAGAATTCTTTGATTTTTCTTAAAAGGTTGGACCTTTAGTGTGAACCTCTACATAATCCACAAGAAAGGTAATCCCATCATTTGCAGCAACTATTATGCTTTAAGCCTTCTTAATATCGCATACGAGTGTACGTTTCTGTTGAGCGTATTGTGTGAAAGGCTACAAGCCATCGTAAAATAGCTGATTGAACCTTATCAGTGTAGTTTCAGACCTGGAAAATCCACTTTTGACCAAATATTTATGTTACGATAAATCTTAGAGAAGACCCTATAGCAACAAATCAACACGCACCATCTTATCACTGATAACAAAACCTATGATCCACCATATCTGAATTTGGTACTCCTCACGGTGGGCAGGAAGCAACGACAGGCATGAAAAAAATGTCGACAAAAACTGCAAAGACAGCTATATTCTTTGATGATTCTATGTAAAAACTCCGTTGGAATTGAAATCTTAGCTGCTCCTATGTGAAAGATATCGATATTTTTCATATGTTTGATAAGAACAAGTTGGGAATAATAGAAAAGTACTTTCTAAATCATTTAAATATATTTATGCGTCAAAAATTTGAAAGCATATGGGCGTACAATTGCGAACAAATGTATGTTAGTGTGTTTGCATGGGCACGTGTATTTTAAAACTACATAAAATCGTATTTAAGTTTTTAGCCGATTCAAAACTTTTCCAAGGTGAGCCATTTGGAGCCAACTAGCTTTGCACCTCTTTTTTAATTTTTTTTTTTTTGTATTTTTATGTCTTTTATTTTTTGTTTTGTATTTTTATGTTTTTTATTTATTTTTTTTTGTATTTTTATGGTTTTTATGTTTTTTTTTTTGTATTTTTATGTTTTTTATTTTTTTAAATCTTAAGTAATATATGTTACATATAGAGAATACTAAGATTTATAGTATAAAAGAATATTTTCTTATACTTATAGAGGATAATAAGTTAAATGTAGGTAAATATTGAGTTATGTATATATTGACCAAAGAAAGCAACCGTTTGTAACATTTAGTTTGTGAATTTAAAAATGCTGTGATGAAAATGTCACTACAGCTTTCTTTAACCGACTTACAAAAGTTGGTTCATCGATCATCGTTATTTTAAATATATCCCAGAATTTATTAAATTCCCTATGAACGCACTCCCCGACCTGTTCGGACCATAACCCTAACCCAGCATTGTTCAAAAATATGATTGCTTTCGTCAAATGTTCAAGAATTATGTGAATTTTGATGGTTTGAGAAATTCCAGTACTTTTGAGAGCTTCACGGAGTTCACTTAAATTTTTATCAATATCAGTGAGATTTGCTTTTTTTGCACCAAAGCAAGTGTCAACTATTTTGTTCATAGCTTTGAATGCAGCGATGTAGGGCTGTAAACTAAATGGTCATACAAGGTCATAAATTTCAGGATCTTGTAATTTATCAGATTCTGTAAGGAGTTTCCGACATGATTACCTTAAAAAATATCTCCCTGATAGCTCTTATGAGGTGTTTCCAATTTATTTGGCCACAATAAAGTTTTTTCTTTTCCAATAGCATCAATTTTAACTATACCATGCCAAAAGAGATGGTTGACAAATCTTTGCAATAGATGAAGTTCCGGAGGAACGCACTTCTGAAGAACGTTTAAGCTATGATCTTAATCAATATTTCCTTCGATAAAAAGGGGATGATTTACTGTACTGTGACAATCTTCCGATTTTTTCTAATCAGTTTTAGAAAGTGAATCAATTTGCTCAGTACCATCAAGGCCATTATTTATATCAATTGGTGGATAACTGACGAACGGGACCTCTACCTTTGTTTTTTTTTTTAATGGCTAGTAAGTCGTGCAGTTAGGCAAATGTAACAGTTGCAAATCATCGTTCTCGTTTTTTTGCCAAATTGAAATTCTCGCAATTAGGCATGGTCGGAAGAGGTCTTTTAGCGTAAACACATCATTGAGATTAAATGAAAAACAACTCTTGCCAAAAGGTACCTAATTTTTTGTTCTGAGAATCGAGAATTGAGAAGCAAGCTCTTTATTGATGAAAAATTTCACGCTCTGAAAGTCAGTAATCATGCCCATCAGCAGTTGAGATAAAAAGTCTTTGGGAGACTTCAAGAAAAAAAAAGATACAGTAGTTTCGACTATGTCGTAACACAAGACGTAGAATTAGTCAATTCGCTTTTGATGACATCTTTTTTAAAAACTATTTAGCAAAATATTTATTCCATACACCTGAGCATATGACCTTTAGAAGAGCGCCGGAGAGGGTTAATATGTATGACCGACCCCCATTACTTTTTCAAAAGGAACATTTTTGCACTGGACACCTATTCCCTCCGACTACTCCTTAGGGGGGCTCCCTTACAAATATTATGGTTTTTGTATATTTATTCCATACACCTGAGCATATGACCTTCAAGAGAGTACCGGAGAGGGTTAATATATATGACCGATACCCATTACTTTTGTAAAAGCAACATTTTTGCGTTTGACACCTTTTCCCTCCGACCACTCCTTAGGCGGGCTCCCATACAAAGTTTAACGTTTTTGTGCCAGAAAGGGTTAATATGTATCACCGACCCCCATTACTTTTGCAAAAGGAATATTTTTGCCTTTCACACCTATTCTTTCCGACCACTCCTTAGGGGGGGGGCTCCCATACAAATTTTATGGTTTTTGTTTATTTATTCCATACACCTGAGCATATGACCTTTAAAAAAGTGCCGGAGAGGGTTAATATGTATTACCGACCGACCCCCATTATTTTTGCAAAAGGAACATTTTTGCCTTTGACACATATTCCTTCCGACCACTTCTTAGGGGGGCTCCGATACAAATTTTATTGTGTTTGTGTCGGAAAGGGTTAATATGTATCACCGACCCCCATTACTTTTTCCAAAGGAATATTTTTGCCTTTCACACCTATTCTCTCCGACCACTCCTTAGGGGGGCTCCCATACAAATTTTATGGTTTTTGTTTATTTATTCCATACACCTGAGCATATGACCTTTAAGAGTGTGCCGGAGAGGGTTAATGTGTATGACCCACCCCCATTACTTTTGCAAAAGGAACATGTTTGCCTTTGAAACCTATTCTCTCCACCACTCCTTAGGGGGCTCCCATACAAATTTTATGGTTTGGTCGATAAAACCGGAAACTGTCGATAAATAGGTAGCAAGTTTAAGCAAACAAAAACATCAAATGTTGGCTTTATATTTCATGTAATTGTGTAAAATTTATATAAGTTAGAGGGTTCTAACATGAGTTTTTGTCCCATTGAGCATCAACTGATCGTAACATCAACATTGTACGATCAGTACTTTAGGCCCACCAAAGGCTCAAAAAGTTATATAAATACCGACACCTGATCACTATCAACCACCCTACTTACCTCCGAGAATGACGTATTCTACGTCAAAACTTTCGTGGGATTAACGGTCCAGCCTGCGTCAATGGACATCGACATACTCTCTAAAAACAGATTGTTAAAACACTACAATAAATGTTGTGCAATTTAACGCATTTATTGGCGTGTTCTTTTAATTCAGTCAAAATTTAAGCGTCTTATTATTCATTTCTCTGTTTCCTCTCTTTTTTTCCCGCTTTTTTAGCGTGTTTTCGCTCATAAAATAATCAAAGAGAGAGAAATATTCATAGACGTCCGCAAGAATTTTTCGAGAGGGGAAAAGGGTATGTATTAGTGTGCAATTATATCAAAATGATGATATAAAAATGTAACATATACACTATAGTGTCCCTTATTTTGCGATTTTTAGAAATGCCAAGGGTCAAGGTCACACATAGGAAATAAAAATATATACAATTTTTCCAGTCCAGGGGGGTCAAGTGCCCCCTTTTCCGCCTGTGGCTGCCCTTGGAAATATTATTAATAAACGCTCTTTTAGTGATATTTTACGACAGTAAATGTAGACAATCAGTTGCCAGCAATTATTGTTGTGAATCGATAGAATTTTTGTTAGAGTGTAGTTAAGCGCACAAAATTCTAGCGACTCTGCTGGCTGGGTCACTTTGAACGAATGTAAAATTACGCTCTAATGAAAAAAAGATACAGTAGTTTCGACTATGTCGTAACACAAGATGTAGAATTATTCAATTCACTTTTGATTACATCTTTTTTAAAAACTATTTAGCAAAATATTTATTCCATACACCTGAGCATATGACTTTTAAGAAAGTGCCGGAGAGGGTTAATATGTATGACCGTCCCCCATTATTTTTGTAAAAGGAACATTTTTGCGTTTGACACCTATTCCCTCCCACTACTACTTAGGGGGGCTCCCATAAAAATTTTATTGTGTTTGTGTCGGAAAGGGTTAATATGTATCACCGACCCCCATTATTTTTGCAAAAGGAACATTTTTGCCTTTGACACCTATTCCCTCCGACCACTCCTTAGGGGGGCTCCCATACAAAATGTATGATTTTTAAATATGTATTCCATACACCTGAGCATATGACCTTTAAAAGAGTGCTGGAGAGAGTTAATATGCATGACCAAGCCCCATTATTTTTGCAAAAGGAATTTTTTTGCCTTTGACACCTATTCCCTCCGACCACTCCTTAGGGGGGCTCCCATACAAATTGTATGGTTTTGTCGATAAAACCGGAAACTGTCGATAAATAGGTAGCAAACTTAAGCAAATAAAAACATCACATGTTGGCTTTATATTTCATGTAATTGTGTAAAATTTGTATAATTTAGAGAGTTCAAACATGAATTTTTCTCCCAGTGAGGATCAAGCAGACCAACAAGTGCTAACATCAACATTGTACGATCAGTACTTTAGGCACACCAAAGGCTCAAATTGTGATATAAATACCGACACCTGATCACTATCAACCACCCTACTTACCTCTGAGAATGACGTATTCTACGTCAAAATATTCGATTTGGAACCTGGCGCGGTCTTCACAGAAGAGGATGCTTCACATCTCCGTTGTAATTGTTCAAGTGTTGGACAACCGTATGACGGTTGTTGTTTCAAACTGACACCAGCAATTGTAAAAAAAAAAATGGCTGGCGCAAGTTATTAGACGCGGCTAAAACGGCTACTGTTCAAAGCACCAGATAAGTAAGTTAGTATTGTGAACACACTGGTAGGATTTGACGTGGCAGTGTATTTTTATCCTTGGCCTTATTCTCATCCCTGTTCTTGCCTTTGCTCTCAAACTTATCCACGTCTCTATACTTATTCTTGCATTTGTCCTATTAATTGTACTACTTCTTGTGCAAACTCTTTTTTTAATCATCCTTATTTAAATTCCTGCCATTATAATTGTTCGAATCTCTTTCCTGATACTTATTCTACTTTTTTCCCAATTTTTGTCTTAAATCTTTTAAAGTCGGTCCAAATCCTTCTTCTATTCCTTGTCTTATTTCATGATCGTATCTTTTTTTTTAAACTTGTCTTATAAATGATTTAGGTGTGTCTTAAGAATTGCTCTTATTTTTGTCCCATCTTACTCCTTTTCTCAATCTCTATCTGATTTCGTGGCCTAATTCTTGTCCATGCAATCCATGCCATCTTTATGCAAATCGTTATATTTGTTCTTCTAATCATATTCCTGGTCCTTATCTTTGTTCAAATTCTTGCTCTCATCCTATTTCTTCTCATTATGTTAATCCTTATACAAACCCTTGTCCTAATACTTGTGCTTATTTTAATTTTAATTTAATTCCTTCTATTTCTTATTACTTGGTGCATTTGGATTACTTCGCCGAGTAAATGGCCAAGATGCCTTATGATACCATTAATGTTTTTATTTTTATCATGTAACCGAAAACCTCAGCTTTAATGACGTTCTATAAAATTTATTGTAGTTCCATTAGTGGTGCAGTTATAATACCATGCAACGTTTTTTCATTGTTGTTGCATATATACTGTAGTAAGCGGCTGCCTCGGTATTATCTGGCACCAACATTTTTTATTTTTGTATTTTCGTTATGAAGTGAAGGAATCATATCTTGCTGTCGTAAAATAAAATGTTTCTTTCCCTATTATTCAGTGAGTGGTAATTCCATGCAACAATGTTGCATTTTTGTTGCATAATCTGCTACGTGATCTGATGACGTCAAAATTATTTTTTGTTGTATTTGTGTAGTAAGGCGAAGTATAAACTCATAATTTATGTTCAATAACATTTACCGTGCCACATTTACCATCGAATAGGAATTCGATTGAACCCCATTGCATGTTTGATGCAATTTCGGCCTAATGTCATCGTGAATTTTTTGTCTATTCTTGTCATGAGGGCCTATAACTAGTCACTACTGGTATGTTTTATTTTTACCGTAGCACCTTAAAATAGAGCGTTATAATTCCATGCAACAAATTTGAAGTTTCGTTGCTTCAGCAGCTTCCTCAGTGCTCCGATGACCAATAAATGTCCAATTTTGTCATAAAGTCACCTTTACTGCTGTGTAATTACTTTTATAATTAAACAATACTTATTAAGTAATAATTTCAAGCAACGCTGATGCTTTTTTCAACTTTTTGGAAAGTTGAGCGATAAAATGTAATGTCAAAAGTCGCAAGGTAGATACATATTTTTTTATTTTTTTGTATTTATGCTTAAAATCAAGTCAAAGTTATTGCGATATGTTCGCTAGCAAAATACATTTTCAAATATATGCAAGAAACAGTTTTAATTACTTACTTTGAGGTTGTCTGAAGTAAACTTGACCCCTACTCTGAGCATAAAATCTTTGTTGCCCTTAAAAATGTGACTAGAGATATATTTGACTTAAAAGGTTTTGATAATGTTTCTGCAAGAATCAAAGAGATTTTAGGTTGTAGCACTACACTACTATTAACTACATAAAAGCTATGAAATGTCGTGTTGATATTTTTCGCATATTTTTACATAAATTGATAAACAATAAGATTCCACCAAACCCTTTTGCAAGACTTAATTTTAGTGTCTCTGAAAGAAATTATACTCGTGATTATTTATGCCAAATAGTTGTGTTGACATTCTAACCGTCTGTTATTCATCAATGCCATTAAGTTAGGAAATAGGTTCAGATGACTGAAAGTGCTAAATGTTTTTATTCCATAAATTGTTAGTAGAAGCATTCAAGAATATGTTCCCCAAGTTTCGAATAAAAACTTCAATTGATTCTAATGCTACGAACGATTAAGTGAGCATCCCTCGTTAAGTGCCTGAGCGCGTGGCATGTAAAACAGAGCATTTACTCAGGTAGTCATTTATGTAGGTACTTCGAAGGTAGTCATTAATGTATTTGGAAGGCAGGGGAACGTTGATTTATTTTAACAATAGAGTCCTTGAATAAAAAGTACTTGAAGTATTGGCGTATTTTTAACAAAGCTTCGGTTTTAACCTTAGTACACCACCGACCTTCGTAACGTGCGTTTCAAATTTATAGGCAAAATGTTAGCGTATCCAAAAAAGGGGATGATACTGTTGCTCGCACGAATAGACTGTGTACAATATCTTTAAACGGAAATCAATATTCAAATAGTGAACCATGTGAATGTGGTGAAAATGAAGAAAGTATAAGTGTAAAAAAACTTTCAAATGCAACTTGTGCAAATGTGATAGTTAATCCTCTACATTTTATAGAATTATTGCTCAAAACAAAGGATATGAAGTAGAAATAGGATTGCTATATGGTGTTAAAGTCGCTGATTAACTAGTTAGTAGTTATTTAGCAGTAGTAGTTTATTGAATTTATAAACAGTCTAGCTAAAGAATATTTTATTCAACTATTTTTCAAATTGACAGCTAGCTTTTTATACTTACTATTATGCCATTTCCACGCAGAGAGTTTAGTATGAAAACTCAAACAATTTCGTTCCCCAGTACAATTTTGCAGGATGAAACTCGACTAAACTCAAATTTCTTTCTGTGTTTATCAAAACTCAATTTGAGAAATGCCTAAAAAAGTTCTAACAAGGTGTGTTCAGACGCAACTTTTAGATCAAAAGGTACGTTGAATTGTTTTGTGGTGAGAAATATCAAGTTTCTTTATAGTTCTACTTCGAAACTTGTAGTTTCAGAGTCCGGTTTCATTGTGTTTTTAACGTAGAATACGTTATACGGGGGTGTTAATCTGGAGCACAAAATTTTGAGAAAATATTTGTCACTTTCATTATAAGTTTTTAATACTTTATGCATGCATTGAAGAAAATTCAAGTATGGTCGTAACATATTTAATATGTCTTCTTTTGATTTATATTTAAATAATCATATTGCTACATATAATTTTTTTGATTCTATAAGTAAATCAAAATTTAACTCCTTCAAATTTTGTATTAATTTTCATATGCTTTGTATTTTATGTATTATAACATCATGTGTAAGAGCAGTACGATTATCTGTGTGTTCATCACAGAACCAGTGTGAGAAAGAGAAGAAGTATAATGACCAAGTAGCGAACGACAACCATGATAAATACAACCATGATTTTTGTTTGTCTTTTCTTTTAATATCAAAGACATGCTACATATGCGCCCTTTGCAACATTTTTTTAAGCGGCGGCCATTGTAAATCCATAGGAATTCTTAATTTTTGTAGAGATTTTCTACAGTTCAGACACAAACCATACAATCATAAAGCCTAGTATGCTGTAGAAACGAAAATTTCTTGGCATATAATTCTACACCCGAAATATTAGTGTAGAGTCAAAAATGTTTGTGTGGAGAAAAAAGTACGACCTAGCTCAATACAACTAATAGAAATTCGGCCAGTTGACGTAGTTAATGTTGAAGAAACGCAATTAAACTTCTAAACATAAAGCTTTATGGCTCTGAATCTTAGATGTTGTGGTTTTATGTATTAAGATATGCACTTTGTTTCCTTAAATATTGTTTTAAGAGATTTTTCGTACATCAAAAATGTATTCTACAAGAAAAGAAGAACTGAAAGAAAATAATATAAAAGTTTATGGAAGTTAACGCAAATGGAAGTTGCGATAATTGTGCATTATTTTTCTTAAGTTACGTTTACTGAGTCAACAAAATGAATTTTTGAGTATTGCGATAATCGAGTGTTGCATAAAGCGAGGTCGTACTGTTTTCTTATTGAAATGTCAAAATTCTGGTTCCAATTAAATGCCCGGACATATAATCGACAGCGAAATTTTGACATTTCAACTCTCCACATGGTTGTTGTACTTGCTAGCATTGAACAAATTTTTCACCTCTACAGCGTACTAAGTAGCGAAGAAAAAACTCCGCTGCCTTTTTGCTGTCAAAAACTCAATGCATTCCTTATGGAAAGTTTCTTTCCGCTTCTACAGCATACTGGGCTTAAAGCCTTTAACAGTGCGTAACTAAACAAGCGTTTAAAGGTTGTTTAAGGAAATCTATTGAATAAGGCTGTTAATGACTAACGTATTCTACGTCTGACCTATGCGCCCGTGTTATCTAACACAGGCTTGAGCTTTTTTTTTTGTTTGTGAGCAGTGTTGGTTGCCACGAAAAAAACTGTTGTTGTTTTTGTTGTTGATGTTGTTGCTGTTGTTGATGTTGATGTTGATGTTGATGTTGATGTTGATGTTGATGTTGATGTTGATGTTGATTTTGATGTTGATGTTGATGTTGATGTTGATGTTGATGTTGATGTTGATGTTGATGTTGATGTTGATGTTGATGTTGATGTTGATGTTGATGTTGATGTTGATGTTGATGTTGATGTTGATGTTGATGTTGATGTTGATGTTGATGTTGA
The DNA here is from genome assembly GCA_943735915.1 of Pherbina coryleti. NCBI lineage: Eukaryota > Metazoa > Arthropoda > Insecta > Diptera > Sciomyzidae > Pherbina > Pherbina coryleti. The sequence continues at coordinate 79,705,453 of OX030952.1, read as the reverse complement.
TGTTGATGTTGATGTTGATGTTGATGTTGATGTTGATGTTGATGTTGATGTTGATGTTGATGTTGATGTTGATGTTGATGTTGATGTTGATGTTGATGTTGATGTTGATGTTGATGTTGATGTTGATGTTGATGTTGATGTTGATGTTGATGTTGATGTTGATGTTGATGTTGATGTTGATTTAATGTTGATGTTGATGTTGATGTTGATATTGATGTTGATGTTGATATTGATGTTGATGTTGATGTTGATGTTGATGTTGGTGTTGATGTTGATGTTGATGTTGATGTTGATGTTGATGTTGATGTTGGTGTTGATGTTGATGTTGATGTTGATGTTGATGTTGATGTTGATGTTGATGTTGATGTTGATGTTGATGTTGATGTTGAAGTTGATGTTGATGTTGATGTTGATGTTGATGTTGATGTTGATGTTGATGTTGTTGTTGATGTTGATGTTGATGTTGATGTTGATGTTGATGTTGATGTTGATGTTGATGTTGATGTTGATGTTGATGTTGATGTTGATATTGATGTTGATGTTGATGTTGATGTTGATGTTGATGTTGATGTTGATGTTGATGTTGATGTTGATGTTGATGTTGATGTTGATGTTGATGTTGATGTTGATGTTGATGTTGATGTTGATGTTGATGTTGATGTTGATGTTGATGTTGATGTTGATGTTGATGTTGATGTTGATGTTGATGTTGATGTTGATGTTCATGTGGATGTTGCTTTTGTTTTTTTTTTTGTTTTTATTTGTTTCTCCATTGGCTGTGCTTTTCTGAGTGCATTAACTTTGCCTTAGCTGCATGCAATTAATCCAGCAAAAGTGTTGCATATGGGTCATATTTGGCGGTTCCCTGAGGGGCCTCATGACACCGTCAATTTTTTTTTTCTTTTTATCATGTGCCCGAAGACCTCACCTTCATTTAAATTTCTTTAAATTTACTGTTACGCCAGTAGTCATAAAGTTAAAATTCCATGCAACGTTTCTTCATGATTGTAACACTTTTACTGCATTATGTAGTTGCCAGCCTGAAATCATGATGATAAGAATTTTTTTTGTAATTTAGTTGTGAGGCGTAATAACACTGCTATGCTGTCGTAAATCAAAATTTACCGCAGCACGTCTCCTGAGTGAGTAATAATTTCATGCAACGATATTACATTTCTGTTACATATGCTGCTATTTTCACGACCTGGTGACGTCAGATTTCTTTCTTATTTTTGTCGTAAGGCCAAGTATAAATCCTTCATTTTCCCTTTTAAAAATTTATCGTAGCTTATGTACTCATTGAGTAAAAATTCAATGCAACTCCGCTGCATTTATGTTGCATTGTCGATCTTTGATTTTATTTTTTTTATTTTTTGACGTTTGACGTTACGTTATACCCTAGAGGATTTCTAAAAACGTTAAAAAAGGCATTTTTTCCAAAACGCAGTGGCGTTGCATGGAATTGTTACTCAATAGTTGTTATGACAAAAGTAATGATATGACAGTAAAGCTGATTCTTTGACTGTATGAAAAATATTAAAAAAAAAAAATAAAGACGTCATTGGGTTGGGAAAGGAGCTGCCTAAATAACGAAAATTTAAATTTTTTACTTGGAATTATGACGCGCTATGTATACATTTGTATAAGTAACAAAATATTACATGCCAGTAAAGGCTAGTTTTTTGCCCTCATGACAAAAATACAGTCTGTTCAACAAGGAAGAATTTGCGATAATTCATAGTTAATATGTACATATATCTATCTCTTTTACTAAATGCGTTTTTTACATAATTGTCTACGACGCCAATAAAATTTCAGCTCGGTGATTTTTTGATTAGGAAGGACGTTTAACAAGATGAGTTCCGTGTACGCGAAGCGGTACGAGACCGTGTTTTTATGCACACACCCAAAAGGACTGAAAATGTCATATGCCTCTGCAGCTAAAACGATGAAAAAGTCAGAATGCTTTGTTCAGAAGTGGGTAAAACGTTACAAAAAATCGAAAAACGTCGACGACCTTCCGGACCGCGGAAAATCGATTTACTGATATCCTGACTGATACTGACCTTTTGGACACGATATCCGCTGAAGCATGCCTGGTTAAGTAATAATAGACGATTTATTCAACGCACCGTCAAACTCCCTGTAAAAGTCAATGTCTGGGGATGCTTTTCAAAGCACGGTTTTGGCAAGTTAGCCCTTTTTACGCAAAATTTGAATGCGGATTTCATGGCCAAAATTTACAAGCGTGGCCTTTTGACATCACCCAAGAAGATGTTTGGACCACATAATACAAATTGGGTTCTACAAGAAGACAATGACCCCAAAGCAGCGAAGTCGTCTTTGCCGTGACTGGAAGGATGCAAATGGGGTTACCACAATGGATTGGCCCTCACAATCCCCAGATGCTAACCCTATAGAAAATGTGTGGGGCATTATGAAAACTAAGCTTGCAGGAAAGTCTGCGTACAATTTGAAGCAGCTCTTTTGAAGAATAAATAATATATGGCGTTCCCTTCCCACTGAATATGCTGCAAAACTCGTCAATAGTATGCCAAGAAGATGCGCTCGAACTATTCTCGAAGCTGGAGGCGATTTCACAGTATACTGAATTATAGCATCGTAGCTCTTAAAATATACTTTAATCTAAAAATTTAATAAATATCTTTCATACTTTAACAAATATTGCCCTTGCTTTTTTGTTGAACAGACTGTAGACAAACAATTTATGATGTCATGAGGACACGGCGAGAGTCGCTACAAGATCGCAAATGCATCAATCATGCAACGTCGTTTCAAGATCGAAAATGCGTCTATCATGCATACAACTACAACTACAACTACATTTCATACAACTGTTGTATGAAATTATTATACAATTATTACTCTGTGAATATATGTGGCACGTTATATCACTGAGCATACAATAGATAGAGAACTCAAACTATATAAAAATTTCAACCCAAAAAAAAATGTATGCAATGGCTCCCACACTCTCAATTATGCTACGATTGTTCTTGTCGTTTATACGAGCGTTACTCGTGTTTTGGTGGCCACGATATTTTGTTATTGCGATCGTGAAGCTTTGGATATTCGTCACTACATGAATTTTCTGTGGGACACACGCATGCGCTCTGTTGTTGTATGCATTGTTGTTTGCTTTTATTTTTTGTGCTTACAACAACAAAGAGTGAAACAAGCTAAAAATAGAACAGCTGTTGCTCGCAACAACAAAATTTTTGGCAGGCTATTGTGGTAGCTATGAGAACACGAAGGGACGATCGTTAAAATGCGAAGAGAGAACAAAGAATAAATGAGTATGTGGGAGCCATTGCATCGCCACGCATTTTATGGCTATTTGAGTCCTCTATCTATTGTATACTCAGTGGTTATATGTTAAAAAATTAAAATGGAGGATGTATATGGGTCATTCTTTTACAAACCGCACGGATTTCGAGACAAAAAACTCGACTTCTTCATATGTGATAAAAATATTTTTCCTGCATCTTTGAAAAAAATTTAGTTTACACTAATTTCAGGATTTTGCAAGAAAATGTTTTCTTCAAAAATATCCACATCAGAATATTTCACGATTTGCTGGATTTTCTCTGATCCTCTTATAATAAAAATTAATTATCTTCGCTTGTACTGATCCGATTGATATAATTTCTTCTTTATTTCACACTATGTTGCGTTGGTTTACGGATTGTATTTAAAATAAATTTCTTATCTCAAAATAATAATGAAAAAATAACAAATTAATTTTTTAATGTGTTTTTACATACCTTTAACCCAACTTAAGTTAATTTTAATTAATACTACATATTTTGTTCGTTATTCTATTATCTACAAAAATCACTTTACGAAAATATGGCTACTCTCTTAGAACGGAAAATATTTAATATTTACAAGCGAAAGTCAAGCAGACAAGCAAAGTTACTCGGCAATCATCATAAAAAGACTTAATGTCATCCAAACTTTCAGGGTAGCTGTTGAGCAACTATGACCCGCACGAAACCCAGTTTGTAGTGGCGGCAGAAGATTGTTTTGTGTAGAAAACGACGCTTTTTGCTTAGCTATGATTGCTTCAACAGCCTTCGATAATGACGACGAGATACTTATTGGTCTGAAATCTTTAGGTTCACACGCTGTAGATTGTTTTGCAACAGGCGTTATTTAAGCAGTTTTCCAAGAAATAGAAAAGGAAGATGTAGCAACGCAATGATTTATTATATGTCTAATAGAGCTCAAAATATCATCTGCGCTAACTGCATTCGATTTTATTCTCATTAAAGACTTTGCTACGTCATCTTCTGTCACCCTGGAAAACTGAAAACGTTGTAGAGTAGTATGGTTTGTTTATTCTGGGGTTATGTTTCATACAGATAGTGTGTTAGAAAGAAAGTAATAATAATAATAATTAAGAACATCAGGATCAATCTGACAGTCAGAATTTTTTCCTATCACTAATACCAAGCTTATTTAGGTTTCTCCTAAGAACCTTAGAAGAAAGAGAACTTTCAGTTTTGTGGAACAGTATCTTGTTTTGGACTGTCTAATAATTGACACTGAACATTTCTTGCACTTTTATAGATATCCCAATTCTGAGATGAGGTTGTTTTTTCCGCACACTTCGCAACTTTTTTCTTTTTTTTATAGCATGCTGCATGTTACTTGTGGACATGATGAAAATTATGATTTTAAATGATTATCACAAATGAAAATGAGAATTTTTTTTCAATTAAGACTTTACGGGCTTTACGATAAAAATAATAGAATAAATTATGCATCGTTCGGTCGCATAGATAGCAACTTATGCATAAAAAAAGCAATATTGTTGCATTAAATTATTTCTTGTTGACTTCTACTTCTACTCTGCGACGAAAATGTTATCACAAAGAAAATGGGTTCTTTGACGTTGTAATAAAATTGAAAAAATTGTTTTTAGTAAATTTCCAATAACAATAAAACAAAGTTGCATCGAATTATAACTCCGACTTTTGGCGCTACGGTAAATTTAATGTGGTCTAAGCGAGGTTTTTGGTAACATGATAAATGTTAAAAAAAAAAAAAAAAATTCATGGCATCATAAGGCCTCTCAGGAAACTCCTTAAAGTTACCCGAATGCACCAAATGCAATAGGTTAGGTTAAGTTAGACCGGTCGCCTCTCGTAGAAGTCTCACATAGACCATACAGGTCCTTAGTGGTACCGGTTAGGTGGAGGCTGTGTGGGCCAGGAGAATTTATTAAAGATTTGCGTCGTATTCACGAATTTTAGAAGGGATTCAAGAGGGGTTTTGGCTACTTCTTTTAGTGACGAGAACGTCGGAGAGCCTAAGAGTTTATGTCTTGATCTGAGTATAGCGGGGCATGTGCATAGAAGGTGTTCCAGGGTCTCTACGGTGCCTGGTTCCTTACACTTCCTGCAGCTTTCATCCATGGTGATGCCCATCTTCTTTGCGTGGGCTCCCACCATGCAGTGGCCAGTAAGAATACCTACTAGTGTTCTGCAGACACTCCGTGGGTGTGCAAGGATGTATTTGGTTCGTTTTTCGCAGCGTGCCTCGCACATGGTTCTGGCAACTTTGCAGGTTGCCGTATCTTTCCACCTGCGACTCGATGTTAGTGCGGATCGTTTTTCTAAGTTGCTGTATAGTTCTTGTAGTGGGATCAGTATATGCTCAGTGAACTCTGCTCCCAGCCCGGCGCCCTCCTTTGCTAGTTCGTCTGCCATCTCGTTGCCTTCGATGCCCTGGTGGCTTGAAACCCAGTAGATACGCACTTACTTTCTGTCGGACAGAGGGTCTAGTGCTTCTCTGCTCGCCAGGGCATTTCTGGATTTGATGGTATCGGAACTCATGGATTTGATCGCCGCTTGGCTGTCTACAAATATGTTGATTCGAGAGTGATGAGTGTTAATTCCGAGGGCTAATTCTGCGGCCTTCCTTATAGCAAATACCTCTGCTTGGAAGATGCTGCAGTGGTCCGGCTGAGTAAATATATTTACTGCCATCTGTGTTTATTTAGTTCCATTGCACCAGTCGTTCGGTCCTACGAGAGTTGGTACTCTTGATCTGGTGGTTATGCGGGGGATCATATAGTCCGTGAGACTGGACAAATCTTTAAAGATTGTACAGTGTCCGAAGTTCTGATTCTGTATGTTATCAGCCGCTATAAGGCGTTGCGCCGTTTTTCCGGCTATTAATGTAGCGTGTATGTCCAGGGGGTCCATACTTAGAATGGTTTCTAGGGCCTTAGTTGGAGTTGTCTTCAACGCCCCCGTTATACAGATCGCTGCCTGTCGTTGGGATTTCTCCAACATTTTGAGGTATGTTGATTTGTTTACTGCCGGCCACCACACTATGATTCCATGGAGTAGAATGGGACGAACTACCGATATGTTGATCTTATTCATCAGAGAGGGTGAGAGGCCCCAGGTACTGCCTAGCATCTTCTTGGATGCGTATAGAGCATAATTGGCCTTTTTTGCTCTCTCGTTTACATTGAGTCTCCATGTCAGCTTCCATATTAATATTTGCAAAGTAAATTTAAGATTATGTTATTCAATACATATGGTAATTAAATTAAAAAATATAAGGAAAACAAATTAAAGTTAAAATTCATAATTTTTGTATAGCAATATTATGTATATTAAAGTTCAGGGTCTTCAATGATTATATCGGGGTTTTGTAATAAGGTTAAAACTTCTGGTAGTATATCTCCAATTTGGGTTTTAGGCGGCATTCGTAAACTGCACATCAAAGGATCAGATGAAATCAATAATCTGTGCAGCAAGTCAGCATTTGAATCCACTCTTGATGTTTTTCTGGTAAATCTTTGTCTATAATTCCTGGTGTCTTTATTTCTGGCTTCTTGTGCCTCTTCTGATAACTGCCCAATTGGTAATATACAGTTCTCTATTATATCTTTTCCGTGAAATAAGATTTTATGCACGGTTACAGGCATATAATACCAATGGTATTTTTCTAGATATAAATTCCGAGTCTGTATTGCAAACTTATCAAATTCTGTAGAGTTAATTTCATATCCAGAGGCCAAACACTCCAGTATTACTTGGAATCGATGTATAAGATCCTTGTCAATTCCTGTTATTTCGGCACTCTTTTCTGCATTTCGAAAAAAACGCCTAGCTGTGTTGCCATCATTGGTGTTTCCAGATGTTTGATTTGGCATATCCACCAACAGTCCCATTTCATTTTTAAACTTCTGTTGTATCTCTGTTTTTTGGTTTAACACTTCTTCTTTGTTTTTATCCCCTTTAGCTTGCCATTGTTTAATATTAATTTTGTATGCAATGTGTAACAGGCACTCCATGCTGCGGATCCTAGCATGTAGTGGCGAGATGCCCAACGACAACATTTTTTCATCAATAGGTTTATTTGTAATAGCAATAGGATCATTCATTGAACTTGGTTTGGCTCCACAAATGTAGCATACTTGTGAAGATGAATATTCGGACAAAGCACTGCAAACCTTTCCATCAATCATACACAAAACTAGCGTGGGTTTTACATTAAAGTCTTTCTCTCCTATTGTCACAGTTGTAGGAATAATAGCCGATATTTGTAATTCAATTTTACTTACTTCGTCTCTAATGAATTCTCGAGTCTCTTTAGCAAAGACAAACTTGATAGGCCGACAGTATCTAGTAGAAGAGGGGGCAGTATTTTTCCAAATTATAACCTTTTGCTTGCTATATCTTTTAAAAGCAATGATTTCAATAGGAACCATGGATATACTGAACAAATTTCCGTCCGAAGCAGTTTCTTCTTTGAATTTTTGCTTGTATTTGTTATGTTGGGCACCGTCACAGCCCCATTTTATAATTATTTGAACATCATATAAGTATTCCGGAATTCGTTCAAATACCTCTTCTAATGTCATACATAGTCTTGAAATAGTGTGGTCTATAAGTGATTGCAGTCTTACTTCAGCATATGATTCAGTCACAATAATTCCATCAGGATAACAAGAACGCTTCGAAATCCTAACCGGATCATAAGATGGAAATATTTTTGAATTAATTGACATTGCATATTGTCTAAGAAGTTTGTATTGATGTGTTGATAATCCCAAATCTACTATCATAGCAAGTGACTGTTCAGGAGAAAGACTTAAAGACTGCTCTGCAGATTTTCTTCTTCTTTTTATTTGGGAACCTCTTTGAGGTGATGATACAAACAATTCTTTAACTATTGTAGCTGAAACTCGCTTACCATGTGAACGCAATTTCATTTCAGCCGCTTTGAACAACATATTCTCGTCAGTAGCTGTCAATAATTCCTTTGCCTTTTTTTCTTTAGTTCTATCGGAGCAATCTTTAAAATCTTTCTGTGGCCTTCCACCTGTTTTAACTGGCATGGATTTGTTTCGTTGGCATACGAACATCGTTAAATCAATATTTTTAGTTAACCAAGCGGCGTTGTTCTTTAAAAATACTCGATTTGTCCTATATGATTTTTTCCATCTATCATTGAATTCATTACAAATCCTTCTAACGAAATTTTGTAACAGCGAATCGTCGAAAGTTTTGCTTGATCCAGTACTTATATTTCCCGCAATAAAGTCAAAAACGTGACTACACTTGTTTTGTCCTTTGGCTTGCACCCAAGCACCAAAAATTTGCTGATATGACAACTGGCAACACATTGTGAAATCTATGTATAAATGGAGCGTAGGCAACTCTCTGCAGCTACTTATTACGGTTTCTTAAAGAGAACAAACCAATGAATCTGAACTTGATAATATGAATTCCCGCACTTACCCGCACAAAATGTTCTTATCCAAATAATTTGCAAGTTTTCTTCCAAAAATCAAATTAAAATCGTATTCCTAATTTCTTTTAACAGTAAGTTAGAAACAATTTTAAGTTTAAAAAAACACGAATTTATATTAAAATAGACACCCACCTTCTCAACACAACAAATTTCAATTGAAAATATTAAATACAAAAAAAGTTATCGTCACTAATGTTTATATGTGAGCTACAAACACGTGTACTTCGAATTCAAACTGAAAAAACTCTGAGACTAGAAGTGCCGTTACTCAGTCAGCGCAATTTTTTTCTTTGCTTTGACTGCTTAAGCATGCTGTCTGGAATGTTTTCTAACATTTCTACTTAAAATTCAATTGAAAGCGGCAAATTTTTTTTTGAGGTTTTGACGTCCTAGATCATGAATTTCGCACACACTTGTATCGTTTTGTAAACAGCACCAGATCGGTTTTCTCAGCATTAATACTTAGACCGACTGAGTTAGTCCATCTGAGTACCTCTTTGAGTGTTCTTTCCATTATAGAGCTTATTGTTGGTAAACATTTCCCCACAATTATAATGCTTATGTCGTCTGCATACACTGTTATCCTTGGGGCTTTGCCTTCAAAGTATTTGAGTAATTCGTTCACAACTAGGTTCCATAGTAGGGGAGAGAGAACCCCTTCTTGGGGTGTTCCTCTGCGTGCTTCCCTTTCCATGGTTGTTGTACCCCACTCAGCTTGGACCATTCTATAGATTATGCAATAGATTAAAGTAAATTAAAATTAAAATAAGGACAAGTATAAGGACAATGATTTGGACCAGGATTAAAACGAAGATTAGAAAAAGGATAAAGGGAAGGATTTGGGGAAAAATTAAAACCTGGTGTAAGAAAAGGAGTGAATAAAAATTTGGACAAAGATTAGAGCCTTGAATTGGGCAAGGATTACGACAAGAACTTAGATCAGGATTGAGAAAACAATTACGGAAAGAATAAAGACAAAGATAAAGACACACTTAAAATAATTTTTAGCAAAAGATCAGGAGAAGTAAAAGGACAAAAAATGGGACAAGTACTAGAATAAGGGCGGCCGTGGCACAGTGGGTACAGTGCGTGATCCATACTCCAGAGAACCCAGGTTCAATTTTCATCTGACACAGAGAGTTTTTTCAATACAATTAATTTTTCTGTTCGGCCGTCATCTCTCTGCAGACAAGGGCAAATCTCGAGAGTAAATAGTGCTATGTAAAGCTTCTTGAGAACATGGACATTAGCCGTTTGGATTCGGCATAAAACTAGTAGGTCCAGCTATTGATCAATTATGTTCAAAAATTTAATTAAACGCACAACACAATTTTGACCATTTGACAAGAAGTTCTGTCAAAGTCCTTTCAAGGGCTGAAATGGCCAGTTTATTATTATTTAAAGGAACAATGATTTGGAATAGCGCAGGATAAGATAAAGGACAATGATTCAGGTAAGAAAAGCTGGTTAATTATTAGTAAAGGGATTCGGAACAGGAATATGGGTATGGCTTAAATCAAGAGTTTGGACAAGAAGTAGGACAATAATTAGGACCAATACGAGTATAAGAATAATGATAAGGATGAGGAAAAGTTTGGGAACAAAGGAAAAATTATGGTCAAGAATTAAGAGAAGGGTATACGAGGTTACTACATATATTTCGGAAATAAATATAAAGATCAGATTTTGAAAAAAAAAACAAACAATTTTTAAATTTTTGCCACGGTACCACTTGAGACAGGTAAAAAAAAAAGAAAATTTCGACGACAGAGAGCGAAATGTCTCCATGTTGTCTTGTTGTCAAAATAAGTACTTGGCTCAAATTTGTTTTAATAAATATAATGAAAGGTCTCATTATAATTTAAGATTTCTGAAACAGCACGTTCATATTAAATGTTAATGAAAAATATGATTAGTTGTGTTCTTAGCACAAACAACAAAGTTTTTCATGACAAATTTTCTCCACACCGTTTAAGTGTACCATCAGTTAAACTAGCTGAACCCTAAAAACGGAAGTATGGAAAAAAGAAGAATAACAACAATGTTACACAACCTCAACGTGCTCTGATGTTGTAAAGCACTCCCAGCAAGACAGGACTGACAAATCTCAAATAAAACCACATGAATTTTGGTATCAACTAACACATTCACATAATACTTTCCCAACAAAAGACGTTTGCAAAACAAGGAAACTTAAAGTTAGATGGGTGCCAGACAGAGATGCCAGATCACACGGAAAGGAAAAAATTGTCAGTTTTGGCCCACCGCAACAACAATATCCACGCACCGACTGACCGTACTGACCAAAAAACTGACATTTTTCTATCAGCGGTGAGCGTCAGTTGACGGTCAGCGTTCTAGCTGGGCTGTGATCGAATTTCAAAGGTGCGCATGAGTTAAGATTATGCCTAAAACAGGGTGCATCAAAAGTATATAAGAACTCAGTTACTAATGTAAAAAATCGTTCTCTCTGCCAAATAAATTTCCGGGTAACTTTCTCGGAATAATTGGCAGTATAAGTAGGACCTAAGGAGCTTGAGTGGATTACAGTGAAAAGTCATGCAAAACTACTGATGAGTTGGTGTAGCGCTCAACGAAACAGTCTGTCTAGTCTGCTGTATGATTTGCTATATACAGAACCGTTGTTATTGTTTTTGGTTGTTGCCTTCAGTGTCTTCATGATGTCTCGTTGTCAACATACTTGGCCTAAAGCTCAAATTTGTTTCAATATAAAGGAAAATATTTCGAAAAATAATAAAGAAAGAAATACGGCTTTTATATTTATTCCCAAAATATCTGTAGCAACCTATGTAGAAACGCTGACACATAAAAACCTACGGGTGTGTCCACGACGCAGGCACCATTTTTTGGGGGAAGTTAGATTCATATAGATTAAAATCAACTACTTAAAGTAAATTTAATACCATAATGCACAGAAAAAAAAGAGTAGAACTTTTACCTAAAACTGTAGTGAATTCAGCTAAAGTAATCCGGTGATTTTCAGTAAACGAATTTGATTAGGTGCGTTACCAATTTCTTAATGTTAATTATTACAATTATATTGGGTAGTTGAACTGCGAGAGTAAATAAAGAACCTAAATATTTAGGTGTACCTTCAGCCATAAAATAGATAAGACACATAATTTATTAGAAGAATAAGCTAATTTTTTTTTAACTATGTCCACTTCAGATTAGGTAAGCCACCTACTAAGTGTAGAAAATTATCTAATTATTTAAATAGCATTCCCACTTAAGAGTGGGAATGCCGTGCAAAAAATATGCAAAAAATATGTTTTTCTCTCCTTGGGCTAACACTTTATGATATGTTTCACTTGTTTTATGTTTTGCGTTGCACAGAAATAAAAAATTCAAATACGGGAAAAAAACAAGTTGTAAGGAAAGCAATTGATTTATCCACGTAAATATTTATATGAAAATTTATACTGAGGCGTGGATAATGCTAATATGCGTTATTTCCCTAGTGTACGAACAAATCGACATTTTGCATTAGGTAAAATAACTAGAAGAATTAGATGATTTAACCCTCAAACAGCTGACAGTTTACAAATGTAAACTTTCGACTTTGAAGCATTTTTTTTTTTATATTTAAACTGTTCAAATTTCTTGAAACTTCATAAGAGAACTATAAATTCAATTCTAAATTGAGTAAAAGAAGATAATAGTGTGAAAATTTTGTTTTTTACCTTATATTGTCTGTTTTTCAAGACTACCTGCTAAACGGCTGACTGGTTTACATTTGTAAACATATGTATAATATATGGAGATACGATAAAATAGCAAAAACTCATTGCTTTTTTTATTTTTTTAATTCATATTTTACTTGAAATTCGAATAATTTATACTATTATATTAGATTTAAAGTAAATAATTATAAGAGGAAAGTTTTAAAAATTTATTTGCATTCCGGGCACTTTATAATCGTGACACTGTGCGTATCAAACACCTTCTTGGCGCAAAAAGAACAAATTTTTCGGGTTACGCGTTGTCTATTCTCTATTTCGCAAAACACACACTTTCCTTTGATACCTTTTCCTGCATTCGCTTGTAATTGTTGTGGTGGTTGATCCCAGCATGTCCAACATCGCATTTCGAACATGAGGCCAACGATTGACGTGGCTACTCTGTGCTCGACGCCTGATGTTCGGACTTGCCAAATCTTTCGCCAGTTTAATAAGGAAGCTGCGATGAGAATTACTGGTCCCATGCGTTTCAGAATACAGCACGTATGTCGGCCAATGCCGACAAATCCACCATGTTGAAAAACATACTTAATGGCCACCGACGCGTTTTCCTCTTGCACGTATAATTGCCAAGCATTTGGTCCATGGTATCCACGCCAGCTTTTGTATGGTTATATTCTATAATTATTTCTGGTTTCCCAGTTTTTGCATTAGTGACGTTGTTGGAATGCATCGAGGACAAAACATAAACCATTTTTTTTTTGCTTTGGACAGTAAGAGACCAATGTGACGTCTTGGCGAAAGGCGAACACAAATTCGCCCAGTTTTCTGTCACGAGTCCAATGCATTTCTTGGGGAATACAGCGTTTGTTCTTGCACATTGTGCCGACGAGACTCAACTTTTTGCCCACCAACTGATGAGTCAAATCCAATCCAGTAAAAAAATTATCCATTGTGATGTTTCGTCCAGAGCTCCAATATGGTTTGACGAGTCCTTGCACTATATTAGCGCCAATATTACTGGCCATCGGCTGACCAGGCTGACGGCCATATCATATGTCGCCTCTTCGTGGATAATGAGTGGCAGCATTGGCAGCCCACCAAATTTTTATTCCATATTTTGAAGGCTTCGATGGAATGTACTGCTTGAAAGATACTCGGTCTCTAGATGGAAACAATTGTTCAATTTTGCGCATGACGGTTAACGTGCAGCAGTTGTTGCTTTGCGATGAATAGAACGTGTGTTGCGCATAACGGTTAGCGTGCAGCGTCTTCTTGCAGGGGAAATAACAGTGTTGCGCATAAGCAACGTTGCCATATTCACATTTTTAAATGTAAACAACAGTTTTTTAAACAGTTTCATAGTTTTTTGAAATGACTTATAGTCAAATAACAGTTTTTTAATATTTCAGATTTGAAAGAATATATTTCATTTTTTCTTCGTTCTTTTTATTTTTTTTACGTTAATTTTAATGTTATTGTAAAAAAATCTGGCAACGCTGCGAATAACGGTAAGCTTCGGTAAGCGTGCAGCTGTTGTCGCGTTGCAATGGATTGAACGTGTGTTCCGCATAACGTTCTGCGGTGGCTGCGAATGAGGATTATATATGGGTTTACAAATGTAAACCAGTCCGCCGAAATAGGAGTAAGTGAACAGTCAGCTGTTTGAGGGTTAATAAGCAAAATTTTAGTAGAATTTACAAATTTTAATTAGGTGAATTACCTAATACATGATTGTTTAATTAACTGTGTAAGTAGAAAAGTTGTTGAAAAGATTAGGTGAAATAGAAAATTTCACATTAGCTAAACTAGTTTAGGTAATAAATCAATTATTTTATTTTCTGTGTGATATTAAATGAAAACTGTGACCGTACACAAACGACTAAGTGCCAGCTGATATCTTCGCGCATTGCAAAATAAACGATACTTAGAAAATACAATATTTTCTGAAACATATGTTTAAAACGTTTTCATAATTTAAATAAATTATATATATAGTTCCGTACACACAATTAAGAAGGATTGCTTTGTTTCTTTTTCTATTAACTTTTTTGTATAATACAAGTAAAAAATTCAGACAAATCCTTACCCATTCGAATGTTGAAGAATCCCTTATTATATGCTTTGTAAAATCTTTATCGGTAGCTTACCTGTTAAAAAGTAGAGCATCTTTTTACGATATCAGAAAGGAATTAAACGTGCACATAATTAAGAACGATATAAAAGAACTTGATTTTTTGTTATACAATATTTTATTTCAGTTTTATTTAGTTACTATTTGGTTGGATATCCATTGCTTTTAAGAACCGCTGCACATAGCCGAGGCATTGAGCCCACTAGATCTTCACATACTCGCTTGGGAATGCTTGTCCATGCCTTTTGTACTTCAGCATAAAGTTGTGTGAAATTTGATATTTTTAGTGCACCAACTCTCTCCTTCACCACTTGCCAGAGGTTCTCAATCGGATTGAGATCCGGACTACACGATGGCCAATACAATACTGTTACCTTATTGTCTGTAAACGACTTCTTCGTTTGACCAGCAGTATGTTTTGGGTCATTATCTTGTTGTAGTATCCAACACACGGGTAAGTTTTCATCTGCATATGGTATCAAATTGTTCTGAAAGATGTCTCTGTATCGGAACTTATCCATACGACCCTCAATTTTTGCTAGTGGACCAACGCCTCGCCATGACATACCGCCCCATACCATTATGTTACCTCCGCCGTGCTAAAGTGTTGGGAGTGTGTTCCTTGGGCTAAACTCAGTTTGTACCGGGCGTCTAACATATGACCTGCTATCTGACCATACTCAATTAATCTTCGCTTCATCAGAAAATAATACTTTTTTCCACTCTTGAACAGTCCAGTGCCATATTTTTTAGCAAAATTAATTCTTTTTTTACGAGTCTGCTTGGACATTAAAGGGGTCTTCCTGCAAACACATCCAAATAAACCAGCTTCTCTCAAACGACGTTTAACTGTATTCACGGAAGGTCCAGACGCATTTTCACCAAACCAGCTACTAAAATCTGTTACGCTGATTTGTGCGGAAAGTTTTTTGACTCACGAACAATCAGTTTATCCTCCATTTTAGTCGTTTTACGTTGTTTACGCTTTCGGGGCACATTCTTTGGAGTTTAATATTTTTGAAAATGTCGAATAGCATTAAAAATCATCGTTTTTGAACATTTTATAATATTGGCGATTTCACTATACGACTTTTTTTCATTAAACAGTTTTACAATCAACTCGCGAGTCACAGGGTCACATGACTTATTTTTTCCCATATTTTTTTTTATTTTTAACTTTTATTGAAATCAATTGTATGTTTACAATATTTTAATAGCCGTGCAGTACATTTAAATCAACTGAAATTACCTTATCAACTGAATATACTGATCGTTCTTAATTATGTGCACTCTTCAAATTAGCAACATGTTAGCAAAAAAATCTTCTGAGAATTTGTTTGTGCATTAGACCACAACAAAATAATTTTTCCTTAAACTTCGTCTCTTGGGTACATTGTGGTAAGAGTAAGAGTTAGGTTTAGTTTAAATTAAATTGCAATGCAGGTCAAAAATGAATACGATGAAATCGTTCTTAATTATGTGCACGGCACTGTATATTCCTTATTTGTAAAAACATTTATGAAAATCACTAAAAAAAATGTGATAATACATTTTTGATTAAAAAAAAAAAGAAAACAAAATCGCATTTTGATCTAAGATAAATCTTAATTCAATACAGAAATGCCTGCTTTGTGATGATTCTTTACTCCGTTTTGTTTATTTTAATATCTTAAACAAAATAGATCTTGTCCGTTTAAAAATCACAAGGTCAATAATACTTTTTTAACAAGCTATCTAAAGATTGACGTCATTGTAGATGACGAAAATGGTTAAAATTAAATATTAGACGTAAAAACAAATAACAAATGAAAAATAGATAGCAGTTTGTTTAAGCTTTTTCATTTTTTTTCCCTCCCTCTTCTTTTAACATAAAAATAAAGTAAAAAGCAGAAGTTTATCAGTACCTATTACAGGAAAACAGTAGAAAAGTAACCAAAATGAATATGTTCAAAGTAGTCTGTAATTAGATCAGCGTTTAATTTAAAATTCTACGTAATACAAATGATAAATTACGCACACAATCACTTACTAATGTAAATTCCAACATACTTCACACGCATCTGTATTGGTTCCAAATGAAGCTGTATGTGTGTGTGTTTTACTTTAAGTAACAGTGGAATTATAAATATTATTATTATTTTTTTATGGTTTTTTATTTATATTTATATTTTTATTTTTAATGCTTATTTAAATTTTATTTTAATTATTATTTTTATTTATTTTTTATATAGGTCTTTATTTTGAATTAATTTGTTTTTTAAATTATTTTCATTTCTATTTTAAATTTCATTTTAACTTTAATTTTTATTTTAATTTTAGCTTTAATTTTTATTTTTAGTTTTATTTTTTTTTCTTATTTCTATTTTTTTTTTTATTTTTACTTTTGTTTTTATATTTATTTATTTTCAAATTGATTTAAATATTTATTTTGTTCTCCTTTTGGGTCTTCGTAATCATTGGACCAATTAAAAGATTCTCTTGCCAATAGTTTTCACTGAGAATGTTAATAAAACCAGGTGCTTATCTGGAATTATTTTTTGGTTATATGGATTCCATAGAACAAAAAAACAAGTTGGGTCGATGAACTTGTTTGAGTTCTGTGAATTTCTGCTACTAATTAAATTAAAATTTCATTAATTAAGGACAACACTGGAGCAATTAACTTACTTCGCCGTTGTCAAAAATTTGTAGTGGTTTTTGAACCAAAACATACCAAAGAAAACTTTCTTTTCAATGTGACATGAGCAATATTTTCATTGCGGAATGGGAAAAAATCACCTTCAAATGACTAGAATGTTAGTTCTGTGGATGCCAAAAATACTATATAGTTTATACAATAATACCAATATATGTATGCAAAAAGAAACTAAAATAATTATGTCTATGTTTTGTGTAAAACCAAGTCTTCAACAGCTAAGCATGAAATAAGCTGTGATTTTTTTATTTTTATAATTTTTAATTTTGAAATCCTTAGATATTAAGAAACAGATGTATGTTAATATAAGTTGCTATTTGAAAGTTTTAATATGAGTCTACAAGTCTACATTTGAATTTTGTTGACATGATATATATTTTTGCTTAAAAGCTGAACTCACTTTAAGTAAAAGAGTCCATGAACTCACTTTAAGAAGCGTCAAAGAAATAAGTTTATACATATAAATTTTGACTAAACTTGTGTAAAAAATGTCCACTGTACAGTGGTTAATCAGCTGCTGCTGACCGAATGCTGCAGCAGAGCAACGACTCAGTATTTATTTGCAGTTGGTCTCTAGTTTTGTTGTTTCTGAGATTTAATAAATAGATCGTTATCTTATCTTAGATAAGGTTGCAATGCAGCAAATATAAATTATAATGTGATTTCAGACAAACATCATCAAAACACTAAACGTTAAGATAGAGCTTAAACGATTATGACAGTACAGGTACTGGAATAATAATATGAAACTCTCTCTGACCTTGTAGGATCTGCTTGTAATAAAATGTCTATATTCCATGCTAGATGCTGGTTCTTAAGACACATATAAAAAGCATAGAAAACAAAAAAAAAAAAAAAAAAACAAAAAACAAAAAAAAAACAATATAAAATCCATCAACAAAAGGTAAAGAAACTCATATACACAAAAATACTTAGATAGAACGATGCAAAGATACATAGATAAAACGATACAAAGATACAAAGATGCAAAGTTACAAAGATATTAACAAAGATATAAAAATAAAACAGATACAAAAATACAATGACACAAAGACATAAACATACAAAGATACAATAATGCATAGATACCAAAATATATAAAGGTGCAAAGATACAACGATACAAAGATACAAAGATACAGAGATACAAAGATACAAGATACAAAGATACATAGATACAAAGATACAAAGATACAAAGATACAAAGATAAAAAGATACAAAGATACAAAGATACAAAGATACAACGATACAACGATACAACGATACAAAGAGACAAAGATACAAAGGTACAACGATACAAAGATACAAAGATACAAGGATGCAAAGTTACAAAGATATTAACAAAGATATAAAGATAAAACAGATACAAAGATACAATGAAACTAAGACACAAAAATACAAAGATACAATAATACATAGATACCAAAATATATAAAAATACAAACATATAATAATACATAAATATCAAAATAAACATATAAAGATACAAAGATACAACGATGCAAAGATACAAAGATTCAAAGGTACAAAGATACAAAGATACAAAGATACAAAGATACAAAGATACAAAGATACAAAGATACAAAGATACAAAGATACAAAGATACAAGATACAAAGATATAAAGATACAAAGATACAAAGATGCAAAGATACAATGATACAAAGATATAAAGATACAAAGATACAAAAATACAAAGATACAAAGATACAAAGATACAAAGACACAAAGATACCAAGATACAAAGATACAAAGATACAAGATACAAGATACAAGATACAAAGATACAAAGATACAAAGATACAAATATACAAAGATACAAAGATACAAAGATACAAAGATATAAAGATACAAAGATACAAAGATACAAAGATACAAAGATACTCAGATACAAAGATACAAGATACAAAGATAAAACGATACAAAGATACAAATATACAAAGATACAAAGATACAACGATACGAAGATACAAAGATACAAATATACAAAGATACAATGATACAAAGATACAAAGACATAAAGATACAAAGATACAAAGATACAAAGACACAAAGCTACAAAGATGCAAGGATACAAAGACACAAAGATACAAAGATACAAAGATGCAAAGATACAAAGATACAAAGATACAAAGGTACAAAGATACAAAGATAAAAAGAAACAAAGATACAGAGATACAAGATACAAAGATACGAAGATACAAAGATGCAAAGATACAAAGATACAAAGATACAAAGATACAAAGATACAAAGATACAAAGATACAAAGATACAAAGATACAAAGATACAAAGATACAAAGATACACAGATACACAGATACAAAGATACAAAGCCACAAAGCCACAAAGAAATGAAGAAACAAAGACTTAAAGACACATAGACACAAAGAACAGAAAAAAAAGAACAAACAAAGAATTAAAACAACACAAAAACAAGTATAAAAGATCTGTTGTGGTGTCTTGTTCTCTTGCTAGAAGTGAACTTTAATAAAAACGGTTGCTCTCAGTTGCGTATGAAACCATCAATCTACTTATTACACAGTACAACAAATTTACAAAAAATCCAAAAACTATTTTGACCTGATATTTTCAGTTTTAAACGGTTTGACGCCTACTTTTGGCCGCTGATTTTAATCACATTTAGTTCTTCTGTGGGAGTTCTAGAGGTGGGTTTCAGTTGTGACCTGGACTTTGAGTCAGAAATATGGAATCGAAAGAAAAAAACAGTTCAAGACTTGAGAAAATTAGAATCCTATTATTTAAAGAGCGAAGAAACATAGCAAGAGACTAGATACATAAACAAGTGGGCTAGCGCCCACTCAGTTAATATGAAATATTTTTTTTTATAACTTTCCTCTATCTATTAACTGTCGCACAGTGTTTGAAAATTCAAATTCACGAGCTACTTTGCGTGAAAAAAAAATTTCACAGAATAACGGTAAAGTGTGATGCCAATATTCTCAGATATTCAATTAAGCAAATTCAAAGCTTGCAGCTTCAATACTTACTAGATTTGCGTGTCAGTGTCTATTCAAAGTGCAGTGATCATACACAGACGAATGCGAGCTTTGCGCTGCGGAAAAAGGTATTATTATAATATTTATTGTGAAAATAGTGAAAGTGTTTGAAACGCTGAAATTTTTTCTTCTTCATGACAACTGATCTTTTAAGAAATTAAATATTTATTGTTTTTCTTATTGGTGCAGATGGTTATTTTTAAAAACTTAATTTACTGTTAAGTATAAAAAAACATTTTTTAGTAATATTAGTAAGAATTTGTTGGAGTAGAAGTAACATGAACCGTCTTGAAATATATAATTTTGTTTTTTGTATTTTTGTACAAATATTTAACTAAGAACTGATATTCATTTTTTGTGGCGCAAAGTTGCGCATAAGTGCACAGAGGTACAGAACTCTTTCAATAGCCTAACCCTAGAAGAGTCAGGGTATATTTTCTTTGCGAAAATAATATTCTATAATTAATAATAATTCAATATAATATTAATTTTTGAATAATATAGATGAGGTTTTAAGATTTCCCTGTTACATTGACATCTTTTCGTGCGGATTATCCACACTGCATGCACATATCCGATTTTTTGTGCATACTTCATATCTCGTGCAGATTAAGCTCGAAGAAGTGGCAAATTCAAAAATGTGACAAAGAGGCAATGGAACATAAGAAAACTTTCGAAATTAATCAATTTCGACAACGAACCAGTCTTCTAGTTGATATGGTGAAACAAGGTTGCGGGACTGCAAGCGACGTTGAAACTGATATTTTTTTTAAGGATGTGAAGTTCGTATCAGAGGTCACGGGAGTGGACGAGAATTTGATCAATAGATTCTCGGTGATTTTGCAAGCGCTTTCGTGTTGGTTCAAGATAAAATCTCATCTTTTAAGATATATGCTCTGAGTATGGTAAGACATTTGGTTTCCTTGTACCCATGGTACAAGATGCCCACCAGTGTTCACAAAATATTACTGCATGGTGCGGACGTTATGGAGTCTCTATTGCCTCCCTTAGGACAGCAGTGCGAAGAGGCTTTAGAATCCAGGTATAAAGAATGCAAATTCTATCGAGAGCATAAAACAAGAAAAATTGGTCCGAAGCAAAATCTGACCTTTTTATATCTAGCATTAGGCCACTACCAACAAAAAAAGTCATCGTCATTGACACATGAGGTATCTACTTACTTTGTTTGAAGAACCAGAGACATCAATTAGCAAATGTAGCGATATTGAATAATTATCATTCAAAGATGTTTACTTGTACCATTATATTAAATTAATTACCATTTAGTTTAATTTTTTATGAGATTTTAATAAAACATTCAATGTTTTGATTCTTTTAAAAAATTTTGTATAATTATTATATTAAATTTGTATGCTTTTTTGGTGTTCTTCGTGATTTTTATTCTCTGCTTATTTTTGATTCCTTTAATGCAATTTGTAGTCATATCTGGCCATACTAACACCCCTATTCTGGCAGCTTAACTAAGCTCACCACATTAACAAAATAGTTAATATTAACAAATTGTTAAGGTTTCGTATTCTGGTGATAATTTGAAAGCTCCTTTCTTTACTATTTTGTTAATGACAGAAAACAACTTAACAACGAAAGATAGTTCAGTATTAAGTCAAAAAAATGCTGTGTAAATAAAATAAAATTAAAAAAAAAATGGATGAATTCTTACTTTTTACTTCTTCTTAGCATTGATACTGAAGAATATCAAAGAAAAAATAAATTTTAAAGACTGCAAAACACTCGAAAATTGCTTGTCTATTAAAAAAATTCTTTTTGAAACTTAAAACAATTGAAAACAATTAGTAAATTATTTATTTATTAACATTTTCCATCTTACTTGTAGAAAAACAAACATAAGCAATCAAAATAAGCAAGAAAAGAGCAATATAAAAACAGCTGACGCCCTATATCTAAGGCATTTACATTTTCACCATGCGTGGTGAACTTTAATAGCTTTTGAGAGCTTTCAAATTGTAAATGATTTGCCAGAGTACGAACATTTACATTACATAACAAGAACATTAACAAGAGCTCCTTAACAATTCCTTGTTAAGTTAACAAGCAGAATAGGGCTGTAAGTATACATGGTGCCCTTACTTCTGAAAATGCTTAACCCATTTCTGGCCGGTACCAGAAATACTGAACATTTTTTTAAACCCTTTTAAAGATGTGACATTGGGAGGTCGAATAAGGTTTTTCAAGTTGAAAAATTAGAATTAGTTTCCCGGTTTAGTCGAAAAAATTTGTTGCGTATACGCAACATTTTCGGTTAAGCAGCATGAATTAAACAACATTTTCATTTTTATACCCTCACGTTTAAAAAACGTAAAAGGGATATATTAGTTTGTCGCTCGGTTTGTAACGCCCATAAGGAGGCGTGGTAGGTATAGAAAAATATATATTTTCTTGATCAGCATCACCGCCCGAGTCGATTAAGCCGGACATGGCTGTCTGTCTGTCTGTCCGTCTTTCTGTCTGTGATAAACATCTGCATGAATTCATTCATGCAATGAATGCACAACATAATTCATGGGTATTTCTAGTTACTGCGCTAACCCATCGTCATTGAATGAATGTTCTTGAATACAGTCACAAAAGTTGTTTGAATTTGTGTTGTGCCTCGTTTGCCGAAAGACTGTATTAATTCGTCTCATGCAACGAGGTCGCTTCGCCTCACATTATACACCCACGCTGAGAGCAGCGAAAGCAAGAGCCACGAAGCAGCAGTCGCAGTGAATTACGATGAGCAAAACAAGAATGTTCATAATGCATTCGAGTTTTTCAAATAATTTGAGTAACTCGAGTTGATCGAAACAATTTACATAGGAAAAACAGATTTATTTATATTTTGCAATGTGTTGACAGTTTGTATGTTAAGCACGATACTTTAGGACTTCTTTTGTTATCATTTAATGATATTATTTTAATTTTAATGAAAAATATGATATATTACAAAAGCAATATACATAAATTTAAAAAAGAACACATAGGGATTTGTTCGGATTTTGAAATTTCATATAATATTTAGAGATAAAATCCTTTGTGTCTGACACACAAATGGCAACTCAGATTAAGACATGTTCCTACTTAGCGCGTTCGATATTCGATTGAAAATTTACAATGTTTTATAAAAAAATAAAAATAAATAAATGTTTTTACGGGAAAACGGTAAAAGATAATGCTCAATGTTTTTGGGGTGAATAAATAAATTAAAAAATTATTTACAAAAAAAAAATATTATTAATTTTTAACATTTTTTAGGTATGAAACTTTAATTTGAAGTTATTTTTGGCAAAAAACATTATTTGAGGTTCACGATATCGGAAAGAGATGGTTACCATAATGACTAAAGTTTGGCAGCACCTAGAAAAAAAACTAGTAAGAAGTGATCTTCGACTGGGCCGAAGTTGAAATACACCTAATTCTGTTTTTACACGGTCTTTTTTTACACGGTTTTGATTTAAAACGGTTTGAAAATTTTAAATTTCTTTATTGGGCTTAATTTTTTTTTTTTTTTTTTTTTTGTGAAATTGAATTTTTGCAAAATATGTTCATATCAAAAATTTAGGGGAATTCCTTTTTTGTAGATTCAAGCAAATTTACTTGTCAAAGTAATTGAAATGTGTTAATATTTTGTGAACTATCCCTTTGTTATATACCCCTTAAACGTTTTTTAAACGTGGGGGTATAAAAACCATTAACAATATGAGGATAGATATCGTGCGAACTAAAATTTTTAAGTTTGGCAAAAACAAAAAAAAAGTATGAAGATTTATGAAGAAAAAATGAAAATATTTGCAATGTTTTAGTTCACATGGAAACATGGAAAGTATTCGGTTAGAATTAAGAGATAATCGGACAAGGTCATTTTGAGCAACGATGGTAAACAGGTATAAAAATATAAAAAATCGACACGTCAACTTTTATACATAAAAAAATGTTAAAAATTAATAAAAACGTTTTCTGTAAATAATTTTTTAATGTATTTATTCACCCCAAAAAATATTTTTAGTATCTCTTACCGTTTTCCTGTAAAAAATGTTAAACTTTCCCTCGAATACCGAGTGCGCCAAGTAGGAACATGTCTTAATTTATTTTTAATTTTACAGTAGCGTTATGAACTTAATATAAAATTTATTTTAAAATTCTCCTAGTTTACCATTATTATAAATGTGTATACCTATAATTTTCTTTCGAAAAAAATCATTAAAACAATTTAAAACAGTTCAACAAATTACATATATGGTCTCTGCTTTACAAATTTCCATCAAACAACTCGAGTCATTCGAATGTGTTTTTATAACTCATTGTAAACTATCAACAAAACTAAATCTTGCTGAAACTCGGGCACGAACATGTCTAATTCGTTCCATCGTTTCTCATTACAGTAATGATTCAAACCACAAAGGCCCGCACAACGTTTACCGAGTTGTGCTTAATGTTGTTCGTGGATTGTGCGAATTCTGCGAGATCAACGAAATTGCTGCTCTCATGCTCTACGGAATTCATGTCTCTTTTTCATTTATTCTTTGATTCTCATCGCGAAAGAATTGAAGGAGTTTATGTTGTTAATTTTAGTGAATGTCTCATGGGTAGCTTTTTTTGCATTCATGCAGATGTTTAGTCTGTGATCACGATTACAGCCGTAATTTTCAAGCTATCATCACGAAATTCGATATATAAGCTTTTATCTAAATAATAAAGGTCAACTTTAAAAATGAGCCAAATCGGATGAAAACCGCACCTAGCTCCAATACAAAGTGACTTTATCAAAACGGTAAAATTTCTTAAAATTCCACAAAAAATATATGAACTTGAAATTTGCATATGAGCTTTGCTATTTAATATACACTCTAAATTTGGGGAATTTGGGGGTATTTTAATTTGGGACCAGTCGAAGATCATTTCTTACTTGTTTTTTTTTTGCTTGTCTTGCTTTGAAAATTGTAGAATAAATTTCATCCATATTTATTATTTTCATCCATATGTATTAACATTTTTTTATTTATTTATTTATATTTTTGTGAAATTTTTCAAAACACTGTTGTGGGTGGAGGGATACATAATTCATGTCATTACATAACTCATGTCATTGCATACATGGAGGGATAATGCATTCTCTTTTTGATTTTGTCTTCATTGACAATATGATGCGGCTGATTGAAATTAGGTAGGTTGGGATTTAGGTATTTATTGTCAGAAACTTAATCGGATTCAGATTTGTTATCAGGCTGTTGAGTGAACATTAGAAGGCGGGCAATTCCCGCTTTAAAACTCAATTGTGATAAATGTTTTGTATTTTTTATTTTGCACACCATGACGTGTATTTTCCAGGTATTCACAACCGTGCTGTTAATAGTATTCGTCCAAAGTGGGCACCACCACATCTTCCCTCGAACCACAACTCTATAGCTAGCAACTCCATTATCGTGGAGATCGACGCCGTCCATATATTTATTATATTCATAACGTTAGGAATTATGGACATTTTTGTCTTCTTATTTCTATCATATCGTTGAGCCATTGCTACTGGCTCGAGAGGAACGTGATTGGTAGCAATGGTAACCTGCACATTTCATCGAACATATCGTCGAACATGTAGTTTTTCAAGCTGCTTCCACCTTCCAAATTAGAATCCGCAGCACACATGCAATTTTTTCGGATTGTCTCCGTCTAACGAAAACGTCGCTCAGTTAGTAAACACATCAGATAGTAAGATGCAAAGAACTTATCAAAATGAACTGAATAGTGCTCAGGATTCTCAACATTTCACAGCGAATACAATATAACAATGCTCCAAGACCAATATCGTTGTTATGCGCTACAGAAGCACCTCCATATTGCATCAAACGAAACAGATAGCCATCCTAAGAACACAAGCACCAATATTTGAACCAGAGTCAGATAAGCTTTCCGCGGATTAACATTTTAGATGAATGCCTTCCAAAATATGGGATTATTTACTTGTCGATACTTGAATAAGTCGCAAATAAACCCTATTGCATATATCTCTCATTTAGCACTATCAAAAGGAGCATAATTTTTGCAAATCGATCAGCCGTATCAATGTTGTCGTTTTCTGTCAAATGAGAATTTTTTTTTTATCACGGAATATGTTGCGAGGTAACGACATCCTAACTATTTTCACACCAAATTCTGGTTGAACAGACCAATACAGATACCATCATGGAAGTTTATTCCGGAAGTCATAATTGTATCATAATATGAAGAACCTAACTCGCAAACAAAAATAAATTAAAAACTTGGAAAAAAGCTATATGTCAGTTAACGGCCAATGTTGCGTATACGCAACACCATGACGTAAGTGGTCACCAAGACAGATAAGGTATACATTTTCGGTCATTATGGAGTGTGTCTGTTAGGTTGGTCTATTGACTGCAATATTTCAGACAAATGTTAATTTTATAATAAATATAAATATTTTTAATTCATATTCTAAAAAAGATACTTTTTTGGAGACTTTTTCAAGACCCCCTAACCCCCTTTCCACGGATGGATTATTATTTTTGTTTCCATTTATATATTAGCAACATGTCAACCTTTAGGCCTAATGCAATATCGACATAGTTTTTATTCTATAACACATTAGTATTTCAAATTAAAGTTGGTGTTGCGTATACGCAACAATGGCAAGAAATGGGTTTAACACCATTTTTGTTGATATATTTTATATTCATTGCATTTGCGGTGATTTTGCAAGGCGTATAGCATTTTATGTAAATCCACGCCCCTTTTCAAACTCACGCCCACTTTTTGCAACCTGTTTACAAAAGACCACGCAAACTCATGTGCAAAATTTCAACACCCTAGTATCAATATTTGCTAAGTTAAAGTGTATATATTGCGGTGCCACGCCCTTTAATTCAATATCACCTACTTTTTTAAATGTGCTTTATACAGTCTTTGTCTACCAGCTTACCAAATTTTAAGACCCTATCTCCAATATTACAGTACTTATAGCAATTACAATTGAAGTAGCTCGTAAATTAGCATTTTCGAACACTGTGCGTCGTAGTCTTAGAATAGTTATTTTATTGTCCTATGTTATAAAAATAACATATTGGAGAAGATCCTTTGAGGGATCTAGCGTGTATGTCACTAATAGGAATTATATTCTTTAGTTCTTATTGATTCCTTTTTATTCGACATCGAGCCCAGTTTGTGCTATAACGAGATGTGATGGAGAGGAATGGACTTTAAATACGTGTTTAGAGCCTTTAGAACTTTTGAAAGTTCAAACGTAGGAACTTACAAATTATAAAAATATTGGTACACGTCTTATTTGCTATTAAAACTATCGACGTTGTCACTTCAAAATAACTATGGAACCAATTTCGTCCTTTTTTTAAGTGCCTCTGTTTTTAACAGCATAAATTGTAAGTTATTTAAAGTAGAATATTTAAAAACAGAAAATCTTAAATTTTCTTCAAGACTTAACAATTATGAAAACATGAAAAAATGCTATGAAATACCACTAATATCTTCCCTTAACAATAAAAACCACCAAAAACTTCTTATTTTTTCCTCCAAGTGATGGATGCTCCTATAATTAGCTCCGAATTAGCCATTTTATGAACCGAATAATCCAAATAATAAAGCTTACAAAAATCCCACTTAACTACTCATTTTATATCACTGCATAATCTAAGATAAACATGGACATATTCCAACAAGACTGGCTGCTCACTACGTATTTTTACGACCGACGACTTCCAAAAATTCCAAGAAGAGAAAAATTCAATGTCTTCATATTAACTCTATAGCGGAAATGAATACTTATATCAACATGTTTTGTTGGTAATATTGCGCCAAGATAGTGCATTAAATCACCCGTCCTCTAATTCACTTTGCGCCATAATAACAAAATGTTGCATTAATGATCCATAATTAGACCAACAACAAAAGCAACAACAACAGCGTTGAATTTATAAATGTTCTTATATTTTATATTTTATCTATTTACAGATGCGCAACTTCATCTGAGAACATTTGAGAGGAGATAAAACCAAACCCAAAAATGCTTTTATACAGTGAATAAAAGGAAAGCCACTACAAGGGTGGAAGCAAAGCCACTACAAGCAAAACCAAAAAAATATACTTGGTACATACCACATAACATCGGAAATAGCCATGAAGGCAAGTAACGGCATCATGATGAGCACAATGATAAGATAACAAGACCAAAAACACAAAAAAACAAAAAACAAAATATATAAATATGAACGCACATTTACCAAACAAATATTAAAACAGTGGCAAAAAAAAAAACAAAACAACAACTACAGCAACAAAAATAGCTGCAATCATGACTACCGCTACGTCCTACGTCAACGTATGTATGTTAAAGTCAAACAATAGCAAGAAAAAGAACAACAACAACGACAACATCAACAGCTATAACAAGAACACACAATATAACAATAATAATAAAAAATAATAACTACACAAAAAAAAAAAAAAACAAAAAATATAAATAAAAAACATAAAGTCTGCAGATAAACGTACCAAATGTACCATCAAACGCGTTTTTAGAGTAATCAACATTTCTAGGGTTTAAATATGGGTGAAAATTGAATGAGTTCAAGTTACAAATTTACGCGCTGACACAAGAATATCAAATGTAAAAGAAGACTCATGCCTTGAGTAGCTTTTAGAAATGTGGTGGAAAAATTCCAACTTAAAGTGTCGAACAACATTTGTCAAACCGTTTGAAGTGACAAAATGGGTAAAAAGAGATAATATTTTCTTATTTTTTGATTGTTCATTCTGATGGAAAAAATAGATAATAAGCAAAGGCTTGATTCTGAATATTCATTGGCATCATTGTATTTTCTTTTTATTGTCTTTTTTTTCGACATTTTTAGTATTTGTTAATTTTTTGGACGATTTGTGGTACACATATGAAGTCGAGTCTTCCTTGGGGGTTTAGATAAGTGGAGGGGAACTGACAATAAAGGCAGACATGAGTAGGATGTCCTAAACGTGCCGGAAGAGCGTAAGAAGATGTGAATTTGGCGCTTTCTCGGTCAATTTCAATTCCTTAGGCAAGAAATGCAGAACCCGATTTGATCCCGGGACCCCTGTGCACACCCCGCCTCAAGTGGCTAAAAGGTTCGCTGCTGTGACGACAAAATCGGCAAATGTACATCGATTCTTCATCATTTCGGCATGAAAACTTCGTTGAAATTAAAATTGTAGCTGCTTCGCTGCCTGAATTATTGGTTAAATATATTTATGCCCCCACGTGCACTACGTACTGAGATATTAACTCAGTCATTCCGTTTGTAACGCTCATAAGGAGGCGTGGCAGGTATAGAAACTTATATATATTCTTGATCAGCATCACCACCTACGTCGCTTTAGCCATGTCCGTTTGCCTGTATGTCCCTATGTATGTCTGGCAGTCATTCTATGTGTCTGTGATCACGATTAGAGCCGTAATTTTTGAACAATCGTAATAAAACTCGGTATATATTTAAGCATCTATCTTAAAAATAAAGATCGAAATAAAAAATGAGCCAAATCGAATGAAAACCATGCCTACATCCCATACAAAGTGACGTCATCAAAATAGTAAAACCTTCAAAAATGGTTCCTCAAAAAAAAAAAAAAAGAAAAGCAATTCTTAAAAATGCACACTAGAGCGTACCTCAAAAAAAAGTTCGCCGTATACCAGCGAATATGACGCATTTTTGCAAGACAATTACGAAAAAAAAAAAAATTCGGTTCGGTAAAATTTTTTTTCTCACAATCTCTCACAAACTCTCACAAATTAGAACCACTTTGCTCCATGGGTGGTTCTTATTTCTGAAATGTTCTAATTTCTGAAATGTTCTAATTTCTGGACGTCTTTTTTTCACAGAAATTTAAAGGAAAAGAATGAAACTGGTTAAAAAAATTTCTATTTATTAATATTTAATGTTTTTTTAACATAAAATTCATATAATTGATAGAAAAAAAAATTATAAAGGCCTGATCAAAATAAACGAGACGATTGCAACTTCCCGAATGTTTGCAATTGTTACGGCTGTTTTGACGTTTAACCCAAAATGAAACGAGTTCCTCCAATTGTCTGAAAAAAAAGACTACTCTGCACAGTTTTTGACGAGTTGAGACGCTAAAAGTTCGGTTGTTACGGAACAGAACGTCTCGTCAAACTGTTTCGTTAAGTTTCGAAAAGTTTATGTATGTTAATTTTGGGTTACAACTTTGAAATACATTTCAGCGAACATTTTCGTCTTCACTCGTTACGGAGCAAATTGTCTATTTTGGTTAGGTCTTAACTTTAACTCAAAAATATTTTCTACCCTATTATTTCTTTTTTTTAATAACTATTCAATGCTTTTTTTCACATATAATCTGTAATTAATCTGCCAGTGAATTTTGAATTTGGCTCTTTCACAATGGTGACATGTTCTTTATTTACAACAACGTTACGCGTCACATTTGCCTCCGTGACTCTTTTTAAAGTTGGCTCTTTTTTTCCCATCAAACGAAATACACGTTAGCAAATTAGAACATTTCAGAAATAAGAACCACCCATGGAGCAAAGTGGTTCTAATTTGTGAGAGTCTACTGTACATTGTATATTTAATAAATCAAAACAAAAAATAGTGTTGATACCTCTTTTAGCATTGGCGTTACAGATTTTTTATTCTTTTACGAACTTTAAAATTCCTCAAAATCAATTTAAGACCTTCCACGGACTTATAGAAAAAATTTTTTTTTTATTTTAGAGAAAAAATAATTGGTCTCTTTCAGACGAAAACATCGATATGTCATTCAATATGATCAGACTTTTAATACCGATGAATATGATGAAAATTAAAAAAGGGAGCCCTACGTTCGGCAAAAAATTTTCAAAAAATTTTTAAAAATATATCTGCTGGAAATATCGAAATACTTTCTGGGCAAAAGATTAATGATATTTTAAGAGCTTTATTTTTTTAATATTTGGGTGGCACATCAGAATGGTAGAAACTGAGATCTGGAGGGTAAATACTAGAACGGTACACCTGAGGTTAATAATTTCTATAGAGGTCATATTGGTCTTCTTGAGACAAAAACATTGATATATCAACCTTAAAAATCCGACTGTAAACACCAGAGATATGAAGAAATATGTCAATAAGCCATCGCGACTACAGACGTGTGCATTGTTGCGATGGAAGAGTACTTTTTTCTTCACCAAATGCGGTCGTTTTTGCTTCAAATCAATGACATATCTGTTCAACAGTTGTGAGTAGTATTCGTCAGTGATCATTTTACTCCTTTCAAGGTAATCGATGTGAATGACTCCGCATGCATGCCTTAAAACTGTCGCCATGATCTTGTTGGCAGACAGACCACCTTGGCCTTTTTTGGCGCACGTTCACCCGGAAAAGTTCACCGCATTGACTATTCTTTAGTCTTTGGTGTGTTTCGATCAGGGATCGTAATTGTTATAAGCGATATCCAAAAAATCAAAATTTAATTATTATTTTTAGATTTTTATTTTATTGCTCAACAATAAAAATTATCTTACGATTTTTATTTTATTCATCAAAAATAAGAGTTATTTTTTGATTTTTATTTTTCTGTTCAATAATAAGAGTTGTTTTTTATTTTTATTTTTTCCCTCAAGAATAAGAGTTATTTTTTGATTTTTATTTTTTCCCTCAAGAATAAGAGTTATTTTTTTATTTCTATTTTTTCGCTCAAGAATAAAAATTGTTTTTCAAATTTTATTTTTTCGCTCGGAAATAAAAGTTATTTCTCAATTTTTATTTTTTATATTCACAACTAAAAATCATTTGTCCAGTTTTATTTTTTGTAGGTAGGGAATAAATATATGAAAATCATAAAATTTGTAGGAGAGCCCCCATAAGGAGTGGTGGGAGGGAATAGGTCCCCAAGGGAAAAATTTTCCATTAGCACAAGTAATGGGGGTCGGTAATACATATTTATCCTCTCCGGACCTCCATTAAAGCCACCGTGTTCTGGTGTAGGGAATAAATACAAAAAATCGTGTAAGGGAGTGCCGGAGAGCACTAAAATTCGTCGAATTTCTCAGGAAAGCTGTTTTAAAGTATA
Source organism: Pherbina coryleti (assembly GCA_943735915.1). Classification (NCBI taxonomy): domain Eukaryota; kingdom Metazoa; phylum Arthropoda; class Insecta; order Diptera; family Sciomyzidae; genus Pherbina; species Pherbina coryleti. The sequence goes on along the minus strand of OX030952.1, from coordinate 79,673,002 downwards.
GTTGGGTCTCCCTCGAAGCTTCTGCTTGATGTAGCTCCAGATGTTTTCGATGGGATGAGCATCAGGCGATTGTGCAGGGCAATCTAATGTGATGATGCCTTTTTCGCGTTTCCAGTCGGTGCAGAGCCGGCTGCGGTGTTTGGGGTCATTGTCCCCCTGCAAAACCCAGTCTTCGTTTTTGATTATAAATTGGCATTTGGCAGCGGTAATAAAGCCTTCTCATAAATTTTGACCATTCTGGGTCTCGGTAAAGAGGTGCAAAGTGCCGAAACCCTTTTTTTGAGAAACATCCCCAAAGATGAATTTTAATGGGATGTTTAACGGTGCGCTGGACAAAATTACTAGACAAAGAAAACCAAGCCCGCGGTACGATCGAATAACCCCAAACAGAAGATTCGTCGGAGAAGAGTATGTTACTCCAATCGCGATCAATGTTTTCTATTGCCCAAGCCATTCTTTTAGTAACGTGTTTTCGGACAACAGTGGTTTCTTCATTGTGCTTCGCCATTTCAAATTATTTGCATGCAAATGGTTACGGATAGCTACGTGGGATATATTTAGACCTTTTTGCCTCAATTTTGCTTGCCCTTGACGTAAGCTAAGCCAGGTTCTCCGTGAAGACAAACTCACTATAATGTTTCATCCTTCTTGGTCGCGTTTCCTGTTGAGTCACGATCGGAAAGGTCATCAACGTTTTAAGATTCCTTAAAGCGTTGCACCTACTTCTGGACAAAAGCCTTTCACTTTTTTAAATACTTTGCCACCGCTGCATAGGACATTTTCGGTCCTTTTGGATGGTTGCAGAGGAAAACTGCCTCGAAGCGTTCTGCGTATGCAGCGCTCATTATGCCTAACGCACTTTTCTGACAAAGTTTCGACCACCAATATAACTTTTTTACTAGTTTGTCTAGGGCAGAGGTTATGTCTACTTGTTGACAAAATATCAGGATTGCACTTTTTACCGACTGCAAATAATGCCGTACACGGCTCTTAGTTAACAGACTGTACCTTCTCAGTTGAGACGCCTTCAGCCTCAGTCACCTCACCCACTTTCATTCTCCGATCGTCCAATATGATTGCATAGATTGAATCGACGATTTCTGGCGTGACGGGGTCTTTTGGGCGGTCTGAACGTTCAGCGTCAATTGTGCTGGTACGACCATAACAGATTTCAGTAAACCACTCCTTTAACATTGGAATTGATGATGCAGAGTCCCCATAATATTTATTTAACCTACAATTGGTTTGGATGATAGACTTTTTCGCAAAAAATAATACAAACTGTGAAACACAAACTACACAGCTTGCTCAAAATGTAACATGACAGTAGTCTATCAACAGACAAGGGCGTTGCTAGAGTGGGAAGAGGAGGGAAACTGCCCTCCCTAAATCTGAGATTTTTTATATAATCGATGGCTTTGAAAGTAGTTTCTACATGTAGTTCCTTTTTAATCCTTTTAATATAAGGAAAAACCCTTTTTCTTTCAAACTAGATATGGTAAAAAGATATTATAAAGATATGAAAGATATGGTAAAAAAAATTTATAAGGTCTTGCCCCCCTCCCCCCCTAATTTGCATCCTGTCTACGCCCTTGTCAGATGAAAGTTGACAGGACCAGTGTTGCATTTAAAGTTACTATGCGGGATATTAAAAAAAGTCACTGACTTCTCTAATTGCCCTCGTAAAAGTGAACAAATGCTAGGATTTGTTTACTTGCAACAAAAACAAGGCTATGCAAATTTAAATAAAGAATTCACCAATTCCTGGAGTGCCTTGTGTAAGTTAGGCAAAAAAAAAAATTATGTAAATTAAAGCGTGAAAGCTCACCCGACGCAAGTAATCAAAACACGCCAATTCGTTGTATTAAATTTGTTGTCTATGCAAATTGTTCGCATTAAGGTGTGGCGTTGATTTCCCAAGTGATTATTTTGGAGGCATCAAACTCTACACTCCAGACCACAGACCAAACTAAGCCCACAAATTAAATGATTTTATGTAATAATGTCATAAATATTTTAATTTTTCCTTTAGCGAAAATGAGGAACATTCTACTTGTTAGTAGCTTGTAATCTTCTTAAAGCATTTCTAAGATACATATCATAATTTATTTGAGCTCTTTAGCTAGCTGCTGCTACTCGTATCTTACGGATGCGCGCTTTCATTGTGCTGTCATGTATCTAGAACGCAGCGCTAAGTTTATCTGCTTAGCTGTCTATTGGCTGTCTGTTGGTCGGACGATTAGTTTGCACGTTCAAACATTTGGTTAATTGACTGACATATTAATTTATTTTATTATTCTTTTAATTATCTTTTAAATTTTGTATCTCATAATTTTAATCTTCAGTTAGTTTTTGTTTCTTGTTTTTTTTTTTTTTTTTTTTGCAAGGCAATGTGTCGCTGTATCTTCTACTTGCTCACACAGTATCTGCAGCGCCTTCAGACCGTTTTAACTTATTTTAAGTGTTGTTGTCGGTGCCTAAGCTTTTTTATTAGATGCTGTTAGAAATATAAGCGCTTTGTTGTTGTAATAAAGAATTGATTAAAAATTTATTGCAGTCGCGTGCAAAAACAATTGGATGCGGTTGAGCGTTTTATGGCCCATTTGCTTGGATTAATTTGAGTGAACAATGCCGGCACTTGAGAGATATTTCAAAGTTGCTTAGTTGTTGCCAGTGCGCTTAAAATATTGAAAATAAAAAAAATTCTGTGTTTGTTATGAAGAAATGCTGAAACTAAAGTCGAATTCACAAAAATTTCAGAGAAATTTAAATTTTTATCTTTCAGTGTGAAACTCGACATTTATTGGGATATAATTTATGATTGTGACCAATAGCGTTATTACTTAAAGTCCACCGAAACATGTCGTTGCACATAAAAAATTCTTACAATTAAGTGGAAGTGATTTTAAAATTATTTGTGGTAATCATTAGAAAATCCTTTAAACCATTTTAAAATATTACAAGAAAAAAAAAATAAAAAAATAAAAAAAACATGCTCGAAATGAGTTTGCTCAATCCCGCCTCAAATCTGACCACGAACTATGCAAACTTCTACACAACCACCAACAGCCCGCTGCCGAATGTTACCAACATTCCATTCAGCAGCGATAACTTTACAGCCACTTCATCTACAGCCGCAAATCCTGCCACTGAAATGATGTTGAATGCATCGGTCGATGCGTATGATTTTAGCAACGCACCCTGTCATCCCTACAGTCGGAACTTCAATTGCTCACGCGAAAAATACATGGAGTTCGTGCACGGGCCACAGAGGCTGCCCCTACACAAAGCGCTGCTGGTGAGTATTTTGAAAAAAATAAACTTATTTTTAAAGAATTCTCCATTGAACACTTTAGCTTGGTATTTGCTCAAATTTTTAATTTTATAATTTATTCTTTTTTATCGTGGTTTTTGACATATTTGAAAAATGTTACCATTCAGGGAGTCAAAAGAGTATTCATTTCTAAAACTGTTAAATGAATAAAAAGGTCACTGAGACGAATTTCTATTGTCTATTTGTGCATTTAACATAGTGCACATACCTTTAAGTCATAAATATTTCTTGGCTTTAAGTCTGGTGCAATATTTTAATGTTTAAGTTAACAGAAGTATTTCATATGAAATCACAGAGAAATTGATTCCAGCTGTATTTTACATTTTATTGTTCAGAATTCGTGTTGCAAATAAAAATGTTACAACACGTAATTGAAAGAATTTTATAACCAGCTATAAAAATATTTTACGAGTGTATAAAAACAAAATTAAATATGATTTCGTTGAATGTGTGTAACAGTTACAGACATACATAAATCCTTTTCTCAGTTTTACTGAAGAGTAGCAATTAAGAAGAATCCTTTCTTTGGACAACAATGAATTCAGACAGAATACTTTGTTTTGTGCTCTTAGTTCTTTCTTGACGTTAAGTACAAGTAGCTGCTAATTTAAAAGATATCATCCTATGCATCTGAATATTCTAGGAATGTCTTAAGTGCTTGGCACAAAGTCGCTTGCATTATTTTGAGAAATGTTTTGTTGTCTTGGTTACATTGTTTTTATCAAAGAAGACAGCATAATATAAAAAGTGTTCCCTTTAAATAACAACAAATACAGACATCTAATGTTAAGCCTAATGTTAATGTTAATGTTAATGTTAATCTTAATGTTAATGTTAATGTTAATGTTAAAGTGAATGTTAATGTTAATGTTAATGTTAATGTTAATGTTAATGTTAATGTTAATGTTAATGTTAATGTTAATAATAATGTTAATATTAATGTTAATGTTAATGTTAATGTTAATGTTAATGTTAATGTTAATGTTAATGTTAATGTTAATGTTAATGTTAATGTTAATGTTAGAGTTAATGTTAATGTTAATGTTAATGTTAATGTTAATGTTAATGTTAATGTTAATGTTAATGTTAATGTTAATGTTAATGTTAATGTTAATGTTAATGTTAATGTTAATGTTAATGTTAATGTTAATGTTAATGTTAATCTTAATGTTAATGTTAATTTTAATGTTAATGTTTATGTTAAGGTTAATGTTAATGTTAATGTTAATGTTAATGTTAATGTTAATGTTAATGTTAATGTTAATGTTAATGTTAATGTTAATGTTAATGTTAATGTTAATGTTAATGTTAATGTTAATGTTAATGTTAATGTTAATGTTAATGTTAATGTTAATGTTAATGTTAATGTTAATGTTAATGTTAATGTTAATGTTAATATTAATGTTAATGTTAATGTTAATGTTAATGTTAATGTTAATGTTAATGTTAATGTTAATGTTAATGTTAATGTTAATGTTAATGTTAATGTTAATGTTAATGTTAATGTTAATGTTAATGTTAATGTTAATGTTAATGTTAATGTTAATGTTAATGTTAATGTTAATGTTAATGTTAATGTAAATGTTAATGTTAATGTTAATGTTAATGTTAATGTTAATGTTAATGTTAATGTTAATGTTAATGTTAATGTTAATGTTAATGTTAATGTTAATGTTAATGTTAATGTTAATGTTAATGTTAATGTTAATGTTAATGTTAATGTTAATGTTAATGTTAATGTTAATGTTAATGTTAATGTTAATGTTAATCTTAATGTTAATGTTAATGTTAATTTTAATGTTAATGTTTATGTTAAGGTTAATGTTAATGTTAATGTTAATGTTAATGTTAATGTTAATGTTAATGTTAATGTTAATGTGAATGTTAATGTTAATGTTAATGTTAATGTTAATGTTAATGTCAATGTTAATGTTACTGTTAATGTTAATGTTAATGTTAATGTTAATGTTAATGTTAATGTTAATGTTAATGTTAATGTTAATGTTAATGTTAATGTTAATGTTAATGTTAATGTTAATGTTAATGTTAATGTTAATGTGAATGTGAATGTTAATGTTAATGTTAATGTTAATGTTAATGTTAATGTTAATGTTAATGTTAATGTTAATGTTAATGTTAATGTTAATGTTAATGTTAATGTTAATGTTAATGTTAATGTTAATGTTAATGTTAGAGTTAATGTTAATGTTAATGTTAATGTTAATGTTAATGTTAATGTTAATGTTAATGTTAATGTTAATGTTAATGTTAATGTTAATGTTAATGTTAATCTTAATGTTAATGTTAATTTTAATGTTAATGTTAATGTTAATGTTAATGTTAATGTTAATGGTAATGTTAATGTCAATGTTAATGTTAATGTTAATGTTAATGTTAATGTTAATGTTAATGTTAATGTTAATGTTAATGTTAATGTTAATCTTAATGTTAATGTTAATGTTAATGTTAATGTTAATGTTAATGTTAATGTTAATGTTAATGTTAATGTTAATGTTAATGTTAATGTTAATGTTAATGTTAATGTTAATGTTAATGTTAATGTTAATGTTAATGTTAATGTTAATGTTAATGTTAATGTTAATGTTAATGTTAATGTTAATGTTAATGTTAATGTTAATGTTAATGTTAATGTTAATGTTAATGTTAATGTTAATGTTAATGTTAATGTTAATGTTAATGTTAATGTTAATGTTAATGTTAATGTTAATGTTAATGTTAATGTTAATGTTAATGTTAATGTTAATGTTAATGTTAATCTTAATGTTAATGTTAATGTTAATTTTAATGTTAATGTTTATGTTAAGGTTAATGTTAATGTTAATGTTAATGTTAATGTTAATGTTAATGTTAATGTTAATGTTAATGTGAATGTTAATGTTAATGTTAATGTTAATGTTAATGTTAATGTCAATGTTAATGTTACTGTTAATGTTAATGTTAATGTTAATGTTAATGTTAATGTTAATGTTAATGTTAATGTTAATGTTAATGTTAATGTTAATGTTAATGTTAATGTTAATGTTAATGTTAATGTTAATGTTAATGTTAATGTTAATTTTAATGTTAATGTTTATGTTAAGGTTAATGTTAATGTTAATGTTAATGTTAATGTTAATGTTAATGTTAATGTTAATGTTAATGTTAATGTTAATGTTTATGTTAAGGTTAATGTTAATGTTAATGTTAATGTTAATGTTAATGTTAATGTTAATGGTAATGTTAATGTCAATGTTAATGTTAATGTTAATGTTAATGTTAATGTTAATGTTATTGTTAATGTTAGTGTTAATGTTAATGTTAATGTTAATGTTTATGTTAATGTTTATGTTAATGTTAATGTTAATGTTAATGTTAATGTTAATGTTAATGTTAATGTTAATGTTAATGTTAATGTTAATGTAAATGTTAATGTTAATGTTAATGTTAATGTTAATGTTAATGTTAATGTTAATGTTAATGTTAATGTTAATGTTAATGTTAATGTTAATGTTAATGTTAATGTTAATGTTAATGTTAATGTTAATGTTAATGTTAATGTTAATGTTAATGTTAATGTTAATGTTTATGTTAATGTCAATACTAATGTTAATATTAAACTTAGCAAAAATGTAAATGTAAATGTAAATTTGAGCTTATTTACATGTATTTATGTTAATATTTAAATGCAATAAAAAAGATGTCTTCATAATAATCATCTTGATTACAGTGATAAGCATAATGTCGACGTTGATTAAATTTTCAATTCACACACTGTGATTGCTTCTTTTTTATTTCTTTTAGAAGAGTCCTTTGCATGTCAGCTTTTTCTTAATGTATCAACGTGCCAGCGTTTTAAGCAGTAATTCATGGAATATTTATGTATTCCATGCACATAAGTTGTCTGCTTTTGAGAAGCACGTTAAACAAATTCTCGATTTATATAGTATAACTTCCAATCCCCTAAAAGCATTGTGCAAACAGATTTACACGGAGTATGTAAGTGAAATAACATCATTTAAATAGCGCATGGATGCAAATATGGGAAAGAATTTTCTCGCTACAGCTTATCGTACAGTTCTCTTTAAAGTGCTTCATTTTTATCGATTGTACAGTTTTTGCTGACAGCAGGTTTTCGTGTTGGTCATACTATAAGCCATCCTGCAGTAACGAGGCACCCCTAAATCATCGCTTTAGGTTGCCCGCTACCACTCGCTCACTTGGATGTATTAAGTTTAAGGTTGCTTTTTTTTTTATCTGCTGCTGCTAAGATTTTGTATTTTGTTCGTTGTGCACTTTGAATTTTAGTCAAAATAAGAGTTGCTTGCGCTGCATGTATAATTTTTGTTTTTTTTTTTTTTTGTTTGTTCTTTTCGTACTACCTTTATTAATGTTTTAATGTATAGTCGTGTGTTGGGTGCTAGCAGCACAAATTAACAAGGATTTGATATTTTTACACATTTTTTTTAAACCATAAGTAAACTTGTAAACTTTAAAAAATTTGCACACTCTTAAGTTTATAAGGCATAAAGCCTTAGCTGCAACATTTTCAAGCATTTAACGTCTATCCAAGGTATCTTTCGAAGCTTTCGAATAATAAAAACTACCTTTCAGAACTCGGTTGATTATGATTAAATTTTCTTTGGTGTTTTTAATATTGCGGTAAATTTTATTTTTGAAGCTCCAGCTAAGACAATATTTCTTAATATTATATAAAAAAAAGTTTCCTTATGAGTAAAGAAAAACAAGACAAAGGATCCTCAAAAAGAAATTATTTTTAATAACTCGGCAATTTACAAAACTGAGCATCAAAGTGAAGAGATTTAATTATAAATTACCTCTTAGCGTTGAGATTTAATTTGAAATATTTCTTACATTGTCTGTTACAAAGTAGTAGCACAAGTTTTTTATTTATTTTTTTTTTTTTTATATTCAAAGAGTTCTTTTTAATTTGACCTTTTGTCAGGACTATAAGTGCAATATTAAAATATTCAAAATATTCCCTTACTTTTTATTTAAAACCTTTGCTTTTATAAAGTTTAATAACGTGGTAGGTTGATTTTGGTTATCTGTGAGGAAAAATTGCGCTTTATAAAATTAATTTGAAAAGATGGTCGGTATATTTTAGAGGCTTTTGTTTTGAGTCTTGAACATTCCTTAGAATTATAGTCTTCAGTTTCCTGCCAATGCTGGAGTTATTATTGAAGATGAGTGTGAGTTTAGTAAAGCATCATCTTAACTGCTTAGATGACGCAATAGACGTAACATTATAAGAAATGTCAATGGTGCCCGTATGAATCGAGGCTAAAAACACAAAATCATGTCAGTTGGTGATTTTTAATTTTTTTACCCCCACGTTTAAAAAACGTAAAACGGGTATGTTAATTTTGTGACTCCGTTTGTAACGCCCATAAGGAGGTGTGGTAGGTATAGAAAAGTATATATATTCTTGATCAGCATCACCACCCGAGGCGATTTAGCAATGTCTGTCTGTCTGTCTGTGATCACGATTACAGCCGTAATTTTCAAACTATCCTCACGAAATTCCTTATTTAAACTTTTATCTAAAAAAGAAAGGTCAAATTTGAAAATGAGCCAAATCGGATGAAAATCACGCCCACCTCCCATACAAAGTGACTTTATCAAAACGGTAAAACCTCTTCGAATTCCACAAAAATTAATGTGTGGACTTGAAATTTTGCATTTGAGTTTTGATATTTAATATACACTCTGAGGATGAAATTCAACCGAATCGGATGAAAACCACGCCTACTTCCTATAGAAAGTCGCTTTATCAATAAAATCTCTTTAAATTCCACATATCGACTTGTACCTTTATGAACTTTGATATATAACATGTACTCTGTGTATGAAATTCAATGAAATGGAGTGAAAACCACGCCTACCTCCCAGACAAAGTGACTTTATGAAAAAACAAAAACGAATATTTTCTATATGGGTCAATTGCAAAAAAAAAACGTACACAAAGAGGTTTTCATGTCTTGTTTTTAAAGTTTTTTAAATTTTCCCGTTAGAGTAGTCAAATTAAGTGAAAAATAATGGAGAATTCACATTTGTTTTTAGTAGGCCCTGCAAAAAATAATTTTTTCTGTGGTTTTTATACGATTTTTGTATTGAACGTCACACAGCAGATATACGGGAAAAATCACTAAAAATTTGAAAAATGTTGTAAATTAAAGCTTGCTGTGAAGCTTGTTAAGTTATTTAATACGTTAAAACAGCTTTTGCAAAAATAGCCATTTCAGTTACAGAAATAATAATTTTTTACCAACAATACCTACATATTTTACAATTTTAATGGGAAAAAATTAAAATTTTTCTCCAAAAAGACATCAACAAAGAGGTTATTTTCAAAGTAGTAGACTTGCAGCAATGCAATGCAATGCAAAAAATAAGCAATTTCAGAAAAATAACAGAGTGACATTTAATACATTTTGTGACGTTCAATACATTTTGTTCCACTTAACCAAATAATGTAAATACAATTGGGAGTTTAACAGGTTTATTCTTTTACAAAAAAAAAAAAAAAAAAAAACAAAAAGTAAATATAAAGTATATATTTCAACTATAAATAAAATTTTCACCCAATTTTTTTTTTTTATTTTTTTTACAAAAAATTAAAAAAGTCAATAGCTAGCTGAATTTGTATTGAAACTTAATTAAGACTTCACGTTTTCGACATAACTTCTGAACCCTTTAAAACCACATTTTCATTTTATATCATTGGTAGCGTAAAAACGTAAAAAAATGAAAATTTTAAAAAAAGAAACAAATTATAGCACGTGTTGCTGGTATGGTATTAAACTTAAACAAATTAAGAATGAGTCAACTTATTGCAATATTTTCAAAAATTTTGTACTTTTCCCCAAAATAGATGAAATAACATTTCCGGTCCTAAGTTGATTGAGCTACGTTGTCTCAAAGTAGACCCTATTTTGGCCGCGAAAAATTATTCTAAAAATTTATACCTTCGAATTTGGTTTTGAAATCAATAAACCAATACAAGAAAAATATTTGAGCCAAACCGGAGATGATCAGCGCAACTGATCACTTCAATGTGAAATGGGCGATATCAGTTAGTAAAAACAAAAATCAGGTCAAAGTCAAACAAAGGTAACATTCGTTTTGCTTTCGTTTATATTCTTCATTTCGTTCCTTATCTAGCTTTATTTTTTTCCCGGTATCGTCGTGCTCTTTCAGCAGGCGTTAATTTTGCTATTTTACTCTTAGATATACAAAAACGAAATACAAAATGAATACTTCAGCCGGTGGTGTGACGTATCTTAAAAGTGACGTTCATTTGCCACTTTATAGTTTTTTTTCTTAGGAATCTTATTTTGCAAATATACTAAAACAGGGAAATTAATCAAAATCCATGAAACAATGATTTTAAACTAGCATTTTTTTGATTTACTATTTTTGCTTTAATAAAACTCCGCGTGACGTTCAATACATTTTTACACGTACTTATCATGATGAACTGAGAAAACACAAAAAAATTTACTTTTATATTATTTAATAGTCTTCATTGGCCGATGGTTTCAAGACCGGGGCCTCTTCCTGCAAGGATGAAAATGGGAATCTAGTGACAGATATCCAGAGTACACTGATGATTTGGAGGGAACACTTCTCTAGGCTTCTGAATGGCGACGACGACAACAATCCCGCCAATAGAGATGATATTCCGGAATCCCCAATTTTGGACGACAAGTTCCGCTGCCCGACCATAGTGAAGTCTTGAAAGCTATAGCTCGGCTTAAAAACAACAAAGCCGCAGGAGCCGATGGCTTACCTGCTGAGCTCTTCAAGAATGGAGGCGAAGCTCTATTTAAATGCATTCATGAGCTTCTATGCAGAATATGGTTGGAAGAATGCATTCCAAACGATTGGAACCTCAGTGTGCTCTGCCCAATCCACAAGAAAGGCGATCCCACAATTTGCGCCAACTACCGTGGGATAAGCCTTCTGAATATCGCATATAAGGTTCTGTCGAGCGTACCATGTGAAAGACTGAAGCCCATCGTAAACCAGCTGATTGGACCTTATCAGTGTGGCTTCAGACCTGGCAAATCCACCATAGACCAGATATTTACGCTACGACAAATCTTGGAGAAGACCCTAGAAAAACAAATCGACACACACCATCTTTTTGTCGATTACAAAGCCGCCTTCGACAGTCCAATAAGGAATCATCTATATTCCACCATGTCTGAATTTGGTATTCCTGCAAAGCTCATCCGCCTTTGCAGAATGACACTGAGCAACACCAGCAGCACAGTTAAAATCGGGAAGGACCTCACTCCTCCATTCGATACCAAACGAGGTTTCAGACAAGGTGATTCCTTATCGTGCGACTTTTTCAACCTAATGATGGAGAAGATCATCCGAGCTGCTGATTTGAGACGCAGTGGCACGATATTCTACAAAAGTATTATGCTGCTGGCGTATGCTGATGATATCGATATCATTGGCCACAATACGCGCGAAGTCAGTGCAGCATTCTCCAGGTTAGCGAAAGAGTCGAGTCGAATGGGTCTTGTAGTAAACGCAGATAAGACGAAATACCTAGTGTCAACAAATAAACAGTCCCAGCGTCTTGGAAACCACGTCACTGTTGACAACATCTCCTTCGAGGTAGTTAAGGACTTCGTCTACCTGGGATCCAGCGTAAACTCTTTCAACGATGTCAGTATTGAGATAAAGCGAAGGATAACTCTTGCCAACAGGTGTTACTTTGGGCTGAGTAGGCAATTGAGAAGCAGAGCCCTCTCTCGACGAACAAAACTCACGCTTTATAAGTCACTAATCATGCCCGTCCTATTATATGCAGCACAAACTTGGACGTTGAGCAGTTCTGATGAAAAGACTTTGGGAGCCTTCGAGAGAAAGATCCTTCGTAATATCTTCGGTCCAATCTGCGTCAATGGCGAGTACCGAATTCGATGGAACCACAAGCTGTATGAGCTGTACGCTGACATAGACATAGTTAAGCGCATTAAAATCGAGCGGCTCCGCTGGCTAGGTCATGTTGAGCGAATGGAAAACGACGCTCAAGCGAAAAAAATATTCGATTCGGTGCCCGGTGGTGGTCAACGCAGAAGAGGACGCCCACATCTTCGTTGGAAGGATCAGGTGTTGGATAACCTGACTACACTTGGTGTTTCCAACTGGCGCCAGCAAGCGCAAAATAGAAATGGCTGGCGCAATTTCTTATACGAGGCCAAAACCGACCTTAGGTTGTAAGCGCCAGATAAGTAAGTAAGTAAGTAATAGTCTTCATTAGTATTAAGCTAGTTCGAGAGAGCAATATAATAATCTTCAAAACAAATATGTAAACAATTTTAAGATTCTAAAAAATATGTTTTGTCAATAAATATTCTTCAGTGATCACTTTCTTATTTTTTATTTGTTTTTTTCTTTTTGTATTTACCTAAAAACATAGTTAAAAGAGCGGTGACAAAAAAAGAGCGTTTTAAATGCAATTGACCCATATATTTTCTAACTAAAACGAAAATGATTTTACAAATAAACATTTTATTGACTGCTTAAGGCTTTGAACATACTTTGATTCGGCGGTGGGGGTAACTTCGGCCCAGTCGAAGATCATTACTTAGTAGTCTTCTATATATATAAAAAGAAGTGTACGTTTGGTTGAAATCGCATCACTTCAGAACGGCTGGACCGATTTGGATAATTTTTTTTTAAAATGTTCGTTTTAGACCAAGTTAGGTTTTTAAGGAAAGAAAAATTGACCACGCGCACTTTTGCGCCCACTTTTTTTGATTTATCTAAAATCGGAAAACGGCTGGACCGATTTGGATAATTTTTTTTCAAATATTCGTAGTAATCCAATTTAAGTTTTGTCGGAAAGAAAAATTGACCACGCCCACTTTTGCGCACACTTTTTTCGATTTATCTAAAATCGGAAAACGGCTGGACCGATTTGGATAATTTTTTTTTTTCAAATGTTCGTAGTAATCCAATTTAAGTGTTTACTGAAAGAAAAATTGACCACGCCCACTTTTACGCCCACTGTTTTGATATATATATCTAAAATCGCAGAACGCCTGTTTTTTTTTTTTAAATGTTTGTAAAAGTCTACAAAAGTTTTTTACATAAAGAAAAATTGTCTACAATATCGATAATATCCATATTATCCATTATCGATATTAAATTTCATTTTCACACTTGACACCTTTGAAGTTTTCAAGATGTCACATATCAGAAGACACTTGCTTATTTTTTATTCACACCACCCAATGTACCCAGTGTGCTTTCTTTTTCATTTGGATTCTGACGTAAACAGACATAAATTTTGCCGAAGCAAATTCTTTTGGATAATTTTATTACTTATCTTCTTCTTATATATTGTAACGAAGTTCCGTTCTCCGGATTTAGAGCTGGGATATACTCGCCGGTGTCCAGCGTTCGTTGCAGAAAATTTATATGATAAAGAAACCCTTTCGCTTGTAAGATGATAATTATTTATTGACAATTCAAGATACGGCTTAATCCTAGTGTCTTATATACATTCCTATGGGTATACGTACGATGGCCTTGACTGATGGTAATAAGAGATGTCTTGGAGGCACTTTGGCGAGGTTGAAGCGTAGATTTCGGTCGCTTTGAGGTTAATGCGTATACGCACGATGACCTTGACGTGCGGTCGTAGGTGATGTCTTGGAGTCTCTGTGGTGAAGTTGAAGCGTATACGCACGATGACCTTGACGTGCGGCAGTAAATGATGTCTTGGAGTCTCTGTGGCGAAGTTGAAGCGTATATTATGCCCGCTTTCAAGGTTATTGCACGATGACCTTGACGTGCGGTAGCAGGTGATGTCTTGGAGTCTCTGTGGCGAAGTTGAAGCGTAGATTATAGCCGCTTTTAAGGTTAATGCACGATGACCTTGACGTGCGGTAGAAGGTGATGTCTTGAAGTCTCTGTGGCGAGGTGGAAGCGTATACACACGATGACCTTGACGTGCGGTAGAAGGTGATGTCTTGGAGTCTCTGTGGCGAAGTTGAAGCGTATACACACGATGACCTTGACGTGCGGTAGAAGGTGATGTCTGGGAGTCTTATGACCTTGGCTGGCAGTAGAAGGTGAAGTCTTGGAGTCTCTGTGGCGAAGTTGAAGTGTAAACGCACGATGACCTTGACGTGCGGCAGTAAATGATGTCTTGGGGTCTCTGTGGCGAAGTTGAAACGTAGATTACGGTCGATTTTGAGGTTAATGGGTATACACACGATGACCTTGACTGGCGGTAATAGGTGATGTCTGGGAGTCTCTGTGGCGTAGTTGAAGCGAAGATTAAGGCCGATTTCGAGGTTAATGCGTGTACACACGATGACCTTGACGTGTGGTAGTAGGTGATGTATTGGAATCTCTGTGGCGAAGTTGAAGCTACACACGATGACCTTGACGTGTGGCAGTAGGTGATGTCTTGGAGTCTCTGTGGCGAAGTTGAAGCGTAGATTACGGCCGATTTTGTACTTCAATGGGTATACGGCGGAGGCTGCTTTGATTGGCTCGAACGGTGCTTACGCTTGTCGGGAGTGCTTTTCTGGGTTTTGTATGACCTTGTTTGAAACAATTAGCTATTCCTGCGACCTAAGAAGTGTGACTAAATGGCTATCACTGCGGCAGAAGAAGTTTGATTACGATATTGGGGAAGGAAACTTAACCACCAATACGTAATCACGGCACCCTGTGAGTGGAAACAAAATATAACCGGGGAAGGAAACTTAACCACCGGAAATATGTCTACATAAATCGAGCAAGAAACTATTCTAAATCCTGACTAAGAATTTTGATTACGATATTGGGGAAGGAAACTTAACCACCAATACCTAATCGCGGCACCCTGTAAGTGGAAACTAAATATTACCGGGGAAGGAAACTTAACCACCGGAAATATGTCTACATAAATCGAGGAAAACTTTTCTAAATCCTGCCAAAGAAGTTTTTTGATTACGATATTGGGGAAGGAAACTTAACCACCAATACGTAATCGCGACCCTGTGAGTGAAAACTAAATATAACCGGGGAAGGAAACTTGACCACCGGAAATATGTCTACATAAATAATCGAAAAGAACTCTGACTCCACAAGGTTACACTCACCACTTTTGCGCTTCCGAACGTCCGATCACTTTGACTGTACTATGAACAAGAGACCGCTTCGATGCTGTGACTAGCCTTTTATGCCTTCGCTTGTAGCTGCATGCTGTACTTTGATGTTCAAACCGGTTTTATAAGCTGACTTCTTTACGTTGCTTGGTATGCTTTCTCTTAATCTCTCTCTCTCTCTCCTTCTTACTTTATGATATGGAGCATGTTGTGTGTGCGTGTGTGTATTAAAGTTATCTCTCGCAAATTGTTGTTTCTCGTTTCTCGCTCTCATTACTATGTTGCATGTATCTTACTTATAAAAATACAGGGTGTACAACTAAATTCTATACTAATAAAAATTTAGTTGTTACAATATATAAAAATAAGTTGCATTGTGTATGAAATTGATGTTCTCTGTAATGCGTGAACCGATTTTGTTTCTGGAAATTTCCCATGAAAGGTGACGTCAATACAAAGGTTTTTTTGTACAAACGGTCTTTGTATGTGTATTGGTTCATGAATTATAAGCATTTTAGTGAACTTATACAACAATACAGGTGTGAACAAATACAGGTGCGTACATATGGTGTATATGGGGAAATATTTGCAAGGGAAATTGGAAATAAATAGAATATTGGAATAATTTGGCAAGTCTCACTTTAGTTTGCATTTGCGCGAAAAATATAAATAATAAATTGTAAAAATGTTCCATACCCCTTTTTTTTCCATACCCCCTTTTACCGCCTACAAATCAATAAAAATGCTATATTTAAGAATTTTTTGGTCGTATTAACCTAAAATTTGGTAAATAAGTTCGTATGGTTACTGTCGGCAACTATTCTAAAACTGGGCGCGGTCTAACTATATATACGCCCACTTTTTACAAATCATTATTATTCCTGAGTTGTACATGTTTTGATAGTGAAACTTGATATGTAGACGTTATGGGCCCAAGAGGAAGTTACTTTATATTTGAGCGAATATTAGACAAGGGGGAATTTGGCCACAGGCCAAACTTATGATATCGAATTGCTTTGGAACTAAATGTCGTATTTAACTATGCAATAGACTAATAAACTACTCATCCGATTAGCATGAACCTTTGTGTATAGAAGTTTTGTGGTACGGTGCGTGTTTGTGTGCTATCATTTTTTATCCACCTTGAACACCAGAGGGCGCTGTAGTACACATTTTTTACAAAACTGCCTAAAACTCACAAACCGCTTATGCAATTAAAATGAAAAGTGGTATAAAGTGGTTTTAATGTACGTTGAGTGTTTTGCTGCAATCTTTTTTGACCTATCTTGAACACCAGCGGGCGCTGTAGTACCAATTTTTTGCAAAACCACCTAAAACTCCCTAACCGCTCATGTGATTAGAATAAAAATTGGTATATAGTAGTTCTCAGGTACGATGACTTTTTTGCCAGTATCTTTTTTGAACCACCTTGGACTCCAGATGGTGCTGTAGTACAAATTTTTTACAAAATCGCATATTTTTAGTTGTTATATATGCAAATATTTACAAAATGTAAAATATTTCCTAAATTTAGAAAAATTAAAAAGTTTCTGTTATTTTGACATCAAAAACATGAACATATCTTGAAAACTATGAAAAATTTTACTACAACGATATATTTAATGCAACATCGTTGCTCAAAAATGAGAAAAAAACAATCATAAATTTAATTTTGTGACTTTCGATTCAAATATCTCCGCTAATTTTTTATACATTTTGTTAAATTTTTTTTTGTCTTAAAGCTTCGTCAAAGTACTATGAAAATCTTATTGCAGAAATACCGTCAGTTGAGTATTTTTTATATACTTTAAAAAATATATACTTTAAATATTTTTTTCAAAAAAGGTCTGAAATTTTGGAGTTTTCCTCAAAAAAAGGCTCAAAATTTGTTTTTGTTGTAAAAATAATTTAAATTCAAATTCGCAAATTGTCAACTCTATTTAAAAGTAATAACATTTATAAGCAAAAGTTATTTCAATTTTACGCAAAAATTAAAAACCATTTTTGTGATTAAAAAAACAAGACCTACCCTTTGATTTTTACGAACAAAATTCCAATATTGTGTTTTGATATTTTTGAACAAATAAACAAGTTCAAAGATTAATTTTTTAGAAAAAATTATCTTGGTATCTCTTACCAATCAAAAGTTATAGCCAATACTCTTTATCCATAATATATATACAAAAAGCAAAACGCTGTCTGTGTGATGGCTGGAAACTTCAAAATTACTTAGCCGATAGAGCTGAAATTTTAGCAGTACATTTTTTTCAAGTACGAGATGGCTTAAATTTCTGTCAACCCCCTTTTACCACCCAAAAATCAATAAAAATGCTATATTTCCTACGGTTTTCATCGATTTGGCTACATTTTGATAATTAAGTTTGTATGCTCACTGTCGGCAACTGTACTAAAACTGGGTAAAATCCATCTACTAGAAAACTGGGATGGGCATTATATAAGTGGGTGTGGCTCCACCCATACAGTTAAAATTTGTATTATCGAATAGCTTTGAAAGTAAAAGTAGCAGTACTTACATACAAACTCAAAATGGAGTTACTATTTGGTGAAATGACAGTGGTGTCAAACTATGAGTCTAAGAAATATTTTGAATACACTTATTATGTTCCCATATAGTTGCAGGGTGCAGCAACGCGCGCCGAGAAAAAGCTAGTTTTATTCTATTAATGTCTTGAAAGATTTTGTTATGAAAGAAAAGTAGAAAGTTTTGAATTCAAACTAAACTTACTAATGACTTAAATCAATATAAAAAAAAACAATAAAATACAAAACTTGATAATAACTTCAAACTCGATTTAGAGAAATTCGACTGTATTTGAAATAATAAAAAAGAATTCTGTGTTAAATATAGAAAAGTTATTATTAAGTAATTAACAAAATTATAAACAAAGCATAATAATGAGAAAAATATAAAGATTATTTCAAAACTCTCCAAACAAAATTAATTTTTAAAAGAATTTTTAGAAATATTCGCTAAATCAACTTTTAGTCAAATTATTTCAACATTACAGAAGACCTATAAGTTATAATACTTTACTATCGTTTTTAAACATAAAAAATAAAAAAATATTCAAATTTACATTTTGTACATAAAAAGTTTTAAAACACTTTAAAACTCAAGTTTTTTTTCTCTATATAGCCCTACATTAGAACTTGCGATCGTTTCCGGGTTCATTCATCAAACGTTGTCGGATTGGCACAATATTTTATATATTTTGAGTTATAAAATTGTGGCATATTTTAATAAGTTTATTTCTTTTATAATTCTTAAAAAACATATTTTTTAAGGATTATATTGTGAGCTTAATGCCAAATAATTCATGAAGCAACAGGTTGCTACAACAACAAAGTTCTTTGCAGAACTTAAACCAAGCTGACTAGACCATGGTTTCGTCGGACGCTACTCCGACTCATCAGTAGTCTCAGTGGTTCTAGCAGTCCACTAACTTTGACAAGCTAATAGGCGCAAGATCTATAAAACCAAAGAGGAATTATAGAAGCGCTATACTTTGTCAAAGCAATGTTTTTCTACTCTTTTGCTAGTCGCAAAATTTCAAAAAGTTGACTGCATTGATTCTGCAAAGATTTTGTTGTTGCGCTTTTTTGTTTACTTCTTTATCACGTATCAATCTAGGTTCCAACATTTTGTTGGTATTAAACCATAGAAGGCGTGAAGAAGGTTTTTTTTTTTTTTTTTTTTTGTTTTTGATCATCAAACATCATGTTTTCGTAGGTCGCTCTGCTTTCAAAAAAAAAAAAAAAACCTTCTTCACGCCTTCTATGGTTTAATACCAACAAAATGTTGGAACCTAGATTGATACGTGATAAAGAATTAAACAAAAAAGCGCAACAACAAAATCTTTGCAGAATCAATGCAGTCAACTTTTTGAAATTTTGCGACTAGCAAAAGAGTAGAAAAACATTGCTTTGACAAAGTATAGCGCTTCTATAATTCCTCTTTGGTTTTATAGATCTTGCGCCTATTAGCTTGTCAAAGTTAGTGGACTGCTAGAACCACTGAGACTACTGATGAGTCGGAGTAGCGTCCGACGAAACCATGGTCTAGTCAGCTTGGTTTAAGTTCTGCAAAGAACTTTGTTGTTGTAGCAACCTGTTGCTTCATGAATTATTTGGCATTAAGCTCACAATATAATCCTTAAAAAATATGTTTTTTAAGAATTATAAAAGAAATAAATTTATATATTTTGGTTTTATACCTAAAGGAAAATGAATCAGGCTAGCGCTCAACAAAATTTTGATTTATAAAAATAAGGACACCTCTAATGTACACGCACAAAAAAGCACAAACACGCATATCTGCAACAACTGCACGCAAAACAACAACATGCGAACGTTAGATTGCGATGATCGATGGTGCGTAAATACAAAAACAAAACATTTCGAAACAAACATCTTTCTTGCTATTAGCAACATCATGTTAGCGTTATGATTACGCGAATCTATTGTTTTATCCTCTACCAAAAGTGCTTAACGCGCCCAAAGAAGTTTTCACTTCAAAAATAGTAGTGCCTCCAAAAATTATTTATATTGAACTGAAAATTAAAATTCATCTTTTTTGGAGTATTTTCTTTACAATGACATTTAGTGTGATTTTTGGCAACAAAATTTTTGATTTTTGTCCACTAGAGAAACTACTGTACGTCATACGTCATACACAAGGGCGTCCACAGGGGGGCAGGGGGGCACTTGCCGCCCCCTGAACTGAAAAATTTTATATATTTTTATTTCCTATGTGTATATGTAACATTTTTGTTTATATGTTACAAAGTTTTAAACTCTTAAGTTCTGATTTCTTATACTATGTTTACATTACCTCGAAACTACACAGTTTACTTTGAAATTGGATACTTAACTGCATAGTTTCCCATACAAAATCTTAACTATCTCGCAAAGCAGTTAAGTTGAAACTGCGACCTAAACCTTCTCATTTTGCTATGCAACACTGTGTTTTCATCAAGAACAAAAGGAAATTAAAAAAATGACAAAGAAATGTCACATAAAAAACGCAAAAAAATATTTGAAAACAATTCCTATTCTTTTGATGATTCCGTCAAAGACCACCAGCTTAAAAAACACTTCCTGCTGATGATGAAGAAACACTCCTACAAGGCTTTTATCAGATATATTGTAATATTTTTAATTTTTTTTTTTTTTGCATGAAAATTAAATTTTCAATATGTCTCAAAATTATGTGAATCAACTAAAAATTAACGTCAAATAATGACAAAGCTAACTACGCTACTGGCAGTGTAAACACCAGAAACAGTTACCAAACTATTATAGTCAAACTGCATAGTTAAATGCGTAATGTAAACATGATATTAGCTAGTACGAAACTTAGTTTTATCTGACTTTTTGTTAAGATTTCATTAAATACTAATGGGCACTGTTCATATAGCAAATTTGAGTAGCGCTATAACACGCTCCGTTACGTTTGCATAACCAGCCCTGAGTAACGATCAACAACCGATTTTGTTCTCTAATTATCGTCTGATGTGCAACTTTTGTTTTTATTAATTGTGTTGTATATGTGGAGTCTAAATATTATTTGAGAAATCAACACGAAGTTCTTTGATGTGTGAATGGCAAAGTGTATCAATACTTTGTTCCTCCCAAAAGTTTCGAGGCGGCCCGCAACCTTTGTTAAAAACAATATTGATAATTTTAAACAAAGTGTCAACGCACTTTGCCAAAGGGAGCTAGAGACGTGTCGGTTTCAAAAAAGCCGCTAAGTCCTGTCTGAGTCCGTTGTCTAGTCGTCTGAGTCTAACGATGTCTGAGTCCTTATCTAACTACACTCATAGTGAGAGCAAAAATAACTTACTCTCACCGAGTATTAGTTTACTTGAAATGAGAATAAAATCATTCTCATCCCAAGTCTAGCTACTGTCACTTATTTTTACTAATCAAAATCTAATCTGTTCTTATATATAATTCTGTATATAATTTTATATATAATTCTGTTCTTATATATAATTGTAATAAAATATATAATAAATAAAAAATATATAATAAAATAAAAAATACCAAAAATAGACATAAGTAATACACAAAATAATTTTTAATTAATAACTGTATGATAAAAAATAAGTAGCGATTAAAAATAAATAAAGAAGAAACTTCGAAAAATAATAAATAATATTCTCTAAATAGTAAACAATGTATAATAAATAATAATAATGAATAGAAATAAAAATAAAACAGATAATTTACTATCTTAAATAAAAAAATTGTTTGAATAAATATTAACAAAAAACTAGCTCATCTAAAAAAGAGAATAAGGTTTAATGAATAAAAAGTTGGATATTAGGATAGGATGTTCCCATTGCTAAGTGGGAGCTTAACAATAGGAACAAAGGAAGCCGAAAAAATATAAAAAGATATTCAACCCGATGAAAAAAGTGGAAAACGACCTTTTACCTAATGCCTGGTTAAAGCCGTGTAGGCGCGTGTGTTTCCTTTAAGAATTCTTTTCGCTTACCACCAATTAAGCTCATCAGAAGGATTTAAAAATAAAAATTATTCTACCGACCCTCTATAGACTGAATGTTACACATTCGAAAAAAAACTAAGGCTAATCAAAAGAAATTTTTAAAATTATAATAAACATTCATGTCTAATTAAGGTACTATTACCGTCTAGAATGCTAAAAATTAACATATATTCAACAATTTTTTTTTTCATTTTCTTTATTATATATGGTAATCAAACGTTTGTTACAGTATTAAACAGTTCTTGAAGATTACGAAAAAATTTTTATTTTTATTTTCTATTAATTGTACATTTAACATAGGGCTCGAAATTGTTCTTTTCAAAAAACACTGCTGCTCAAAAAATGGCGGACATTTGAAAATGTTTTTCAAAAATCGCCTTTTTTCAACCTTTTTTCAACTTCAAAAAATTTTATATATTTTTTTTTTGTGGTCAAATTGTGGTAAACTATCACACAGGATCTAAAATTTAACAAAATGCTGCAAAAATTATTAATAACGGCATAGTAGATCCGGAGATTAACTGTCCGCCAGTTAAAAAAACCTAAACTCGATAAAAATGCGTGTAAATTTATTTTACAGCTGCGAGCCGAGAGTGCGCTTCAATTGAGTCGTTATATCTAGGCACTGGCTTCGAATTTCGATTTAATATTTTGGACTGTTATTATTGAAGGTATAAAGAATCAAAAAATGTAAAAAACAAAATTTCTAGACGGTAATAGTATCTTAAAAAACATTAAGCATGTTACTCTGTTCATAACTGAACGAGCATTCAAGAAAAACGAATATAAAAAAATTTTAAAAATTTTTAAAACACAAGATAATCATGCACTCTTTTTATAAATTATACACACACACACACACATATTCATACGAACAAAAGAAAAAATCAAAAAAGCTATTTTAAACGATAATAAAATAAAATAAATTCCTTGAAAATATCTTTTTCAGTCTGCACGGATCTTTGACTATATTTAAAAACGAACGACAATTATTTTAAATATTTTTAAATGCATTCAATAAATGTATATATCGTCCCCTCTATGCCAAAAACGCCAATGTGAAAATACATGGGTTTTGAGTTTTTAATTGCATCTAATGTATTTCATTGCAAAGAATATTCCTCCAAAACAAGAAAATCCAATTCCGTCTGGAAAAAATTATAAAATTCCATGCTAAAACCATCTATGTGATTTTCTGATATTTTTTTCATACCAAAAACGCCAATGTGCACATTTTTTTCATTTTAAATATTTCCAATATTAGCAAACAACTTTTTTTTTATTTTTCTTTTGAGGATACGTTCAGAATTATTTGTTTCCATCAAAAGTGAAGAAAATCAGTGGTCTTTGTACTTTGTAGCAGCTAAGAGTTAACTTTTCTCTCAAGAATGATACATTTTTAGGATTTAAAAACTCCCTAAAATCGACATGGAGCTTTCTTGACAAAAAATCACAAAAATCGAAATGGACACTTCTTGCCATTTTTTTTTATCAGAATACATTGTCCTCACCTATATTCAAAAATAGTTATAAAAATCGTTGATCTATCTCATCAGTAGCGGTTACAAGCTCACTTTTAGTGAAAAAATGTGCACATTGGTTTTTTTGGCATAAAGGAAATTAACGATTCTGAATGTTTTGTGCATACGACTCTATAAAAACTTTGGTTATGAAGGCAATTGCAAAAATCCTTCTGCAATTTATTTGTCAAAGCATTGTAAATGTCTTGAGCCAATAATTATAGAAATTAACCTTCTGACTGAAAACATTACTAGAAAAATGCTATTTTTGAGATTAAAAAAGAAAACAAAATGGAAAATTTTATAAAATTCATTAATCGACGGTTAAATCTCTAATTAATGTTAATAAATTAGTGTTTTTACAAAAATGCAAATGATTTTTGAGAAAGTATTTTTAATCACTAAATTGCTCTTTGCTTAACAGGGAGTCAATTTCAGAATTTATTGAAATTTATTTATTCACCAGGTCAGAAGGTAAATTTCTGAAATTATATGTTAAAGACATTAACAATGCTGTGAAAAATAAACTGCTGACGGACCTTTTGCAATTGCCTTCATTTCCAAAGTTTTTACAGAGTCGCATGTACGAAATTTTCAGAATCGTTAATTTTCTTTATGCCAAAAACGCCAATGTGCTCATTTTTTCACTAAAAGTGAGCTTTTAACCGCTATCGATGAGATAGGTCAATGATTTTTTTTTATTTTTGAAGAAAGGTGAGGGCAATTTATTTTGAAAAAAAAAAAATGGCAAGAAGTGTCCATTTCGATTTTTGTGATTTTTTTTAGTCTCAAAAATAGCATTTTTCTGGTAACGCATTCAGTTTTTTCCATATAACTCCCAGGTCAGAAGGTCAATTTCTAAAATTATTGGTTCAAAACATTAACAATGCTTTGAAAAATAAACTGCAGAAGGACTTTTACAATTGTCTTCATTACCAAAGGTTTTACAGAGTCGCATGTACAAAATTTTCAGAATCATTAATTTCCTTTATGCCAAAAACGCCAATGTGCACATTTTTTCACTAAAAATTAGCTTGTAACCGCTACCGATCAGATAGGACTGTGATTGTTTTTTCTGTTGACGAAGAACATAATTTGCTGTGTACGTATGAAAAAAAATTTTTTAGATAGAGCTTTTTTTCATAATTTTGAGATTTATTTTAATATAATTTTCTAGCAATAATTGTTACATGATTGCACAAAAAGTTTTTTTTTCAATGTTTTTGTAGAGTAAGGGGAACCAAATTTTAACTGTGTATTACAAAGACATGTGCCATCCATTTCCAAAAAGAAATTGTGGAAAATGTGGATGTTTCGATTTTTCTGAAACATTCGAATCTTAAACTGAATTTCCCAAAAAACACAAAAATTCACATTGGCGTTTTTGGCATGAAGGGGACGATATGATTTTGTAAACTAAAAGTTTGTTATACTGGAAGTTTAATTGAAAAATATGAATTTTCATATAATAACAATGTTTACAAAGTTTGCACAGAAAATCTCAGGCAATAAAATTTCATAGGTAACATTTCAGGCTCATTTTCATAAACGTTCACACCAATGCATACCTTTACGCCCCCCTCGAAAAATGCCTGCGGACGCCCATGGTCATGCACGTTTCATAGCTTAAAGATTCGGACAAAATTTAATGGCATTAGCCAATTGAAATGCCAACATCATCAACAACTACTTCAATTGTGACTTGGCGATCATTCGTAATCAATTGCTTTACTTTTTTAACCTTTTGATTGGTTGTTGATTTGCTAGGACGACCCGTTTACTCGTCATCTTCAACCCCTTTACGGCCATTTTGAAAATGCTTATGCCACTCGTAAAATCTTATTTTACTCATAGCAGATTCGTCGTAAGCAGTATTTTACATTTCTAGCAATATGCATTTAAGGGACTCTACTGACCGTGAAACCAAGAGCTATAGTAAAATTAAAAAAATTCCTCCACCATTTTTCAGAAAAAAAACTTGAAGGTACGTTTTGCTTCGATTGCCATCAAAACTTTTGAAAATCATTAAAAAAAAAATACATATTTATAAATTAACCAACTAAAGTAATAAAGATTATTAAAACCCACATAATTTGAGATCCTCAAGCAGTTTATTCGGAACCCAACTCATAAACACAAACTTTTGTTAAATATTTATATAAAGCATAAGAATTCCATTAAGTTAAAAAAGGCTTCTAATTAAGTTATAACTTGCTGTTGGCAAAATTTTAATTAAAGTTTCAGCTTCTTCAAAGACGTGATTTTGGCCTAAAAAATACGCTTATTTAACTCATGCCCACAGTGATGAAATTAAAACACAATTTGAAGCAATTTCAAAATTAAATATTTAAATATGCGTGGTATGAAAAAAAAAAATACCCGACCAAAATAGGAAAGCATTAATGTGAAGCATTAATAAACAAAAAAAAACAAAAATAACACAAAACAGAAAAGGTTAACGACCAATAAAACTTAAAAAGGATTTTTGAGCGACTTGCAAAAAAATGTTAACAGATTGAATTAAAAAAGAGCTTATTTTAAATTAGGGTCAATTATATGCAATGAAAAATATTCCAGCTTCAGAAGAAGTACAAAAGCTTGCAGTAAATATTTTAATAAACCTTGAATGAACCTCTGAATCCGTTGCGAGCCAAAATGAAAAAAGGAAGGTGCAAATAATTGAGCGGTTAGCGTGGGCTTAAATGGCTAAATTTTTGGCGCGCAGCTTTAGAGAATTATGCATAACTGACAAAGGATTTGAAATAATTGGCGCAATGTTGAAAACAAAAAACTTACAGCTGTTATTTCTTAAAATAAACATTTACGAGTATGTCAAATATCATCATCCTAATTAAAACAGCCACGGCGAAACGTTGATTTCCTGCTACGGGTGGCAATTAAAGAGTGTTAAAGCTCATAATGAACAACAACAACAACAACAACAACAACTGCAATTAGCTTAGACAAAGGCTTAAAAAAAAGCAATGTTGAGTTTGAGAAATCGCGTTACACAAGTCAAAAAACTTTAAACATTCATATCTGCCAGAGCAAATTAACGCCTGCCACTTTCAAATCAAATTCACCAAGCAGAAAATTACGTAGGAGTTGTTTTTTGAAATGCTTGTCATAACAAAGTCCAGAAGGCGCCATTTGAACTGAGAGCGCTGCTGCTCCTTTCGACATGGTTGTCTTATTTATGCAAAAAGTTTTGGTGTCTTAAAGTTCTTTTTCCTCTTTTTCTGACTCTAGACGTTGATGAATTTTTCAAGTATTTCAGTTAGTGTGATTTTTGGTAGTCAATTTAAGCATTGAGAGGGTGCTGTCGGTTATTTGCTTTTGTTTGCGAGCTAATCGTGTAAAGTAATGATTGCTGTTGTTGCTTTTCAAGCGGAAATAATTATTTAACATCCCATTAGTTTAAGTTGCACAAATGTTTATTTCACTTATCTTATTTCTTTTAAATAAAGCACAATAAAAATGCAAATATTTTTCAAGAGTTTGCTATAATTTTTTACTGCATTTTACTTTAGCAGAAAACTTAAGTTTGACCAGTTTAATAAAAGTTATAAATTTTTTAAATTATAAATTTAAAAAATAAATTTATATTTTAAATCAATAAATGTTAAAAAAACTTAATTCAAAAGTTGATTTATACCGTATTTTGTACGAACTCTATTTTTTGTTCTAATCTTAAACACATTTAATGAGACATCGGAGCGTATGAGTAACCTTTAATTTCACAAAGAGGGTATTTTTCATTATATTTCTTAACACTCAACGACTCATATAAACTTCCCACTAAAGTGCCTATAGGGGATGTCCGGGTACCCCATACATTCTCCTGCAGTGCATAAATAACAAGGGACGTAACGGAACGTAAAGGGACAATAAAGGCTTTTTATAGATCCACATCAGTATCGGCAAACCGCTCTGCTCGGCAAACAAACATTGGTGAGAAAGTTGTTTTGAATTTGTGTCAATATTATAAGAATTCTGTATAAAATGTTACCACAGACATCTTTTTCACATCATTTCCTCTGTTAAAAAACCTCAGGAGCAATCTATATATATAAAAACTAACAAATACCCGCTGCTTCGCCGGCGATAAAAATATTAAATATCATTAAAAACTTTAAATCTTAAAATTTAACAGCCGTATTCATATTGAAGTGGGAAGAGTGTAAATAATGGTTTGTGTATTAGATAAATTCAGTGACTTGTTATTTATTTGTCGCAATTTTGTCAAGATTTTTATGTTTAAAAATCAATAGTTTTTCTAAGCCATCTGCACTGAAATAATTGTCATTTTATTATTTTTTGTTTTTTTTTATATATATTTTGAAATCTTTGACAAATTTTCTTGTTTTTATTTTCTTTTTTTGGAAATTTTTTATATATTTTGAATTTTCTTGACATATTTTCCAAATGTTTGAAATATTTTGAAGAATTTTAATTATTTTTGACAATATTTGTGCTCAAATGAGAGCAAATAATTTAAAAACTGCTTTATGAAAGGTGTGTTATAAACCTTAAAAAAAAAAAATTTTAATTTCAACCATATTTAAAAATCCTCTAATTTATAAACAAACATTTTCAAACACTTTTTGACATTTTGTTTGTTTTTGATACATTTGAAATAATTTGATACATTTTTGACAATATTTTTTGTGCCTAGATGAGAACAAACAAATTTTTAAAATGCTTTATCGAGGGTTTATTGAAGGTTTCAACCATTTTTAAAATTCTCTTATTTATCAAGCATTTAAAAGAGCTTTTGAAAGCTGTTGAAACGTTCAACATGAAAAATGTTTTTCAATTTTTTTTCGATTTTTTTCTTATGAAGGCTTTGTAAGAGTCTCATAATTTTTTATGAATACAGCCGTTTGAATTTCAGTAAAATTGTATATTTGTGTTGGAGCGACTTAGTAGTTCCATCCGAATAAAGTAACCAGCTAACTAATGTAATAAAAAATAACTAAAGTAATAAACTTTCTGTATCTTCCTGATCATTTTTTTCATGCATTGGTTCACTTTTCCTAGCGCTGTGACTATTGGGGTACTCACAGTTTTGTTTTATCTGGTGTGTTAAGTACGCCATCTGTTAACTCTAAAACATTTTGCCATGTGGTAACTATTTTTGATATTGTTTTGCATGTAAGCAAAGGGTTAACACAAACTGGTAAAATTGCCTGGCTTTCCAACATGTTTGTTTTTCGTAGCAAACTGGCATTTCTGAAAGGTATTTTTATTTTATTGAAAAATCAATAAATCAAAGAAAGCTTCTCTTGTTATTTTTATTTTATTGAAAAATCAATAAATTAATGAAAGCTTCTCTTTTCAAAAGGCCGTGTCCATTTTAGAATGAACTACGTGTAGGGGTTCTCACAATTTGATTGAAGTATCGTTTTAAAGTTACTATATATCAACTTTAGAAGGGATCTGTAAATACCCTATATATAAAAATCTCGTTTATACGTAAAAATATCAGCTCAGAGGTAAGAAAAATACATACATACATATATGACGGCCTTAGAGAATTATTATTTTAAAATTAAATATATCTTTCGTTTAAGCTGATAAATTTCATCAAAACATTTCAACAAAACATCGACACGGAATTTTTGTCGATGCTTTTATAAAAGTGGCAGTATTTTTACATTAAAAAAGGTGGCAGCATTGGTACCGCACTCAATACATGTTGCTGTCTTTTTTTTTTCTTTTTTGTGGACCTTCCCACCGGGAAAAAATAATCAATTCTCTTCTCCAATATAGATTCTAGAATTGATTATTTTTAGCACCCCATCGGGAAAAAGATGTAATTTTATATAAAAAAAGAATCAATTCTCTTCTCAAGTATAGATTCTAGAATTGATTATTTTTAACATGCTGATGTCCTACAAAGAATAGTATATTCTTTTCTCGCTTCAAGTGGAATCGCTACAGAATCGTTTTTTTTCCCCTTTTTAAATAGATTCTTTTCATATATGTAATCATGGTTGAATAAATTAGGTTGTCTCGTGGCTGATCGTACTCTCTTCTCAGTACACATAATTGTCAAAATCAATGAAAAGCTACAACAACAACTTCATCAGCTTTGCATGTTATCAATTTACGCATTCAGATTTTGTATGAGTTGTCAACTTCGATTCGACATTTATTGGAACTCGCTCTCACCCATGCGACAACCTTATTTATTAAACCTTATTAAGTATGTAATACTTCAATATTGGTAGCAAACTAAATTTTTAATGAGTTTCAACTACGAAATCAATGAGAGATAGCCTACATAAGATTTTGTTGTTTGTATTAGTATATTTGAATATACTACTACTATACGTCAACGGGGCGGTTGTTAAGAAAAATGTCTACCCAAACATAAAACAAAACAAAGCATACATATTTGTTTTGCATAAATCATAGGTACGCACCATTATAAAACAATTATAAGACCAACGCGTGAAATATGATAAAAATTTAAAAAGAAAAATGCAAGCAAACAAAATTTAAATCATAAAAATTGAAACAACAGAAATTTTAAATTAAATTTTTGACAATGAAAGCACCGCTCCTGAGTTTTTTTGTTATAAAATTAAATTTCGAGTACATAAAAAAAAACCAAAAATAAATAAATAACTGGTCATTTTAGCCATTGAAAGGACTTTGACCTAGCTTCTTATGATCAATTGTGTTGTGCGTGTTATTAAGTTTGTACACAATTGACCGAGAACCGGACCTACAGGCTTAACGCCGACTCCGAACGGCGATGAACGGAATGTTCTTATTCTGAATTAGCTTTACATGGCATTTTGATTACTCTCTGAGGTTTGCCATTGTCTGCAGAGAGGTGGCGGCCGTACAGAAAAATTATTTTAATTCAAATAATTTTTTGTCGCTGCTGGGATTCGAACCTGGGTCTCCAGGTTCGTTGACATAGAGACCACGAACTTTTAACCAACTACGCCACGGACGCCACAATTTCGGGTACATTCACAGTACAGTGTACTGCCAATATAGAAGTATTACATATATGATTATTTTAAATAAAATATATTAACTTTCGGAAATAAGAAAACAAATCAAAACGGACTGATGTTTTTCTCACTTATACCAGAATTTGTTTTAGAATCAGTTCGTTTTTCACTTATCAAAAAAGCAAGCAAGGAATCTAAAAACATTTTATATATTAGAAATAATTATATGGGTCGTAATCGATTATGGCTGGAATAAAAACGAATCAGTAAACTTTTGCTTGATAGATTCCAATTCATAGGTTTTGCTATAAATGTATATATTCTTTGGAATACATTCTAAAATGTTAGCAATAGAATTCATTCTATTTACGATTTTTGTTTCTAGAATCCATTTTCATTTTGCCGGTGGGACGCTGACGTCCTACAAATAGTAGTACATTCTTTTCTCGCTTCCATATGAATCACTACAGAAACAGAAATCGATTCTTTTATTCACTTTTTAAATGCATTCTTTTAAATAAAAAGTATTCATTTTCGGAAATGAGAAAACAAATCAAAACAGACTGTTGCTTTTCTCACTTATGCCAAAATTTGTTTGGTTGATATATTCGTTGATATATTGGTTGATATAAACTTTTGATTGATATATTCCAATTCATATGTTTTGCTTTAATTTATATATTCTTTGGAATACGTTCTAAAATGTAAGCAAAAGAATCTATTCAATTTACGATTTTTTTTTTTTTTAATCAATTCTCATTTTCCCGCTGGGTTGTTGACTTTTATATATGATGCTCAAAAAGAGTTTGAAGATAGAGCTTTTGTCTCACAGCGATTTTGACATATTGTTCTATCTCATATATTCGTCAACATTAGAGTGCTGATATATTGTTATATGAGCGAGAAAATATATAGAGGAAATTAAATTTCAAAATAAAAAAACTCAGGAGCGGTGCTTCCATTGTCAATAATTTTTATTTGAAATTTTTGTTGTTTGAATTTTTTGATTAAAATTTTGTTTGTTTAAATTTAATCATATTTCAGGCGTTCTTATAATTGTTTTATAATGGTGCGTACCTGTGATTTAGGAAAAACAAATATGATTTGTTTTCTCATATGTTTGGGGCAAACGTTTTCATAACAACCGCCCCTGTGACGGTTTGACTTTTTATTTTTTGTGTAGTAATTTTCATATATTCAAATATACTAACACAAACAACAACATCTTATGTTGTTATGGCTGTCTCTCTTCGATTTCAGAGTTGGAATACAGAAGTATTACATATTCATATGTTCTACCTTATTAGCTTTGGGCACAACCTTTTTTTGAGATGCACAGAGCTTTGATGAGAAAATTTTTTCTCACTGAGAATAAGAATAAAGAAATTGTATGGTTATTCTCTTTGAATTTTAATAAATTATTTAAACAATGGTTATTAAATTTATATATCCCATGTCCCAACTGGGCACCATAGCTATCCTAGAGAAAAAGAATTCTTGAAATAGCGCCTGCCATTCTCAAGCTTTTCGCAGCCGAACATACGTGAGTCTTCTTTTATATAATAGTATAGATAAGTTGCATTGTGTATGAAATTGATGTTTTCGGTAATGCGTGAACCTATTTTGTTTCTGGAAATTTCCCATGAAAGATGACGTTAATACAAATGTTTTTTTGTATAAATGGTCTTTGTGTGTGTGTTGGTTCATGAATTATAGGCATTTTAGTGAACTTATCAACAATACAGGTGTGAAAAAATACAGGTATAATATAATAAATGGAATATTGGAATAATTTGCCAAGTCTCACTTTAGTTTGCATGTACCCGAAAAATATGGGCATACCCCTGTTTTTCCATACCCCCTTTACCGCCTACAAATCAATAAAAATGCTATATTTAAGACTTTTTTGGTCGTATTAGACTAAAATTTGGTAACTAAGTTCGTATGGTTACTGTCGGCATTTATACTAAAACTGGGCGTGGTCTAACTATATATACGCCCACTTTTTAGAAATCATCATTATTCCTGAGTTGTACATGTTTTGATAGTGGAACTGGATATGTAGACGTTATGGGCATTGTAAATTTTTAATTTTGTAACTTTCGATTCAAATACCTCCGCTGCTTTTTTATACACTTTGTTGAATTTTTTTTTTTTTTCTTAAAGCTTCATCAAAGTACTATAAAAACTTTATTGCAAAAATACCGTTAGTTGAGTAAATATATTTTCAATTGTAGCGGATGTATTATTTAAAATTATTTTTATTTTTACTTTTATACATTTTGTTATTTACAATAGATAATAATAATAATTAAATAATAATTGAAGTTAAATTATATATGAATTGTTAGTTTTAAGTTTCAATTTTATTGCCACTGCTGTATTTATTGCATTGAGCATAATTTTATTTTTAAAGCTTTTGTTTCAAGATCTTTATAAAACCGGTCTTTCTTATTTCTCATGTACTTGCGCTCACTAACGTTTATGCTAAAACTAATCGCTTGTTAATCTCTCTCTTTAACTTTTAACTAAAAAGTTCTCTTGAGTAAAGTAAGATTAAAATTATATGCTTGTACACATATTCTTTATGCTCAAAGTTTAATTATATGTTAACTCTTTTTTCTAATATCTTCATGCTCAAATTATTGCTTAAATATTGAACGCACACTAAATTTGCGATCATTCGCATCAAGACTTATTGAAATAAAGACCTCAATAAAAAAAATACAAACTTGCCTTTCAATTAAATAAATATAAAAATCTGAAAGTACTAAGACGCAAGTAGACAAACTTAGCTCTTGCGGCTGGTACTATATAACAAAAAAACCCTTTACAACGAGGACGGGATAAACGGACCGTTGATAAATTAAAAACATTAAATTCTTTTGTAATTCTTAACAAAATATGTTTTTCAAGAAAGGTCCGAAATTTTGGAGTTTTACTCAACAAAAGGCTCAAAATTTGTTTTTGTTGTAAAAATAATTTAAATTCAAATTCGCAAATTTTCAACTCTATTTAAAAGCTATAACATTTATAAACAAATGTTATTTCAATTTTACGCAAAAATTAAAAACCCTTCTTGTGATTTAAAAACGAGGCCTACCCCTTGATTTTTTCGAACAAAATTTTTTTTCCAATATTGTGTTTTTATATTTTTGAAAAAATAAACACGCTAAAAAATTAATTTTTTGGGAAAAATTATCTTAGTATCTCTTATCAATCAAAAGTTATAGCCAATAATCTGTACCCAAAATATATATACAAAAAGCAAAACGCTGTTTGTGTGATGGCTGGAAACTTCAAAACTACTGAGCCAATAGAGCTGAAATTTTGACAATACATCTTTTTCATGCACGAGATGGTTTAAATTTCTGTCACACCCCCTTTTACCGCCCACAAATCAATAAAAAGGCTATATTTTCTACGGTTTTCGTCGATTTGGCTACATTTTGGTAATTTTGTCTGCATGCTCACTGTAGGCGACTGTACTAAAACTCGGTTATGTCCATCTACTAGAAAACTAGTATGGGCATTATATAAGGGGGTGTGGCTCCGCCCATACAATTAAAATTTGTATTATCGAATAGCTTTGAAAGTAAAAGTAGCAGTACTTGCATACGAACTTTAAAATGGAGTAACTATTTGGTGATCTCCTGCTACTGAAAAACTGTAACGGGCAGTGGAAAATAACAGTGGTGTCAAACGTTGAGTCTAAGTAAAGTTTTGAATACACCTATTATGTTCCCGTATAGTTGCAGGGTGCAGCAACGCGCGCCGGGAAAAGGCTAGTAGTTTTATATTATTGGGTACCCTTAGGAATAATAAAACGTATATTTCAATGTCTATGTAGACATAAAAAAAGCGCAATCTTAACTCCACGTTGTTTGGCTTTCAAATTTACCCATTTAAGTCCACTGTACTCGCTTGGGTACAGAAAAATGACAAGTTGTTTGCGTTGTTGCTTTTCTGTTTGCGCAGTTTTCCCTTGAACTTCTGTTTATATGTATTCTTTGATATATTGATGATATACTTATTGCTGCTTCCTTGGATAAAAATGCATAACGGTAGTTTGCGATAGCGTTTTGGGTAACTACTTCGTGTAGCATACAAATATCAAAATTTGTTTCCTACATTAGCTGCCTTCATGATTCTAGTACCGACGAAAATAACATAAGTATTTAAAGTATGGGATGAAAAACTTTTCAAATCGGATAATTTTGAAGTGAAACTTCTTAGGCGGCGCTTCGAAATTTGAACGAGAATATTGAGGAGTGAAATTTCAAGGTCAATTTACTTCATTTCGTTACACGATAGAGAAGAAAGATATGTTTTACAGTAGAGAGAATGAGATGGATATATATTGTATA
This sequence comes from Pherbina coryleti, assembly GCA_943735915.1. Lineage (NCBI taxonomy): Eukaryota > Metazoa > Arthropoda > Insecta > Diptera > Sciomyzidae > Pherbina > Pherbina coryleti. The sequence continues at coordinate 79,638,132 of OX030952.1, read as the reverse complement.
AAAGACTTAAAAAATTTGTTTGTTACCGCTGAGGATCGAACCTGTGAACTCAAGATTACAAAGGCGGCGCTCTATCCAATGAGCTAAACTCTTCATATAAAAATTTGCTCTATATACCAATTAATCAAACTACTTTTGCTGTAGATGCCCAGCGGCAAAATAAAAAACGTTCCTAGAAATAGCGCTTTTTATGCGTAGTTTTGATATGCTTTGAGGATGTGCTTTTCAGATTTTAATACACATTTGGTTCGTAACGAAAACAGCGGGGTAATAGCAGAGCGGTAAGACATTTGATTGTAATGCCGGTGGTCCGAGTTCAATCCTCGCATGTTTTAAAATTTTCTAGCTTTTTTTTGTTTTTGTAAAGAGCTTTTTAACTATTTGTTTGTAAAGAAGCGCTTTCATCATAGGATATCCAATATCTATTCTATATTATTATTACGCAAGCGCTTTTTTTGTGATGACCATCAAATCCATACCGTTAATGCGATTTTTATAAAGAGCGTATCAATAGAAAGGTCTTGCTCTGTAGATGTCCAATAAGGTCTTACTTTTTCTTAAAAGTTTTGTATTTAAATAAGAAAACCAAAACAATCTTCTACGAAGAAAGCCAGCTTTCTATTTAATGCCTAAAACTATGTGATAAATTTTTTCTCAAATTTTCAATTTCATACTATTGTATTATTAAAGCAGTTGAGCGAAGCGAAAATCGTACAAATATATTTTATATTGATACACTAGCCACAAAATAGCAAGTTCATGCAAAATCGCTATTCCAGGAGCCTTTACTGGCATCGCCGCCAACTCATTTGAAGGAGAGCATACTTTGCACAGCTAATTCCAACATCCTATACCTCTTCTTAAGACATCTGTATTGGGTGATAAGCCCAATTCTACGCACGGAAGGTCAGGTCGTGAAGATAGCAGCTTATCCAACAGAAATTTAGTATCGTTGAATTATAACTCGCTCAGGAGACGTGCTACGGTAAATTTTAGTTAACGACAGAATAGATGTGCTATTAAGCCTCACAACGAAGATATCGCGAGCGCATTTTGGCGTTTTAACGTCATACGGGTTTACTAGTAAATTTTAATATGAATTTGGTTTACTTAAAAACCGCTTCAGATGTGTGAAGCGCTATGGCAGAAGCGCTTGTTTAGTGCTTTTGAAGCGCTTCGATTACCGCTGGGTGGCAAAAGCCGCAGATTGTGTGCTGACTGCGTTCTATGTGTGGTAGACAGGGGGGTTGCCATGACTCGAGTAGAAGAGAGAAAGATTCAGCGAAGCAGAATTGAATAAGAGAGTTGCCCTGAGCGCATTATGATTTTCGCAAAGTAGACTCTCATACTAGGGCTGCCAAGCCAATATTTTTTTAGAATACCAACGTTGGTATATCTCTAATTCAATATATTAATATAACCTCTATGAATTTTGCTCATATTACACATATTATATTTTTATTCATAATATTGCGATATAAAATTATATAAAAACCCAAATTCATGAAGCATATGCTGTCGCCCATGACGCTAACTTGACACTGTGCGCAAGAAAAGTTGGAATAAGTTATTTTAATAGATAACTATTTTATACATATTGTAGTTATATAATTTTATATCGAAATACTAGCCTTTTCCCGGCGCGCGTTGCTGCACTCTGCAACTGTATGGGAACATAATAAGTGTATTAAAAACTTTTCTTAAACTCATAGTTTGACACCACTGTTATTATCCATTGACCGTTACAGTTTCCCAGAAGCAGGAGATCACCAAATAGTAACTCCATTTTGAGTTTGTATGTAAATACTGCTACTTTTACTTTACTTTTACTGCTACTTTGCTACCCTTTATATAATGCCCATCCCAGTTTTCTAGTAGATGGACATTACCCAGTTTTAGTACAGTTGCCGACAGTGAGCATACAAACTAAATTATCAAAATGTAGCCAAATTGACGACAACCGTAGGAAATATAGCATTTCTATTGATTTATAGGCGGTAAAAGGGGGTGTGACAGAAATTTAAGCTATCTCGTATTTGAAAAAAATGTACTGCCAAAATTTCAGCTCTATCGGCTCAGTCATTTTGTAGTTTCCAGCCATCACACAGACAGCGATTTGCTTTTTGTATATATAGATTATTGGCTATAACTTTTGATTGGTAAGAGATACTAAGATAATTTTTCCAAAAAAATTAATTTTTTAACTTGTTTATTTGTTCAAAAATATAAAAACACAATATTGGAAAAAAAATTTTGTTCGTAAAAATCAAGGGGTAGTTTTTTTAATCACAAAAATGGTTTTTAATTTTTGCGTAAAATTGAAATAACTTTTGCCTATAAATGTTACAGCTTTTAACCTTAGACCCGTTTACATGTTTTACAACTTAATCCCGTTTATCTGGGTCATATTTGTATGAAAATAGCTGATACCCGACGCGTTGCTGTCGTAGCGGAAATGATTTCTATCTCTATCTCTATCTCTATCTCTATCTCTATCTCTATCTCTATCTCTATCTCTATCTCTATCTCTATCTCTATCTCTATCTCTATCTCTATCTCTATCTCTATCTCTATCTCTATCTCTATCTCTATCTCTATCTCTATCTCTATCTCTATCTCTATCTCTATCTCTATCTCTATCTCTATCCCTATATCTATCTCTATCTCTATCCCTATCTCTATCTCTATCTCTATCTCTATCTCTATCTCTATCTCTATCTCTATCTCTATCTCTATCTCTATCTCTATCTCTATCTCTATCTCTATCTCTATCTCTATCTCTATCTCTATCTCTATCTCTATCTCTATCTCTATCTCTATCTCTATCTCTATCTCTATCTCTATCTCTATCTCTATCTCTATCTCTATCTCTATCTCTATCTCTATCTCTATCTCTATCTCTATCTCTATCTCTATCTCTATCTCTATCTCTATCTCTATCTCTATCTCTATCTCTATCTCTATCTCTATCTCTAAGTGGAACCACTCGTGTAAATTGATAACCAAATTTCGAGGCTATGCTACTTATAATTCCAAAGTTATTCGATATCGCAAATTTAGCTTGTATGGGCGGAGCCACACCCCCTTGTTCAATGACGTCTCAGTTTTCTAGTAGAAGAATATCACCCAATAGTAATTCCATACTGAATTTCGTTGTTAAACGACGTTTAGTTCCAAAGCTATCTGATATCAAAAATTTTAAGTGTATGGGCGTAGCCACACCCCCTTTTCCAAAGCCCATCCCAGTTTTATAGTATAAATATATCACCAAGTGGAAACTCCATACTGAATTTCATTATTATACGGCATTTAGTTCCAAAGCTATTCGATATCATAAATTTTAATTGTATGGGCGGTGCCACACCCCTTTGGCCTATACTTGATAAATTTTGCTAGTCGAAGGACGCGACTAAATAGTACGCTCCTACCAAGTTTCATTGATGTGTGACTTATAGCTTGAAAGTTATACCGTAAATTTGGTCTGCTGAAAAAGTGCCACGCCCCACATTCAACGCCCATAAAATTTTACCTGTGGAACGGCTCTTGTAAATTAAGGTAGAACACCGAATTCCGATACTATGCGAACTATAACTTCAGAGCTATTCGCTACCGTAGATTTGGGTTGTATGGGAGGTGCCACGCCCCCTTGTCATTTTCAAACAATTTTTTTTTAAAACCATCTAGAGAACGTACCCTACAAAATGGTATCGGCAGATTTTTTTTTTACCCAGCCGAACTCTCAAACACTCGTCACAAACAGATTTGACAACATTTTTTTATATAAATATATATAGATTATTAATAATAGAAAGTATAATTTGATATTAGTAATATTAATACGTACATATGTTGAATTAAAAATATATCAAGTTGTATTCTGTATTCACATCTATATGTAAATACGACGCAAATTGGTTATCAAATTAATTGGTTTTCGGCCATAGGTCCATACCAATGAATATTAAATAAACAGAATATTTTTTTTATAAAAACTTTTTATTGTATTTCTTTTGCTTAAAAAGTTCTCTCTTTGCCTTTAAGGTTCGATTATGCAATCGTAAAGCAACGCAACGTATCATGAAACAAAATTTCATGCCAATTCCATGGTTGATATTCGAAAAATTAGGTAGAAAGTACTTGAAGACGTGGTTTTTTAAAATGTCCCTACTGTATATCTATTTGAAAAAAATAACAGAAAACAAAATTTTGAGAAAAAAAATAAAAAAAAAACATTTCATTACTGCTTTTTTTGACCAATATACTTACATATGAATGGTTCAGATGCCAAATCGATTAACTCCACTTTTTGAATTTTTCGAAATTTTAAAGTTAAAGTACTTGATGGATGCCAAGTTGTTACTATTCATAATAAAAATCAGTAAAAATAAAAATTAACACCACTAAATGACAAAATGTTTTTAGCCATTGAATAATAAATACTTTTTTTCGGAAGCCAATCTGATTAACTCCATACTGAAATATATATCGTAATACAATATCCGTTAAATCACTTTCTACAATCCAATTGACTGTTTCTTCTATAAGTTATTCTTTTTGTTTTCTGAAAGCCAACGAAGCGACGCGTTCAAGCTAATTTCTTTGCCTAAGGAGCCTCTCGAAACCATAATTTTATTTTTATTTTTATAAGCTCCCTGAAGATCTCACCTTCATTTCCATCAAATTTACCTTTGGGCTAATAGTTTCTGAGTTCAAATTCCATGCAACGTTTTTTCAGTGTTGTAGCATTTTTACTGCATTCTGTGGCCAACCTGAAATCTTGACTAAAAAAAAAAAAAATAAATAACTGGCCATTTCAGCTCTTGAAAGGACTTTGACCTAGCTTCTTATGATCAATTGTGTTGTGTGTGTTATTAAGTTTGTTCACAATTGACCGCGAAATGGACCTACAGGCTTAACGCCGACTCTGAACGGTGATGAACGGAATGTTCTTATTCCCAAGAAGCTTTACAGGCCATTTTGATTACTCTCTGAGGTTTACCATTGTCTGCAGAGAGGTGGTGGCCGTACAGAAAAATTATTTTAATTCAAATAATTTTCTCTCGTTGCTAGGGTTCGAACCTGGGTCTCCAGGTTCGTTGACATAGGGGCCACGCACCTTAACCAACTACGCCACGGACGCCACAGTACGCAATCATGACTATAAAAATTTATATTTTATTTTGGTTGTGAGGCTTAATACCACATCTATACTGTCATAAAATAGAATTTACCGTAGCACGTCTCCTGAGTGAGTAATAATTCCATGCAACGATATTAGACTTTTGTTACATAAGCTGCTATCTTCATGATCTAACGACGTCAGAATTTTTTTTATTTTTATCGCCAAATATAACTCCTTCACTTCAATCCCTCTTTTTTAAACGTTTATCGTACCTTATATACTCAACGAGTAAAAATCCAATGCACCGCCTTTGCATGACTGTTGCATTATCGATCTTTGAGCGGCTCGCTCTACGTCAGAAATTTGTATCTTATTTTTTTATGAGGACTTAGAGCAGGCCTTTGTTGACGTATCATAGTTTTAATCCTAGCACTAATACTCAGAGAGTAATAATTCCATGTAAGAAATTTTCAAATAATTTCTGAAATGATGACTAATATTGACACGAAACGAAATGGCAGTGCAATTGCGTCAAAGAATAAATAAATTTCGATAGTATTTTTAGTTTGATAAACTTTAGCAAGAACTAAGAATTGAATTTTCTTACTTTCAGGTAACAATCATTTTTGGAGGCATCTTCATCACCGGTGTGCTGGGCAATGTGCTAGTGTGCGTTGTCATAGTGCGCCATTCTATGATGCACACAGCGACAAATTATTATCTATTCAGTTTAGCGCTATCGGATCTGCTGTATCTATTGTTTGGTAAGTAGATTAAACTAATCAGTAGGTATACGTTACTAAAACTATCTAAGAGATAAGCCTACAAGCTCTTGATATTACAATTCCATTAAAGATAAAAATAAGCATATAAGAAAGACAAAGTTGCTATTTCTGGATTTCAATACAAAACAACTATATATATAGAACAGTATACGATACCTTCAGTAACACAAAATGTTCATACGTATATATCGTCATATGAAATCAAAAAAGCCGTAAGTTACATTTGAAAAATTTTGCAGGAGAAGCAAAAAATGCCTGGGCTTTGCTTTGCACTTGCACTGAAAAGCTTATTGAATTTTGTATATAAAAACGTCGTTTTTAGTAGTAGAAGTGTAAAATTTTGCATGAAGATGTATTTGGATACGGTGCTTCATAATCAATCAAAAAGTCAATTTTGAATTTTTGGTAACTTACGCCTTTTTTATTTCATATGACGATATAAACTTATAGTTAAAGCTTAATTGCAAATCATTAAAGAAAAAACTAGTTTTCCCTAATACTTCTCTTTCTTTCAAAGAAAAGTAATGAAATATATTGCAAAGCAATCTATCTCTCAATTTTCATAGCTGCCATTTCGTTACCTCTACGTTTTGTCACTTTATACATATGATTGCTTTTCAAGTGTCGTCCTGGGTAAAGTTTTCACGCTTTATTTCCCTTTATTTTTTTATATATTTTTTTAGAATAAAATTTTTCCATTTAAATTGTTTGATATTGTTCCCATAAAATGTACATTTCACATTTAAATGACAACAACCTTGAAAACAGTTATTATTTTTATAAAAACAACAACAATATTAATCACAAAATCTCTTGTGTTTGCTAAATGAGTCTATCGCAAGGGACATGTTGACAACGGTTTTGCGACTTGTCGGTAGGTCGTCATTTGCAACCTACTCAAAAGCGGTGTGAATAAAATAGAATGTGTAGGTGTGGAAAGCATAAAATATGTGCTTTTCAACAGAAGGAACAACGGGTATATCAAGGCTATCACAGTTTTTATTTTATTCACATTATTTATGATTGAATAAAACGCGTATAACGTGAGAAGCATTTTGTTGAAAATGACATTTTAAAGCAAAAATGTGAAATAATTTATGAGGTATTTTAAGCTTTCAATTTTTTTTTCTTTTTTGTTTATAGGAGAATTGAATTTATTTTTAGCATGTTAAAGATATACTCCTTATAATATTTTTCGGTGTTTTAAATTTTAGAAAAAAAAAAAAAATTTAATTAATTAAGAAAAAATCGCAAGAATTGACTATCGAGAAATTAATTTGACAATTCATATAGTAGATTGTCATTATTGATCGATTACTCGTATTATGGAAAATTCATTTGTAATTGTCTAGATGACCTTTGTGGAACTAACCCATATGACAATAAATATAAAAATAATAATAAATAAAATAATTAACTGGTCATTTTAGCCCTTGAAAGGACTTCTTAAGATCAAATTGTGTTGTGCGTATTACAAAACCATCGATATATTAATTGTTAAAATCGGATTGTAGGTACCGAATCCATGAAGAAAGATGTAAATATGCGAACCCTGCGTTCGGTAGAAAAATTAAAACAAAATGAAAAAAACACCAGAGATATCAAAAAAAAAATGAAAAATTAACCTACGTTTTGCAAAAAAAAACTTGAAAATATTTTTTTTTAATTATTCAATAGAAAAATCGAAAAATTTCTTTAGTAGAATTTTAATGATTTTTACAAGCTTTTGATATCTGTAATTAAAATTATACCTACTGGACCTAAATGGTAAGAACTGAGTTCCATTGGGTAATGTCAGACCCTAGGGGTCGTTTGAGGTCAATGATCTTAAAAGATGAAAAGGAGGTCTCTTAGAGACAAAAATATTGACATATCAGATCGGACGGTAAATTCCGAAGCTAGAAAGAAAAATGTAAATGGGCGACCCTAGAGCTGTCCTCCAGTTGTATGGAGCCGAAGTTTTCTCGAATTTTAACTCATACTGCTCGGAAAAACGTGACATTTGGCGTCAAACCGAGTTTCCAAAATTTTCATGCTGATCGCGTAGTGCCTTACCCTGCCTAGTTGGGCTAAAAGTTGAGTTAATGGGAAAAAATGCCAATATTTTACTATTTTTTAGTTTTTGATAATTTTGTGGACACTAGGCATCCATTCAGTTTGTTTAAAATATTTTCATCGTAAAGTACACATAATTACCTTTCCAACAAGCAAAATAAGTTTAAAATCGTCCAATCGAATTATATGGAGATGTCATGAATTTTGGTCGAGAACGTAATTTCAAAGCAATTTTAACATTCTTTTCATTATTCAATCAAGCAATAGTTAATTTTATCAATATAAGTATGATCAGACTTTCTTTTGCAAATCGTAGATGATCATTTATAGACCAGTAATCCATCTTGAAAATTACTTGGTCACTCTTGCTTGGTCTTCACTCTGTTGAAGTTTCCAAAGGCATGTAAACAAAGAGCTTCGAGCAATTTTTTAAGCTTTTTTCGCAATATCATCTGCGCTTGAGGTAACTGCGTTTGATCGTTTTGGAAAACAATGAAAAAATATAGATGCTACCAAGTATGAGTCAGAAATTATTGATGAAATTATTAAGAGAAGTATCAGTCTTGAGGAAAGCTAAGAATTTAAAGCTTTCTGTCGTTTGCATCTACGGCATAAACATCAGCGTGGCGACTACAAAGAACTCTTTGAATTTGCAGTTCTTTTTCTAGGCAGTGAGGATTACAAGCTTCGTACTTCTGAAGCAATTTCTCATGCTCGCTTTATGACCAAGGATATTTACTCATTTAAAATGTTACTGTTTCAGAATCGATTCCACATGGTAAGAAAAGAACTGGATGGCTTGCATGAAATATACAACGTCTTGATCCGCATTTATATAAACTAGTATCGCCTGTGGCCGAAATTCGGCCATCCGTTTCTGTAAGGTTACGAAACTCAAGTTTTTTTTCACATAATGAATTGTTCTTAATTTGCATGGAAATTCTAAATGCTTACCTTGACGCTATGAGGAAAATAGCGGTAAAGGACAAAAAAGGAAGCATATATGCGTCAATAACAAAAATATATTCAACATATAATATTCATTTAAAGCAAATAAATAAATTAAAAGTAAAGTAAATAAGTAAGTAAAAGTAAATAAATGGTTGAAAAGTATAACTAATAAATTAAGCTAAATGATAATTCCATATTAAATAAATAAATTAATGACTTAAAATTTTTTTTTTTTGTTTTTTATTATTTCAAGTCAATGAACAGTGGTTCTTACAGACTATGATAATTAATATAGTAATCTATTCAATAATAGTAATACCTATTTAACAAAAGTATTTATAAAATAATTAAAAAAATAAAGTTAAATAATAGTTATTTAGTACATTCTTTAATGATTCTTTCGAATTAGAAAAATCGATATTGCAATAAAGCATACAGTTATTGAACTCTAACATTGCTCTATACATAGGTGAATTAATGGCATAGTTGGTTCTGCATACTCCTAGATAAAACACATCAAAATGACGTAAAATTCGACAAGGAACATTAAAATTTATAAACTCAAGTATTTTTGGACAATCAATCGTTCCGACTATAAAATCCAAAATAAACAACAGAGATAAAATGGTCCTTCTATTCTGAAGAGTTTTCAAATTTGTGCCACTACAACGTTCATTGTAAGAAGGAACTGGATTTCTTGGATAATTTATTTTAAAAACAAATCTTGTAAAAGCTTTCTGAACACGTTCTAGGCGTAATGTATGAGATGCGTAGAAAGTGTTCCATATAAATGAAGCATATTCTAGCTTCGAACGAACAATAGATGTATACAGTAATTTTAATGTGAAAGGGTTCTTAAAATTAGAACTATTTCGCCGTACTAATGCAAGAAGTGAATAAGCTTTTAGAATAATGTAATTAAGATGACAAATGAAAGTGAATTTTGAATCAAAAACCACACCTAGTTAGATCTTTAATCTCATGAACACATTTCAAAGGAAAATTATCTAAATAGTAGGTCGTTTTTAATGGACCATGATGATTTAGTAAAAGTATTAAACAAACATTTGTCGTGATTAAGATGCAGACCATTTTTCGAACACCAGACATTTAAAGAATTTAAATCTGATTGCAGAAAGGAGGCATCTGACAAATTATTTCTTTTCCGAAATATTTTTAAATCATCCGCATATAAAAGACACTGCGAATTTATTATTTTGGATGAAATATCATTAATAAATAATATGAACAGTAGCGGAATCAAGATGCTTCCCTGAGGAACACCCGAGGAAACTGTAAATGGTCTTGAAATTTTATTTTCAATACAGACATGACATACCCTGATACTAAGATATGAACCAAACCATTTCAATAAATTTGAGTGAAACCCAATTTTCGCTAATTTTTTTAATAAAATGTCGTGAGAGACTTTGTCGAAGGCTTTCGAAAAGTCTGTGTAGATAGAATCAACCTAAAATCCCTGTCGGAAAGCCGATATACAATATTCGGAAAAAATTGTAAGGTTCGTTACCGTTGAACGACCCGGTACAAAACCATGTTGTGATGGAGAAATAAAGCATTTTACAGCAAAATATAAAAAAAAAAAATAACTTGCCATTTCAGCCCTTGAAAGGACTTTGACCTAGCTTCTTATGATCAATTGTGTTGTGCGTGTTATTAAGTTTGTACACAATTAACCGAGAAACGGACCTACAGGTTTAACGCCGACTCCGAACGGCCATGAACGGAATGTTCTTATTCTCAAGAAGCTTTACATGGCATTTTGATTACTCTCTTAGGTTTGCCATTGTCTGCAGAGAGGTAGCGGCCGTACAAAAAAATCATTTTAAATCAAATAATTTTCTGTCGCTGCTGGGATTCGAACCCAGGTCTCCAGGTTCGTTGACATAACGGCCACGAACTTTAACCAACTATGCCATGGACGCAAAAAACTCATAAAATTAGGATTCTTTTTATTGCGTACTCATAAAACACGCATAAAAAAATACACTTTTTATAGTCTTATATCTGAGCAATAATTTTACAATTATATCAAAGACTCCTTTAGGAGTCTTTTGACGTAACGAAGTTACGTTTTACCGCGCAGGCGCAGACGTGCTGCGGTAACTTTTAATTTAAAAAATCATTTATGTGTCATTACGCCCCACAACTAAAATAAAAAAAAATTCTTATCGTCATAATTTCAGGGTGGCAACCACATAATGCAGTAAAAATGCTACAACCAAGAAAAAAGTTGCATAGAATTTTTACTCTGTGACTACTGGCGTGACGGTAAATTTTAAGGAACAAAAATGTAGGTGAGGTCTTCGGGCACATAACAAAAATAACAAAAAAATCATGACAGCGTCATGAGGTCCCTCAGAGAACCGCCTAATGTGACGCATATGCATCACTTTTGCTGGATAAATTGCATGCAGCTAAAGCTAAGTTAATACACCAAGGAAGAGCACAACCATTGGAGAAGCAAATGAAAACACCAATGCCAACACCAATGCCAACACCAATGCCAACAACAACAACAACAACAACAACAACAACAACAACAACAACAACAACAACAACAACAACAACAACAACAACAACAACAACAACAACAAAAACAACAACAACAACAACAAAAACAAACACAACAACAAACACAACAACAACAACAACAACAACAACAACAACAACAACAACAATAACAACAACAACAACAACAAATACAACAACTAAAACAACAACAATAACAAAAACAACAACAACAACAACAACAACAACACCAACAACAACAACGACAACAACAAAAACAACAACAAAAGCAACAACAAATACAACAACTAAAACAGCAACAATAACAAAAACAACAACAACAACAAAAACAACAACAACAACAACAACAACAACAACAACAACAACAACAACAACAACAACAACAACAACAACAACAACAACAACAACAAAACAAAAACAACAACAAAAGCAACAACAAATACAACAAATAAAACAACAACAATGACAAAAACAACAATAACAACACCAACAACAACAACAACAACAACAACAACAACGACAACAACAAAAACAACAACAAAAGCAACAACAAATACAACAGCTAAAACAACACCAATGACAAAAACAACAATAACAACACCAGCAACAACAGCAACAACCTCAACAATAACAACAACCTCAACAATAACAGCAACAACAACAATAGCAACAACAACAAATCTAGTTATGATTTCAACAGTTTTTTTTGTGGCAACCAAGACTGCTCACAAACAAAAAAGTAACACAGTGAAACCGGACTATAAAAGTGGAAAAGGACTAAGACATGAATTAGAATATGGATTTGGACAAGAATTAAGAATTAGAATTTCCAAACTAGGAAAGGGATGCAGTATACTTGACGTTAAGAATTTGGTCATGGATTAAAAGAAGAGTTTGGAAATAGGAGTATAAAGAAACATCGTCACGTCAAAACCTACGGGTGTGTCAACGACACAGCCAACTCTTTTTTATTGCGTACTCATAAGACACGCTTAAAAAATACTCTTTTTAGAGTCTTATTTTTGAGCAATCATTTTACAATCATGTCAAAGACTCCTTTCTTTTTATTGCGTACTCATAAAACACGGATAAGAAATACTCTTTTTAGAGTCATTTTGTTTGCAGGGAAGGTGGGTAAAGTTAAAAAAAAAAAAATAGCTATCAAAGTTTGTACATATGTACATATTGCAAAGAAAGTTATTTAGGGAAGAAAACCTTTTTTAAATAAAAATAGTAAATATTTGAAAAAAATTGCGTTGCATAAAAAATGTTCGTAGGAATCGCGTTAAAGGAGGCGCGTTGTAAGAAATCATTTTGGGAACTGCATTGGAGCGAAAACGCTTATATAAACTTGCGTTGTAAGAGGGTTACCTGTATACTCAAAATCTTAAGCAGCCAATAAAATGTTTTGTATGTGAGGTAGGCGTGGTTTTCACTCAATTTCGTTGAATGTCTTACTCAGAGTGCATATTAAATATCAAAGCTCACTTACAAGATTTCAATTTAATTTTCAATTTTAGTTTCACATTTATTTTATTTTTTTGATTTTTGTTAAGTGGTATACGAGTATTTATTTAGTTAAAGTTTTCACACCCTTTGTTATTCGATCATGTAAATCCAAGACATTCCCTAAAATATTTAAGAATATTCAAGGAACTTTAATAGAAAAAATTCTCATCATTGAAATGTACATTTTTTCAAACATTTCGCGTTACACTTAGAGTGGCTTCACAGATCAGCCGTCTTTCGCTGAGCACGGTATCATATATTCGTAAGTGTGCTTTTGTAATGACAATAAACTAGTAATTTTTATCCCATCAACTCGATTTTCAACAAATTTGTGTCTTACCATCATAAAAATGGTTTGTCCCTCACAACTATGTGTAGAAAATACCTCTTTGACATAGTTCAACTTCTACAAACTTAGGTCGCTTGGCAATCAAATCATGTCAACATTATATATATAGATCAAATTCACGCTAAAATTATTGCAAATCAATAAAATATAATATAAAAAAGTAGTAATATTTTCTATATTTTAAATGGAAATGTGCGCACACATTCAAACATTCACTGAACCATGTTGGCTGTTGGTATAAAAGTTGGCAACAATGTCTTGATTAATGTGTGTATGTGTTGTCATTAGTACCAGTCTCGGGTGTGTGTGTGTGTGTGTTTTTGTGTGGGCCGCAACTGTCATTAGTTTGCTTTGTGCGTTTGGCATCAAAAATGCCGCCAATGTGTACGCCACAGCCACTCACTGACACAAACACACACAACACATACAGCGGAGCTCACTTTTAGGGCAACGATTTTTTTTTTTTTGTTTTTTTTTATTACTGCAAATGTGAGAATTCTTTTGAGAGCCAACAATTCAACATGTTTTGAATTTAAATGAGAAAATTTAAAGTATCAATTTTAAAAAGAACACAAATGTGTCAATGGCACAGCGCGGACATTCTGCTAATAATATAAGAGCAACATTGAGAAAACTTTTATTAATTTGATTATTTGATTTCTCTTTTCCCTTCGTTTAAGGTCTGCCCGCCGAGGTTTTCCATTATTGGCATCAATATCCTTACTTATTCGGGCTGCCATTTTGTAAAATACGCGCCTTCATATCGGAAGCGTAAGTGCCGACATTTGTTGCTGTAGTTCTGACATCTTGAACATAAATGTCAATTTTTGCATATTTTTTGATTAGTTCTAGTTATGTATCCGTCCTCACGATACTCGCTTTCTCGATGGAACGTTTTCTTGCCATCTGCCATCCGCTGCATCTGTACGCTATGAGCGGCTTTAAGCGTGCTCTACGCATTATTGCAGGCCTGTGGATTTTGAGCTTTGCCTGTGCCATTCCATTTGGACTGATGACGGATATTGTTTACTTGGATTATCCACAGGGTAAGTCTTGGCTTTGGCTGAATTTTTCTTTAATTCTTCTTGTCAAGTTATTTCATGTTATTTGCGCTTTTGACTTGAATGTCGCCACTATTTATGTTTTATTAAAATATTTTTATCTCTTTCTTATTCTTCTTTTTTTCTTTCAGATCATTCCAAAATATATGAATCAGCTTTCTGTTCGATGGTGCACATTCCTGAGAACTTTCCCGTCTTTGAGTTGTCGTTTTGTGTCTTCTTCATTATTCCAATGATGTTCATCATTGTCCTGTACGGCAGAATGGGCGCCAAGATACGTTCGCGCACCATACAACAACTGGGTGCGTTAAAAAAAAAATACTAACAAAAAAATTTTTAGAAAAAAAAAAACAAAAAATATCTATGTAAACACAATCGTGCGATATAAGCGATATAATCGCATTAATGAAAATTGCGTTGCATACTTATAGGCGTACAGCAGGGTTCCATGCACAGAGAGTCACGCCATCAGCAGTCAAAAAAAGCTGTGATACGAATGTTGGGTAAGTTCTTCATGTTTGTTCAAGCATTTTATCTGTGAGTTTTTGTATTTCTTTGTCGTCGCTTTGAACTTTCGAATATCCTTTGACAGTGAAAACATTTCTTTTAATTTCCTCAACTCTTTTGCTTGTATACATATAGCTATGAGCAAATTGTAAATCTTCCTTAGAGGCAATCCAAGCAAGCACTGAATAAATTTACATTAAATTTATTTCGTTATTCTTAAGATTCCTTTTAAGTTCTATGAGGTACATGTTGTTGTCACACTTGTTAATTTTTATTTTATAAAGTTTAAAATCCAACAACACATGAAAGGATACACTCTGTGGAATGCTTAAAGAAGCTGCCTTTAAATTTTGAGTAAATTTTTATGTGTTTAGACACATTCTAAACGAATTTTATACATAAATATATATATATACATCTATATATACAGGGTGGGCCATCTAAGAGTTTCTTTTTAAATAATAAGAAGGATAAGTAAAGGAATTTGGAAGGAATGAAGGAAAATACAAGAAAAAGGACAGTTATTAGAACAAATTTGAACAAGTATATGGTCAGCAATTTGGGCATTGATTGAAACCAGAGTTCGAACAAGAAGTAAGACATTTATTAGGACAAATATAAGAATGAAGATGAGGATGTGGACAAGTTTAGTAAGGATAAGGACAAGAATAAGGACAATGATAAAGAAACATTGCAACGCGTTGTCACGTCAAAACTTACGGGTATGCCCTCGATACCGCCAACTCGTTTTTTGACGTAGAATACGTCATTCTCGGAGGTAAGTAGGGTGGTTGATAGTGATCAGGTGTCGGTATTTATATCACTTTTTGAGCCTTTGGTGGGCCTAAAGTACTGATCGTACAATGTTGATGTTAGCACTTGTTGGTCTGCTTGATCTTCAATGCGACAAAAATTCATGTTAGAACTCTCTAACTTATATAAATTTTACACAATTACATGAAATATAAAGCCAAGATTTGATGTTTTTGTTTGCTTAAACTTGCTACCTATTTATCGACAGTTTCCGGTTTTATCGACAAAACCATAAAATTTGTATGGGAGCCTCAATAAGGAGTGGTCGGAGGGAATAAATGTCAAAGGCAAAAATGTTCCTTTTGCAAAAGTAATGGGGGTCGGTCATGCATATTAACCCTCTCCGGCACTCTCTTAAAGGTCATATGATCAGGTGTATGGAATAAATAAACTAAAACCATAAAATTTGTATGTGAGCCCCCCTTAAGGAGTGGTCGGAGGGAATAGGTGTTAAGGCAAAAATGTTCCTTAGGCATAAGTAATGGGGGTCGGTGATACATATTAACCCTTTCCGACACAAACACAATAAAATTTGTATGGGAGCCCCCCTAAGGAGTGGTCGGAGGGAATAGGTGTCAAAAGCAAAAATTTTCCTTTTGCAAAAGTAATGGGGGTCGGTCATACATATTAACCCTCTCCGGCACTCTCTTAAAGGTCATATGCTCAGGCGTATGGAATAAATAAACAAAAACCATAAAATTTGTATGGGAGCCCCCCTTAAGGAGTGGTCGGTGGGAATAGGTGTTAAAGGCAAAAATGTTCCTTTTGCATAAGTAATGGGGGTCGGTGATACATATTAACCCTTTCCGACACAAACACAATAAAATTTGTATCGGAGCCCCCCTAAGGAGTGGTCGGAGGGAAAAGGTGTCAAAGGCAAAAATGTTCCTTTTACAAAAATAATAGAGGTCGGTCATACATATTAACCCTCTCCGGCACTCTCTTAAAGGTCATATGCTCAGGTGTATGGAATAAATAAACAAAAACCATAAAATTTGTATGGGAGCCCCCCTAAGGAGTGATCGGAGGAAATAGGTGTTAAAGGCAAAAATGTTCTTTTTGAAATGGGGGGTCGGTGATACATATTAACCCTTTCCGGCACAAACACAATAAAATTTGTATGGGAGCCCCCCTAAGGAGTGGTCGGAGGGAATAGGTGTTAAGGCAAAAATGTTCCTTAGGCATAAGTAATGGGGGTCGGTGATACATATTAACCCTTTCCGACACAAACACAATAAAATTTGTATCGGAGCCCCCTAAGGAGTGGTCGGAGGGAAAAGGTGTCAAAGACAAAAATGTTCCTTTTACAAAAATAATGGAGGTCGGTCATACATATTAACCCTCTCCGGTACTCTTTTAAAGGTAATATGCTCAGGTGTATGGAACAAATATTTTGCTAAATATTTTTTAAAAAAGATGTCATCAAAAGCAAATTGAATAATTCTACGTCTTGTGTTATGACACAGTCGAAACGACTGTATCTTTTTTTTCTTTATAATTACACTTACAGCTGTTTTACGCCGAAATCTTGACATAAAGTCAGTATCATACCTCCGCAGAAAGAAATGAGTCACTTTACGCTTGAACAACGTTGGAAAATATTAGAAACTTATTTCCAAAGTGAGTGCTATGTACCCCAAAAAGTGCGTTATTTGAAAAGAAGTTTTCTGACGAGACGCATTGTCATCTCGGCGGCTACGTTAACAAACAAAATTGCCGCATCTGGGGCTCGGAAAACCCGCACGTTATTGTCGAGAAGCTGATGCATATACATATGTTACATGGAAAAAAAATTGAATTTTGTTCATTTTATTGCATTTTTATAACAAAACTTGTATTTAGCCCACCCTGTGTGTGTGTATATACAGATACATATATATATATATATATATATATATATATTTATATATATATATATATATATATATATATTGGAGTTTTTATTATATATATATAATTTACCATTGGAGTTTTTTTAGTTATTTTTTAAGTGCAGCACAGTGTAATTAAAGGTCTGCAATGAATTTGGAAAATACCTAAAAATAAATATGCAGGTATTTTCCAAATTCATTGCAGACCTTTAATTACACTGCGCTGCACTAAAAAAATAACTAAAAAAACTCCAATGGTTTCTGATAACCATTGGTCCATTGATCATATCGTCTAAGGAATTTTTCTAATTTAGCTTAAATAACCTATTTTTTCAAGATCACATTTTATACTATGGGGCTGTAGTTAATTTCCATTTACTCCTAAACTAAGCAAAAGATTTAAGACCTCCAGTAAAATTCTTGCAAATTGAATTCATTTCAAATGCAAATTCATTTGCAAGTTTCAAATTGGAAACATTTTTGTCCCCAAATATTTACAAAGGGGAATAAAAAACCACCACAAATTAAAGAAAATTGTATATCTCGGAAACTCTGGGCGATATCATATTATTTTCAATACTTCTACAAAGAAAATTTTCATCATCTTTTCTATAACTTCGCAGAACATTAGTAAAAAAAAACAAAAATGTAAAACAGCCCTTCTTTCAAAAATCAGCATTGACACCTTCATCCTAATAATAATTAAAGCAAGCCTAGATTTTTTAGTTCAAATCAGCTGAAGTTTTGACATCTTTTAGTAACAGTTATCAATAATTTTGTGTAATGTTACCACAAATGTTGCAATTAGAACAAAAGAACAGCATCTGCAACCAAAATATTAAACATTTTGAATAGTGGTGCTTCTAAGACTTGGAGCCGTTAATTGTTTACGTAATTTCTACACTGACGCTGCAATCTTATTAACATCAAGTACTTGGAAGTAAACATCAAATACTTCCAAGTTGCACTTCCAGTAATGCTGAAATCTAAATGCTGATTATCAGCAATGCTCTATCAACCATGGACCACAGCAATGATCTATTCTAACCCTTATGGACAAACACGTACGAAAAATAAAGAAAAGAATTAATATCGGAGCCATGGCTTGATCATTATCTAAGACACCTCAAGAATCAATGCAACAAGCTTTACAAAGTCATAAAAAATAACCTTCATGTTAGTGAGGAAGTAAAGGCGCTATACACTGAGCTGTGCAAAGAGTTCGCTATCAAGTCAAAATTAGCTTACAAATTTTACACCAACCTAATTGGAGAGAAAATTCTTGAAGATCCTAAAAAATTCTTCGACTTTGTAAATGTTAAGCGTAAGTCAATTCTGAAGTTTCCAAAGGAAACGTTAGTTCTTCCAATTCTGAAGTGATATGTAACCTATTTGCAGACCATTTTAAAAATGTATTTAGCGTGCATTCATCCCAATATCAAATTATGCCGCCCTGTCAGATTACACCATCCTTAGTTGATATAATCCTACTTACGCAAGAAGAAATTTCCAAATCTATAAAAGAACTTGATCCAAATAAATGTTCTGGTCCAGACCTCATACCGTCATGCTTTTTGATTAACTGTGTAGATCAACTCCTCACGCCCTTATATACTCTTTTTAATAGATCCTTGCATCTTGGTATTTTTCCATCTCATTGGAAATCATCCTATATTACACCTATATACAAAAATGGTAATAAGAGGTCAGTCGTAAATTATAGGGGTATTTCTATCCTGTCTGTTATTCCTAAACTTTTTGAAAAAATTATATGTGAAAAGCTTACATAACTAGTTAATCCCTTACTTAATGAGCAGCAACATGGATTTTGTAAAGGCCGCTCAGCGGTTTCAAATCTTGCAATATTAGTCTCTGATGTTCTAATTGAAATGGAAAAAGGACATCAAGTAGACGCAGTCTATACAGACTTCAGAAAAGCATTTGACTGCATTGATCATAATATCTTTACTCTTAAATTGCAAAAATTTGGAATTACGGGGACCTTGCTCAATTGGATAAAATCCTATCTGTCCGAAAGGTTCCAATTTGTTAAGTTCCAAGGTATATTATCTATGAAAATCCTCGTGTCTTCTGGTATTCCGCAAGGAAGTCACCTTGGCCCACTTCTTTTCGATATCTTCATCTCTGACCTATCGGTAGTACTGGGGGACATTTCACATTTTATGTATGCTGACAACCTAAAGATGTACTATGTTGTTAAGTCGGAAGAAGATACAATTTTCTTGCAATCAAAATTGATCTCCCTAGAGCAATGGTGCAGTAACAATTAACTCTCTGTTAACAGTAATAAATGCTATATTATCAGCTTTTCGCGAAAAAACTTAATAAAAAATAATTGGTTACTTCCTTAACCCTAGAACTGTATCGTGGGAAGCACGTGAAAAAGCACCCCAGACTGGCTTTAATCTCGCGCCAGACACAAACGTCTTTCATTTACGGCCCGTTACCGTAACCATAATTCTGTTTCAACGTCTGAGAGTAGAGGGATCATGCTCGCGGCATCCGTACCACGTGCTTGCTCAAGCAGTGAACATGAGAAGTGCGTCTGGGGTGCTTTTTCACCCCACGATACAGTTTGTGTATATTTTTCGTCATCTTAAAGTTTTTTAATTTTCGTGTTGTTTAAACTTTTTGGACAAGTAATGAGTGTATAGTGGCCCCACTTCACATATATTTACATACATATATACGCTCCCTTCAACTTGATTAGTCGCACTTGTTTTAATAACAAAAAATGCTCTGCTCTCAATATTGGTTACAAAAATAACAACAACAACTACTTGGAATAAATGCTTATTGAGTGTACTTACTAACAACAACCAAAAATGTGCACTCTCTTAAAAAAAACGGTACCTGCTAACAAGTATTTAAACTGATATAAAAATATTACAATTCTTGCTCGTTCATTACATTAGACGCAGTACGAAGTTTGTAACTTTGAATGATGAAATTTTTTTAATCAAGTGTTTTTGAGGCGTAGTACTTTATAATTTCAAATAAATATGTTTTTTCCAATTTGAACGAAATTCTTATTCATTCTAACGATCTGTGCGGCAAAAATCGTTTTTTCAAATTCTTGCTGTTTGCGCACTTTGATTTCTCAAAATAAATAGCATTTTTGGAAAATTGGTCAAAACCACTATAATACCCCTTAAACATAGTATCTCGCCTTTAGAACCCCGTTGGAGTTACTAGATTTAGTCAAAAACTCACTGAGATATCGTTATTTTAACGAAAAATAAAATTTTTCCTAGTTTTTCACGTTTTTTGCCCTTCTTGGTCAATATTACTGGACCCTCCAAACTTTTGGCCAAACAATTTAATTCACGTGATTCTAGGTCAAAAGACGAAAAAAATGAGCCCCCATGGAACCATCAAAGTCACACTGTGTCCGAGATACGGGCCCTTGAAAGTTGGGGTGTTTTTTCACCCCGCGATACAGGAATAGGTAAAAAAAAATAGCGATACAGTTCTATGGTTAATAGCGTTGAACCTTAATAGAGCCACTCATATTTTAGATCTTGGTGTTGTCTTAGATAACAAGTTAAGATTCAACTTTCACTATGATAAAGTTTTATCCCGGGCTTGTTAACAGCTTGGATTCATTAAAAGGCGTGCAAGGGAATTAAAAAACGTGTGGGTCACTAAAGCCCTATATTGTGCATTATTTCGCCCGCTACTTGAATATGCTTGCATAATTTGGAATCCAGCTTTTGAGATACACAGTGAAAGATTTGAATCAATCCAGAAGCAATTCTTGCTTTTTGCGCTGAGAGATACATTTGACCCCCGTGATTTTACCAATTTACCCCCACATGAACAAAGGCTTCGGCTTCTTAATCTGATGCCTCTATTGTTAAGAAGAACATTACTGAGTTCATGTTTTACATTTAATATAATCACTGGTGCTATAGACATTGAATATTTTTCACATAAGTTCACATTTAACGATCCTGTAAGACGAACGAGGCATACACGTCTCTTAAATGAATACCAACACCACACCGTTTATGGACAAAACGAGCCCATAAGTAGATGCTGCAGAGTATTTAACAATATTAGCCACTGCTACACACCATCCATGTCAAAGCAAACATTTAAGTGCATACTTTCCAAGTCAGTATTCCCTTTTTAGATTTATATGTATCTTTAGAACAGATATAAGCTCTCTTAACTGCTTTCCTTTTCTTTTTCTTTTTTGATTATATTCTAAAATCATGTCAATCCAGTGGGCGGTGTATGCCCACTTGGAGTCTAAAAAAAAATAAAACAAAAAACAAGGAAAGAGGAGAGAGCAAAAAAAATAATAATAAAAATCCTGTCAAACTCTATTAAGCATAAGTTATTTAAGTAAACCTGTTAGAATAAGTCTTGCCGTGTTTGGCCAATAAATAAATCAATAAATAAATAATGCAGCATTTTAATTTGAGAAAATTGCTGCGACCTCGGCGAAGGTAAAGCTTCTTTTTCAAAATCGAAAGAAATAATTAGGAAATTCTGAATAAAGTAGGCCAATTTTGCGTCAAGGACTAATTTTTTTAAAAATTTGATGGCATATATGAGTTCAGCGGACGATTTTACATAAGGATATGTTATAGTCAAAAGTTTTTGTAGGACTTAAATTTAAATAGGGAACTCGATTTGAAACATCCATTTTATACTTCTTCAAATTCACGTTTTTTAGCGGCGCCAATCCAGTTTGCGAATTTCTGGATTTTTTTTCACGTCACATGCTTATATTACATCCAGGATTCATAATCTGGCCTTGCAGAGAGGTTCTGGAATACTTTTGGATAAAAAACCAATCTAATACTCATACCTCATGTAATAAAATGGACGAATTTCTAATGAACCATAAAAACCACTTTTATTCTTATATCATCAAAATTCTCTTATTACGCAGTTTATTTAACATTAATTTCAAATTTTTTCACCAGTGCCCATTGTAGATACTTGACCCCAAAGTTGGGGCAAATTTTGAGATTTCTTATTTTTCAAAGCGATGTAATCCAAAAACTTTATGATCTAGTCACTTTAAAAAATTTATATTTTAAGCACTTACGAAGACGTAGCTTATTTAAAAAAAAAAAATAGGTCTGCCACTAGCTTCTTTCTATTAAAATTTTTTTTTTCAAAGTTACCAAAAATTACGATTTTTTTTTGGAAACTTTTATTTTTTTTTTAAAATTAAGTAACATCCCAATTAATTTTTCTGATATGTAAGAAAATAGCCTAAGGTATTAGTAATATTATGTTTTTTCATTTATTACTGTATGCTTTATAGAAGCTGAGATATGATCATTACCGCAAACTCTATAATATACGAAAATCGCTCGTGGTTGCATGACAAATATGGC
Organism: Pherbina coryleti; assembly: GCA_943735915.1. Classification (NCBI taxonomy): domain Eukaryota; kingdom Metazoa; phylum Arthropoda; class Insecta; order Diptera; family Sciomyzidae; genus Pherbina; species Pherbina coryleti. The sequence goes on along the minus strand of OX030952.1, from coordinate 79,615,178 downwards.
CGCCATTTTGCAAATACAACAAACAAATTTTTTTTAAAGCAGTTCTAAGATGCCGAAACATTACGAAATTTGTGGTAAAAAAATTAAAAATTTTTTAAAATAGTCGAACGACCACTATGTGATCAATCTCTGCGGACTGACCCGGTAGCGTACGGAGCGATTTTTGATAGAAGGGCAGTTTTTTTATATTATAATGTTCTGCGAAGTTATAGATAACACTATGCGACAATTTAAGGGTCAATTGGAATAACCTCAAATATCTTAATGGTTTCTAATAGTGGATGGTCTATATATTATGCCCTCATACTCAGTTTTATCGGATTAGGTCAAATAAGAGAGAAATTCAAGGTCAAACTTCACCTTTAATTTTTTAGCTTGTATATTTTTTCAAAATATAAAAACACAATATTGGAAAAAAAAATTTTGTTCGAGAAAATCTAGGGGTAGGCCTTGCTTTTTGAATTACAAAAATGGTTTTTAATTTTTGCGTAAAATTGAAATAACTTCTGCTTATAAATGTTATAATTTAAAATGTTATAATAGAGTTCAAAATTTGCGAATTTGAATTTAAATTATTTTTACAACAAAAATAAATTTTGAGCATTTTTGTGAGGAAAACTCCAAAATTTCAGAACTTTTTTGAAAAAAATATTTAAAATATATGTATATGCTCAACTAAGGGTATTTTTGCAATAAGGTTTTCATAGTACTATGATGAAGCTTTAAGACAAAAAAAAATGTAACAAAATGGTTACAAAAGTAGTGGAGATATTTGACTCGAAAGTCGCAAAATTAAATTTCTGATTGTTTTTTTCTCATTTTCGAGCAACGATGTGGCATTAAATATATCGTTGTAGTAAAATTTTTCAAAGTTTTCAAGATATGTTCATGTTTTTGATGTGAAAATAACGGAAATTATTTTTATTCAACTAAATTTAAGAAATATATAATATTTTGTAAATATTTGCACATGTAACCTAAGAAATCAACTAAAAATATGCGATTTTATAAAAAAGTTGTACTACAGCACCATCTGGTGTCCAAGGTGGTTCAAAGAAGATAGTGCTAAAAAACTCATCGTACCTGAAAACTACTATATACTAATTTTAATTCTAATGGAATGAGCGGTTTGGGAGTTTTAGGTGGTTTTGCAAAAAATTTGTACTATAGCGCCCTCTGGTGTTCAAGATACGTCAAAAAAGATAGCAGCAAAACACTCAACGTACATGAACCACTTTTCATTCTTATCGCATAAGCGGTTTGTAAGTTTTAGGCAGTTTTGTAAAAAATTTGAACTACAGCGCCCTCTGGTGTTCAAGGTGGATCAAAATTGATAGCCCACAAACACGCATTCACAAATTTTCATGCTAATCGGATGAGTAGTTTTGGAGTCTATTGCGGTCTTACAAACATAAGCTCCTTTTTTATATATATAGATATAAATAGCTTTTAAAATATTACCAAGAAATGAATGGGAAAAGTTATTTAAAATTATTTTTTACTTTGTAGTGATTTTGAAGTCGGTTTTTTTTTTGTTAAAAAGTTTTTATTTCTTCCTTTTAAGAGAATATGAAATATTTTATGTAATCGTATTCTTGAGGAAAATTTCAAACATGAAACTTTGTTCTTAAAAAATTTGTTTTATTAATTCCTGAAAGTTTGTTGGGTACTTTCCATTTATATTTCTTTTCAATGTTTAGTGCCACGCCCTTTCTCTAATCCCGCCCACTTTATTTACCGTACCTTATAATGATTCTACCTAGCCCTGTGCCAAATTTCAGTTTCCAAGTATCAATATTAACCGTAATATAGTACTTTTCTAAAAGTGCTACACCCTGTGTACAATCCCGCTCACTTTTTTAATGATTCCCTACCCACCTACTTGCATTCCAAATATTAGTACGCTAGTCTCAATATTAACTAAGATATAGTATTTTTATAATATTGACACGCCCCTTTGTTGAATAACGTATACTTTTTTTGGCCGTAATTTGTAGTAACTTTACCTACCCATGTACTAAATTTCAGCACCCTAGTGTCAATATTATTCGATATATAGTATATTTCTAATATTGCCACACCCATTTGTCGAATAACGCCCACTTTCCTTACAGTAATTTTTAAAAATTTTGTCTTCCCCTGTTCTAAATTTCAGTACCCTAATGCCAATACTATTCGAGATACAGTGTTTTTCCAATATTGCCACACCCCTTTGTCAAATAACGCCCACTTTATTGATCGTAATTTGTAATAATTGTGTCTACCCCAGTATTTTTACTGTAAATTTCAGTACCCTATTGTCAATATTAACTGATATACAGTGTTTTTCTTATATTGAGACGCCCCACAATGGGGTATTTTATGCCAAAAGTGACGATTAATTGAAAAAAAAGTTCAAGGTACATAGTGATGTTAGGTACAAGATGAAAGAAGATAAAATTGTGCATCATAAGGTGAAAGAATAGTTGAAAAATATTCTACCGTTTACCCGCAATGTAGTTTGAAAGTCATCATTTTTTTTATCTTTGAGTGTGCACAGTGATAAACGTGTTTATTCGAAATTTTTAAAGTTTTTTTTTGTGTATTATTTTTTAAAAATTACAAAAAATTACGATGGAACCTTCTTGTTCAGGTATTTAAGCAATACAAAATTAAATTTTTTTTATGAAATAGTGTTTATATATACAGTGGCTCCATCGCAAAATCGGACAAGAGTTTATCTAATATAAATGTAATTTTAACTTTAAAAAAGTGTTCTAAGTTTTTTGTTTTTTTCTCTTTTATTTATACTCCACATACTCACCTCTCTGAATAATAAAAAAAACAACAACTTTTCAGATGGTAACTGTTTATTCACACCAAAAACAAAAATAACTCAATTTCTGGCGCTCAACGCAAAATCGGACAAAGTAAAGTAGCAATGGTAAAAATGCCGTTATTATGAAAATTCCTACTTCGAAACTGAGTTTTTTTGTCACATCCGTTTGTAAATTGTATTTAGAGGCAGTCGGTATTAATGCTAAATAAAAATATTTTTAAAATGGCTCCAAATTGAAAACAAACTACTGTCGAAATGAGGCAATTAATAGTAAAATTAAATTTGGAAGGTAAAGCTGTAAGAGAAATTGCTGAATTGGTTGGAAAAAGTAATTCTACTGTCCACGACATCATCAGGAGGTTCCGTGATGAGTTTAGACTGGCCAATAAAAGCAAAGAAGGTTATGGCAAGATATTAAATGAGTGAGAAGAGCGATCAATATTGAAAGAAATCAAACAAGATCCTTTTAAAACCGCAAAAGAACTCAAAATATCTCTAAAAACTCGCACTGGAAAAGATGTTTGAAAATACTGTTCGCAATACTTTACATAAATTCGATTATTATGGGCGATTTGCCAGAAAAAAGCCTTTTATAAGCCTTAAAAATAAAAATAATAGAATAAAATATGCTAAGGATTATTTACTGAAAACCGAAGATTTTTGGAATCAGGTAATTTAATGGCAAATCATCTTATTGTACATTGATGATTTGATTATTTTAAAGTTTTGTTCACTGACGAAAGCAAATTTAATTTGCATGGGTCAGATGACAAGATGTTTGTGTGGCGTAAACCAAATAAAGAATTTCATCACCAAAATACAAAAGCCACAGTCAAATATGGAGGAGGCTCTGTTATGGTTTGGGGCTGTATGTTGAGTGCCGGGGTAGCCAATTTGCATTTTATTGATAGTAAAATGGATAAATTTGTCTACCTCAAATTTTTGAAAAAAAATGTAAAGCAAAGTACAGAGAAATTGGGTATCGCAAACAACTTTGCCTTTTACCAAGACAACGATCCCAAACACACATCAGGCGTTGCAAAACTTTGGTTGATCCTTAACTGTCCCAAACTTATACAAACACCTGCACAGAGCCCAGACCTTAATGTAATTGAACATCTTTGGGAGGAATTAGCAAATTTAATTTAATACATTACTATTTAATACATTAGTTCAGGTAAAAGAGGCTTTATTAGAAGTATGGAACTCCATAGAGCCGGAAGTATGCCAAAACTTGGTAAAATCAATTCCAAAGCGCTTACAGGCCGTTTTGAACAACAAATGATACGCAACTAAATATTAATTGTTAGGTATTTGCATTTTTAGCATTGCTCCTTTACTGTGTCCGATTTTGCGATGAGCGCAAGAAATTCAGTTATTTTTGTTTTTTGGTTTTAATAAACAGTTATCGTTGGAAAAGTTGTTGTTGTTTTTTTTATTCAGAGAGGTAAGTATGTGAAGTGCTAATATAAGCAAAAAAACAAAAAAATTTAGAACATTATTTAAAAGTTTAGAGCTCATTAATATCAGACAAGCTCTTGTCCGATTTTGCGATGGAGCCACTGTATATTAATTTATTTATTTTAATTTCACCTTAAAAAGTTACATATTTCAATATGTTAATAGAGATATAGTTGAGTGTTGAGTGGAATTAAGGAAAACTGTTTTGATTATCGTAAGCTATGAACATTTAAGCTATATTCTATAAAAAAAAAGTTGCGTCAATGCTGCGCACTTTCGCGGTATTTCGATTTTTTTACTTTAACTTACATGCCACGAATTTACGATTTAATTTCGAAAAATTAAAACAAACGAAATAAAGTACAAAATAATTGTAAATACTTAACAGGTTTTGCTGTTTTTTGTTTTTTTTGTGGTTTTTTTTTTGTTGTTCACCAGTACTCTTCTTCACTTTGTTTTTTGTTATCCGCTATATTTTACCCTACATTATAGAAAGCGGCATATGCAGTGCACCTTTCCACAATTAAGGTAGATAGTTGATGTTTCTTTCAAACACCGGCTTTTTATATATAAAAAGAAGCAGCTGAATGTGCTAAGCTATTAAATTAAATTATATTTGTTCGATTTTAACACTTATTTTCTGATTTTGATATTAGTAAGACATAAATTGTTTGCCCTGCAGTTTGCAGGGTATATGTGAAATCAACATCATTGTTTATGTTTATTAACTATTGTTATTGCAATCTTTTGTTTTTGTATAAAATGTCGTTCAAAGTTTGTTTTGTGCAATTTGTAGTAATAACGAAAATGATGTTCTATATACTATGTAATTCGGTAAAAGGTACATAGTCAATGATTACATTTTGAAGCCGCCATTAAGAGTTTTAAATTTTTTACTTCGGATTCATGATCAGCGACCTCACAAACCCCAGTGTAAAAATTTTTACCTCCAATAAACGTTTTTTGCAGAACATAGCTTGTTTATGGCCACCATTTTGAAGCCGCCATTTTTAATTTCAAATTTTTGACTTCATATTTTTAATCAGCGACCCCACGAAACCCTGTATACAACATTTTACCTCCTTTAAACGTTTTTTGTAGAAGTTAGCTTGTTCATGGCCGCCATTTTGAAGCCGCCATTTTGAATTTCAGATTTTTTGACTTCAGATTCGTGATCAGCGACCCCAAAAACCCCCAAAGTACAATTTTTGTCTCGATAAGTGGCCCCTGTCAATTAATCGTCACTTTTGACATAAAATACCCCACTGTGCGCCCCTTTGTCGAATATCGCCCACTTTTTTAAAAAAGGACCTCCGCGTTTATGGTTTCTATCTGTTGACAAAAAATTACGGCAATCGGGCAAGTGCTTTAGGAGTTATCGATGTACATAAATTAAAAAAAAAAAAGCGGACAAACCAACGAGCTTGAGAACCTCCTTTTTGAAGTCGGTTTAAAATAGGTTATTTCAGCTAAACAAAAAAAATTCATTGGACGATATGTTCTATGGACCAATGGCTATCAGAAACCATTGAAATTTTTGCAGTTATTTCAAATGTTAATGGTAATTTATCATTGTCGCACAGTGTTATTATTTTTGTTTGTTTTAAATTTTGTGATAGCAAAAACTTTTGCATAAAAAAATTTCATTTTATATTTACTTTATTTCATACAAAATTTGTCAACCTATTACAAAAGGGAGAACCGGGTTTGTAAAGGGTAATCTTGTAAAGAGGAATTTTATAAAGGAGAGTTTTGTTAAGTAGAATTTTAAAAAGGGGAATTCTGTGAAGGAGGATTTTTGTGAATTTCGTTAAGAAGATTTAAAAAAAAAGAAAATTTTGAAAAGGAGAATTTCGTAAAAAGAAATTTTTATAGGGGAAATTTTGACCCCATTCCTTTTACGTCGATTCTAATGGACTTATAAGCTCTACATGTTCTGAATACGCTTTACATGACATTTTTTTATCCTCTGACGTTTTCTATAATTTGCGGAGAGGTGACTGGTGATCTGAAAATTATTTTCAATGGAACCACAATTCGTAAGATTTGCATCGAACAATCCACGCATAGCAACACATTAAATTTGCTAGGTAAAAATTATTTTTTAATATTTTTTCCTCAGTATCCATTAAGAAAACGTATATTCCCGGTTTTTTTTTAAGTTCACAAAAACCATTTTCCTACTTATTGATTTACATTTGTTCTTTTGTCAATTCTTTGAACCACGTACGCAGAGCACTCTGAATCCTCTATTTTCAAAGGCAAAAAGACTCATTGTAATGGTTGTTGCGATTCTTTATATATCTCACGACTTACAAATGACCTTGACTTTTTAATTTTCGTCACATATGTCTGAAATTTTCACCAACCCCAAACTATCCTTATTTTGGGAAAAGAATTTCTTATTATTTTTATTCAATATCTGTCTAGTGGGTTTGTACGCTGTACAAAATATTTTCGGTTCACTTCTCTGTTATTACGAAATGCCGCAATAAATAAGGATGTCACGAACAGTATTAAACACAATAAAAGCAAAAATGTCTTTTGGAATCCGCTTTACAAAGCACTGTGTCAAGCGCATATAAATTTACCCTTTTCACACATATCAAGCGATCACATGCGCTGAAAATAAATACTTTAGAAAGGAAACACATAGAAATACATTGTATGTATTGGTGAAGGTTGGAACTTTGAATATATTTATTTTTGCATTTTTTTTTAATAATTTTAAATAACAGTTGGCCCAGAAGTGACAACTACCCTAACATGCAGTCTTAGTCTATGCTGGCAACGCTTGTTTACATTGAAAAAAGTAACATGAGAAAGTAATAAAATAGAATAGTGTTCAGTTGCAGCAACTCACGAAAAACAGCTTAAATGCAATATTGCAATGTAAAGAGCAAAGTGATTCCAGGCGGATTTAGAGCTGAAAACATTTTATTTGCAAAGGTTGTGGACAAACTCTTGCCATCACAAAGGCATTCATCAAATAAATTACACAAAAAATTCATTGCATTTTCTTTTTACATTTCCTTTTGGGATCAAAATTAAAATTTAAATAAGTATCTTATTGAAACGGAGTTCCGTTCGAAAAATACATATATTTCAAAAGAAAGTCTCTTGATAATTATTGCGGTTCATGAGTTTGGTTGTATTGCACCGGTTGTGTGCAAGGTTGTGTTCAACGAGGTGTGTTTAAAAAGTAACTGGAATTTAGAAATTTTGCGGGCTGTGTTTAGTGCGGTTGGCACGATTTTTTTATTGTTGTTGTTGTGTCGGCAAACATATCTTGAAATAATCAATAAATTTTCGGTCATATTGGTTGTTTGCTTTTAACGTAGAATACGTTATACGGGGGTGTTGATCTGGAGCACAAAATTTTGAGAAAATGTTTGTCACTTTCATTATAAGTTTTTAATACTTTATGCATGCATTGAAGAAAATTCAAGTATGGTCGTCACATATTTAATATGTCTTCTTTTGATTTGTATTTAAATAATCATATTGCTACATATAATTTTTTTGATTCTATAAGTAAATCAAAATTTAACTCCTTCAAATTTTGTATTAATTTTCATATGCTTTGCATTTTATGTATTATAACATCATGTGTAAGAGCAGTACGATAATCTGTGTGTTCATCATAGAACCAGTGTGAGAAAGAGAAGAAGTATAATGACCAAGTAGCGAACGACAACCATGATAAATACAACCATGATTTTTGTTTGTCTTTTCTTTTAATATCAAAGACATGCTCCATATGCGCCCTTTGCAGCATTTTTTTATGCGGCGGCCATTGTAAATCCATAGGAATTCTTAATTTTTGTAGAGATTTTCTATAGTTCAGACACAAACCTTACAATCATAAGCAGAAAATGAAAAAATGTTTATGAATAACAATGTTAGCAAGGTTGCATAGAAGCTGCGTAAAGCCTTAAAGCCCAGTATGCTGTAGAAGCGAAAAGAATCTTTCCATAAGGAATGCATTGAGTTTTTGACAGCGAAAAGGCAGCGGAATTTTTTTTTCGCTACTTAGTACGCTGTAGAGGTGAAAAATTTGTTCAATGCTAGCAAGTACAACCACCATGTGGAGAGTTGAAATGTCAAAATTTCGCTGTCGATTATATGTCCGGGCATTTAATTGGCACCAGAATTTTGACATTTCAATAAGAAAACAGTACGACCTCGCTTTACGCAACACTCGATTATCGCAATACTCAAAAATTTATATTGTTGACTTAGTAAACGCAACTTAAAAAAAAATGCACAATTATCGCAACTTCCATTTGCGTACACTTCCATAAACTTTTATATTATTTACTTTCAGTTCTTCTTTTCTTGTAAAATACATTTTTGATGTACGAAAAATCTCTTAAAACAATATTTAAGGAAACTAAGTGCATATCTTAATACATAAAACTACAATATCTAGGATTCAGTGCCATAAAAATTTATGTTTAGAAGTTTAGTTGCGTTTCTTCAACATTAACTACGTCAACTGGCCGAATTTCTATTAGTTGCATTGAGCTAGGTCGTACTGTAGTTGCTTTTTTCTCCACACAAACATTTTTGACTCTACACTAATATTTCGGGTGTAGAATTATATGCCAAGAAATTTTCGTTTCTACAGCATACTAGGCTTAAAGCCTTAAACAGTGCGTAACTAAACAAGCGTTTAAAGGTTGTTTAAGGAAATCTATTGAATAAGGCTGTTAATGACTAACGTATTCTACGTTTGACATATGCGCCCGTGTTATCTAACACAGGCTTGAGCTTTTTTTTTTTTTGTTAGCTATTGAAAAAATAACATAATAATTGAAATAAAAATATTGTGGCGTCCGTGGCGTAGTTGGTTAAAGTGCGTGGCCGCTATGTCAAAGAACTTGGAGATCCAGGTTCAAACTCCAGCATCGACAGAAAATTATTTGAATTAAAATAATTTTTCTATACGGCCGCCACCTCTCTGCAGACAATGGCAAACCTCAGAGAGTAATCAAAAATGCCATGTAAAGCTTCTTGAGAACGAGAACTTTTCCGTTCATCGCCGTTCGGAGTCGGCGTTAAGCATGTAGGTCCGGTTCTCGGTCAATTGTGTACAAACTTAATAACACGCACAACACAATTGATTATAAGAAGCTAGGTCAAAGTCCTTTCAAGGGCTGAAATGGCCAGTTATTTATTTTTTTTTTATTTTTTATTGAAAAAATAACTCCCAATAGTTTCGAAAAAACCACAAAATATCAAGCGATATAAAATGAGATCATGAGACCGGAAGTGAGCGATTTGGTTGTGTATTTTCGATATCAAAGTCACCCCCCCCCCCCCTTTACCCCAAGGAAAATCCTGGCTACGAGCCTGGTATCTGCTCACATTTTACTGCTTGTTCGTGAATTTTTGGCAAAAAACAACACTCATAGCCCAGCGTCCATATTGCTCAGACGTGTTACCGTGTGAATTTTTTCTCTTCGAAAAATAAAAAGAACTCTAAAGAGCCAAAGCACAGGGTAACGATCCCATATAGCGTACGGCGAAAAATAGAAGGAGTTATCGCAGAATCATGAAATTTACGTTTTTTAACAAGAAAATTGTTCGTACAAAATTGCGATCAAGTCGGATGAAAGAAACGACCACCTCCCATATAACCGAAATCGATAATCTGGTATGATTCCTAAAAGAAGCATCGTAGAGCAATAAAATTTGGTGCATCCACTTGTTTTTGCAGTGAAAATCAATCAAATCGGCAAACTAACACACCCATCTCCCATCTCCCATATAACCGAATCCGGTAAGTTGGTTTATTTCCTTGTTGGTATTTTCTGTGTTGTTTAAATTAAAAGGACTGTTTTTATATTTTTATCAAAATGAGAAAGATTAATAAAAATGGTGAAGATGAAATGGTTTCAATGACTGAAACCGGTCGTTCAAGAAGAGAAATAGCACAAAGCTTACAAATTTACTATCAAACTGTTCTAAATGTACTATTACCACGGAATATAAAGGCTTCAAAGGTTACAAAAAGGCGCCCTAATATACTTTCGGTCAGAGATGCTCGAGCCATGGAGCGCTTATTAACTCAACATGAAGCTAAGACAGCAAAAAACGCTACACAAAAGATTGAAAAGCCAGAAAGTAAGTTGGCAGCACGCAGAGCTTTGAAAAAACATCGAGTTGGAGGCCGACATCAAGTCACAAAAGCAAGTATTGTCTGACAAAAACGTGAAAGCGAGGTAGAATTTCTGCAAAAAGTACAAACACTGGAGTGTCGATGATTGGAAGCGTGTGATGTGGTCTGTTGAGACCCGTATTAATCGGTATCAGTCGGTTGGGAAACAATATTAGTAGCACCGAATTCATGAAAGGTGGAGAAGCATCAAGTAAAACAAACTATGAAACATGACGGTGGTAGCCTTACGGTGTGAGGCTGCTTTACATGTTGGCATATTGGTCCACTTCTAAGAATATTCGGCATAATGAAGAAAAGGACTGCCTGAACATCTTACAGACTAATTTTCCGTATTTCGTTGACCAAAGTGCATATACCAGCAAGACGGGAATCCGTTGCATACAGCAAAAATTGTTCAAGAGTGGCTAAAAAATCAGGACTTTCAGCTTTTACAATGACCAGCACAGAGTCCTGATTTAAGTCCGGTTGAAAATTTGTGGGCTATTCTAAAAAACGGCTAGCATCTTCAGAAAAAGAACCCAAATAAAATCGACGCACTATGGCCAAGAGTTCAGAAGGATTTGCGTGATCTCCCACATGCAATCATCGAAACAGCTTAAGGCTATGCCAAAGAACGAGTTCCAGAAGTGTTTTGGGTATTGAAAGTAACGCTGGTATAAACGCAAACTATCCATTGGGGATTACTTTGAAGGACATAACATTTATGTAGATGAATAAATAAAATTCTTTCTAAAAAATAAAAATGCCCGTTCTTTTTTGAACACCCCTCGGAAAAGAAAAGAAAAAAAAAAACAAAATATATTTCAAGAACCATGAGCATGCCATGTAAACACCATTTGATACCATAGCGTGCTAGAACTAATAAAAGTTTGCTCAAATACATTTTTGTCAAATAATAATAAAAAAAAAACAAACCTATGGTACCGCTGCTAGGTATGCTGCAATTTATGCTTGCATTACATGCGCCTAGTTCTTATGCAGCACTTTTTCTCACACTCAATAAAGCTTATCTTTTGGCAAAATTCGCCAGAAATAGTTTATTTAAGCGTGCTTCAGTCACATAAATCAGAAACATGTCGTAGCAACATGCTTACTACTTTTGACCTTGATCTCCTTTAGTTAACCGAGTCTGGAAGCATTTGTCACTGTTCAGATAGTAGAACTTAACAGAAAATAATAGGTTTCATCTAATAAAACTTTACTGTCACATGCAGAGATAGCGGCGGCTATACGCCTGAAGATTTCAGCTCTAAGAACTTTCGCAGGAATACAACTCGGGATAAAGCAATAAATAGAATGCGTACAACCAACAGTGAGCATTATAATAAAAGGCAACACACAAATCCTTTTACAACAACACACAAATCCAAATACTCGATATCGAAAAAAGCCAATATATACTACAGGCATTACATTATTGTAAATCCTTAAGAAATCCTTAGAGCTGAAATAAGTAGTGCCTTAAGAGGCTTGACAAAATTTACGCCAGTGCATAAAAAAACGTAATCTAACAAATATCTTGACTGCTTTTTAGAAATTCGTTAAGATTGGCGACAAATTCTCATGTTTTGTTTTGGTTTTTTTTTTTCGCTTTCACTCTCTCTCTCTCTCTCTCATGTAGCTGCTGTCGTGATAACGTTCTTTGTCTGTTGGCTGCCTTTTCACATACAACGCTTGTGGTTCCTGTACGGTCAGGAATATGATAACTTCGATGAAATCAACGAGTGGATGTTCTCCATAACCGGTTTCGCTTATTATGTGTCATGGTAAGATATTTAATCCAGAAACTTAACTACTTAGAAACGAACACTTAACACAATATTTCTCAACTAATATTTAAGATAGTGTAAGTCACATATTTATTTATTGAGAACTGTTTGATTAACCCATTATAGCACAATTAATCCTATACTATACAATGTGATGTCGCATCGCTATCGTTTGGCCTTTAAGGATACTTTGTGTGGCAAACGCAAGAGTGCCTATTACAACAATGGTTTCGCCAGGGATCAATCGAGTTTTCGAGAGACAACAATTGCAACTAGTTTGGGTGGCAGCACTTCCAACGACCGGGTACATTCAGTAAGTAATAAAAACAATAAAATTTAAATTGATGCCTGAATAATTGCCGTCAAAAAAATAACAATAAACAGACAAGATTTCAGTTTTGTTCAGAAAAATGAAACGACGGACAATTTAAACATTTTTTTTTAATTTCATGACGTTCATTGAGTTTTGGTCAGAAAGAAAAAACATAGTTTGTAGTCCAGATTCCGCATTTGTGTCAATTTGACACAACGTACAAATTCATTTCTCTAAATTTTTAGAGCGGCTTTGTAATCGACAAAGAGATGATGTGTGGCAATTTGTTTATCTAGGGCAGTAACGGGACAATCAGTTTCAGCATCGACATCATCGAGTGTGCGTTATTTTATTTTGGCTTTGCATGCAATTGTTTTTGTAAAGTTCGCTGGAAAATGTGCTGAACACTGAACGAGTGCGATTTGTGTTGTTGTTTTTTGCAGGTATTCTTTGATTTGGGCTCATCGCAAAGACAAAATGAAGATAGAAAATTTGTATGAAGGGCCACGCGGGCCATACGGGCAACTACGTGGGCATGTTTGATCTCGGGTCTTCTCCAAGAATCGCCGAAGCGTAAATAGTAAATTTTTCAGGTCTGAAGTCACACTTTTAAGGTCCAAATTGAAATTCCAATTTATTAAAACGTGAACACCTGCCGTATGGGCTTAAGTTCACGTTGCTCCATGGCAATGGCGTCGGGGTTCATGGAATTTTTGCCCAACAGATAAACCTTTAGGACGTTAGAACCATGCTAATAACAATACAACATCCATCCAACCATCTCCTGGGCGTCACTTCTATGACTCCAGACGCAACCAACATCCTTTCCTAGTAGTTTCAACACCGGTTAGCACCATATTTTAGTGTATATATAAATTAATAAATATACTGTATGGATAGCAGCCAATGTTGGAACGCAACAGTACCAATTATGGATGATTAGTTGGGTCACCATCCACATTTATTGCTGGAAATTGGGACCCATCTAACATCTCTGCCACCTGGTTGATTAAGTGCAACTCCACGCCGATCACACAGACCTGTTCGCGACATTGAACTACCACACCCAGCACGATACTCCCCAAAGAGCCAGCCCTGCGATAGTCTCCCCGGGCAAAAGGGATTTATCTCGATACGCACTAACACACACCGACGCATGCACCAGAGATCTGCATGAATGGATTCATTTGCTGTTTCAAGTTCCTTTAATTTTTCAACTCCCTGCAAGTCGAGGCAGGCAAACAACAAGTTTGCGGCAATCAGAGGAAGCAAAAATCAAGTCGCCAAATGTAGAAAACTTGAAATGTAGAAACTTGATATGTAGAAAACTTGAAATGCAGAAACTTGAAATGTAGGGAAAAAGCAATTATTTTGCCTACAAATCGTTAATTATCAAGTCTTTTTACGAAGTTCGTGGAATTAACTTCGTGTCGTCAGTGCAAACTTCGTTTCTCGATTTGAGAAAACAGTTTAACTTTTAAGAAGTGTCGACCACAGCAATGGCAACTGTCTCATTTACTCTTTCGTGTAAACGCAAAAAGACGAAGTGTTGCTCCACACTCGTCTGTACTACGCGCAGTGTCGCCAGATGAAATTACCATGAAAATTCTCTTTTTCTCACACTTAATTCTCACAAATTACCACACTCGCAAAATACCTCAAATTACCACAAAATCCCTCAAATCTTCTTTTGAGGTATTTTGAGGTATTGTGGTATTTTGTGGTAATTTGAGGTATTTTATGGTATTTTGAGGTATTTTGTGGTATTTTGAGGTATTTTTTCCCACGCGTGGTAAATATCGCTCATCTGGTATTTTTTTTCCCACGCGAGAGATTCTTACCAGAGATTTGCACAAGCCCAATCGTCATTTTTTGCCACTCGAATAACAATCGTCGTTTGCCACAATCGCACATAAAAATTAATGCACGCATACCGCTCGAGTTCGTAAACAACGATTGGTGGTAAGCACAGTTTGTAACGATTGCGAATACATACAAAGGCACCATCCAGACAATGCAGACATTCGGATGCTTCGCTTAACACTCGAGTGTCTGTTGCTGCAGCGATTGCCATCACCTAACTCTTTCCACTCCGCAACAATACAGCATGTGTCTGTTGTTGTTTATTCTTGTCGTTGTTGGTAAATATAGCGCTTGTTACGCTGAAGGCTTCTCGTTGGTTTTTTTGCGTATTGTTTCGTCACCGACTGCTTTTTTATGTTAATAATTCCTTATTGTACTACGTATTCAACGATTTGTTGTTGTTGTTGGTTTTTTGTTGTAATTGTTGTTGCACTCTTCAAAAATCACTCTTTGGCAATCCCTAGTTTAGAACATTGTTTGTCATCCCATAGCCATGCGTGTACGGCACAAATAGTTTTTTTTTTTTTGGCGGCCTCGGTAATCAACTGAAATTAAAAATTCATCAATATTTACATCTTGAAGTTGTAGTTGATGGTAGAGAAGTTTGTGGATGAGATTGCGTTATAACTTGAATTGACTGAGGTAAAGGCATAACACTTGCCTCTGATTCAAATTCACATGTTTCTTTGGCTTTCCACCACGCTTAGAACATCCTACACGTGTTTCACTTGATTGCCCTTTCCTTCCGCTTCGGAAAAAAATGTCTCGCTTCGTTGGGTATTCTTGATTCGTAGGCAATCGTAATTGCGACCAATCGTACTCTATGGTATTCGTATCCGCAGCGATTGGTGCATGTATTCGCGCATTAATTTTAATGCAGAAGGCACATTCGGTGCTCGTATATTGAGGATATATTCGAAACGCCATTTGAATGCAATCAAGCTGTTCTCTGATTCTTACCACAAAATACCACGGGTAATACCACATCCCACAATCGTTGAAAAATACCATAAGTACTATTTATCGTGCTTTTCTGGCAACTATGACTACGCGGTCGACACTGCTTTAAAGCACTGAATTGAAGTATGTTTGTTTTTTTTTTGTTGTTGTTGTTGTTTATTTTTTATTTTGTCACTTTGTATAGAAAAGTATAACTAGGCGCTTATCAGTGGCTTTCTGCTGCAGCGCAGTCGCATAGACTTGAAAACAGACTTGAAAAGTAGAAAGGTTAATTGATTTTTTCTACCAATTAATGTAGGGTAGAAACAAAATAAAATCAAGTCTGAATTATGATTCGTTTTTCAGAAGCAAGTTGTAGCTTGTAGGGTAGAAACATATCAAGTTTCTACAAATCAATTCGAAACTTGATTATTTTCAAGTTACTTAATTTTCAATTGACTTGTTGCAGATTTCTGATCTGCACCCATTGCTCATGACAGTGGTGGCAAAAGCTATTGGATGTTCTACAGACTACATCGCATTTGACTGTGTGTGGCCCGTGGTCACCACTTAATTGCACCTTTTCAATCTGACACTCCGAGGCTACTAAAATATACTTTTCACCTCGGAGTATCAAACTCTGACACCTTGTTATACACCAATTCATATACAATTATTACCATCGTATTACCAGCCTTAAATAAGACTATCCATAAGACCAATGCCAATGTGCTAGTGAATTGTGATCGTACGTCTGCAGATTTAAGGATCATTGCTATTCCTTCGTAGGCATACGCTACTGTTGATCAAATCAAACGGTCTACTAACAAATTTTAAGGATCATTGTTATTCCTTCGTAGGCATACGCTACTGTTGATCAAGTCAAACGGTCTACCTACTCCACAAATTGGGCTATCAACTCCAGGATCTGGGTAGTCCCTCTACATATTCACAGGCCTACAATCGTCCTCCTTTATCCTGGCTTTGGATAGGCTGCTCCTGAGAACAGGCGGAGTTTGATAAGGTCCAATCAGTTGGTTTACAATTTCAGTCTTTCACATAATACGCTCGACCTTATATGTGATATTAAGAAGGCTTTTCCGATGGTAGTTAGCTCAAATCCTATTTTCCCAAAGAAAGACCAACTTCTTGTGGATTGGGCAGAGCACACTTAGGTTCCAATTGCTTAGAATGGGTTCTTCTGACTATATTTTGCATTAAACCTCATAACCGGATATGGGCACCACTACATTTAGAACTTCTGCAAGTTCTAAACACTTGTTTCTGTGTTTGTCTTTTGTCTTTGATTCGTTGTTGCATTTTGTGTTACTACATAAGCCTTTGCTCTCAATTCTTACTCTCATCGCTCCCAGAGCGCTCTCTGCCAATAGCTGCTCACAACGCTTTTAAATAGAGCTTCGCCTCCATTCTTGAAGAGTTTAGCAGGTATACCATCGGCTCCTCTTTCTTTGTTGTTTTTAAGTCGATTTATAGCTTTCAAGACTTTAATATAGTCGGACAAAGGGGCTTCAACACTGTCATCCGCATTGTCTTTTCGGGATATTATCTCTATTGGCAGGTAGGCCATCGGCTTTTGTGGCTTTGTTGTTTTTTGATCGAGTCAAGGCTTTCAAGACTTTGTTATAGTCGGGCAGTGGAACTTCAATGTAGTAATTTACAATTGTGGTTTCCGGGATAACATCTCTATTGGCAATGACACCATCGCTCACACACTATCGATTTCTATTGGGATATTCTGCCGTCCTAAGAAAGAAAGCCACATTTCCATTTTATTAGTTTTGGGATATTTAGCTTTTAAGTTTTTTATCTTTCGTTTTTTACACTAAAAGTTGTAGATGTGGTCACTTAACTTAACTTTTACCGTCATTTCCAGTTGGAAATGGAACTTAACACAAAATCAGACACTCATTCACGGTTTCGAATTTGCCCTTGTCTCAGTTTTGGAATTTTAGCGTTTGTGACTCTCTTTCGCCACAGACAAAAATATTTTAGCTCTTAAGGTAGATCTAACTTCATGAAAAATCTTATTAATAAATTCTTTTTCTTATTTCTTTAGGTACGCGGTCGCTCCGTACGCCTGATGAATAACGTCAAGGATCGTGATTCTATTAAATCTAACAGCGCTTTATGGTCGAAAAAAAACGAATTTAAGATGCCAATGCAGCAGGTGAGTTTTCCATCAATTTTTCACAAAATTTAAAAAAAAAAATAATTATTTATAATAAGGACTTTACTCTAAGCTTACCTTCATTAATTTAAACCTGAGAAACTTAAACAAATTTAATAAAAAATTACTTGACGCTCACAAAAGAATTCTGTGTCAATAAAATAATCTATTGACATTAACTGTCGCATATCTTTTAATGACAGCTCGCACAGGCGACGTTGTTCACCATGAATTTAATAAAAATATTTCATGCATTCCTCCTCCATCTTTTCCTTGGAAATCGAAGCATTGTATTTTATCGTATTCCCAGATATTAATAACAATTTATTGTTATTTCAAAACTATCGACCAATTTTAAATTAAAAATCACATAACAAACACAAAGGAAGGAGCTTTATAATAAAATAAACAGAAAAATATTATATCTTCTGAATAAAACTTACAGCAATGGCTATAAAAATATTTCTTTAAAGCCAGAAAATCAGCGCCAATATCAACTTTACAACAATATTAAGCATGTCACACTCATGTCAAAAACAGGGAAAACAAAAATAAGAGGAAAAAAGAAAAAAAGAATAAATTCAACAATAGAAACTTAAAGGAACGTTATGTCATTAAGATATGAGGAAAGTTATGATACGACAATAAAGGTTAAATCTTTGACCTTATAAGAAAAATAAGAAGCCAAATTAATCACGTCATAGGGTGGTGATGCTTAAACAACAAAACGCGCTCATAATAAGCGCTTTGGTCAATTTCATTTTGAGATAACAACGATTGTTCCTTGACCTAATAATAAAAAATTTAAATATTTTGATTCCATGACAGCACGGGAGAAATCGCGTCAACGCTAACTTTACAACCCAAGGCAAATTCAAAAGAAAAAGCAAACGCAAAAGCAAAAAACAAAAGATTATACAAAAGCAAATTCAAAAGGAAGAGCAAAGTGAAAACCAAGTAAAAACAAAGATCAATAAAACAATTAAAATAAAAAAATAAAATGATAAGAGAAACACTTAACAAAATACAATTATATATGAACAATAAATACTATAAAAAAAATTTAAATAAGAGCACAATAGCTTAAATAGACAAAAAAAAAGCAAATTAATAAAGAAAAAATAATTTAATAACAATAACATTACACATAAAACTTAAACTAAAACTTAAAAATAAGATACAGAATATAATTAAATTATCAAAAATGGAAATTGAAAATAAAAATTAGTAAAAAATAAAATAACATTAATAGTGTAATAATTCAAACAAAACTAAAAATAAATTAAAAATATAGCAAAAAAAAGGTCAAAAATGAAATTAATAAAAAGAAAAATATTAATAAAATAACACTGAAAATAAAAAATTTTGAGAAAAATACAATATAAGATAAAAAATACAATACAAAAACAAAAAATTGAAATTAAAAAAATTAATGAACAAAAATTAAAGTATATAATACAAAAAATTAAAACAAAACTAAATAAAAACAGATAAAAATAAGAAAAACAATTTGGAAAAAAATTAAACTACTAATAATATGCATGCAAATTAAAATAAAAATAAAAAAAATTTATGTATTAAAAATATAGCAATATCAATTTTACAATTCACAATATACAAATACTAATAAAAAAAAATAAAATACTAATAAATAATGAAAATTTATTTGAAAGTAACAATAATAAAACTAAAAATAAAATAAACATAAGTTAAATAAAAAATAAAAAAAATAATATAAAAAAACAAACAAGAAATAAAAAATAAAAAAATGTCATTTAATTAAATAAAATTTGATAAGAAATTAGAAGGGGTAGAAGAAGAAGAAGAAATTAGAGGAAAATATATTAAAAAATTTAACACAAAAAAATTAGTAAAATAAACACAAGAATCTTAAAAAAAATAAAACAAAATAATTATAAGAAAAAAAAACCAAAGATAAAATCAACTGTGAAAACAAAAATAAAAAAAATATTTAAAAAAAAATTTCAATAAAATTAAAAACTGTAAAAATAATAAAAATAAAAATATTAATTTTCATTTAATAATTAACTAAATATTATGGTTATAATTATAAAGTTTCTTATAAACTTAAGTTATAAATAATAATAACTAAAAATAATAATTAAAAAGTTAATAATAAATAAATAAATAATAAATAATAAAATAAGCATAAATTTAAAATTTTTTTATTTTTATTTTTTTATAAATTTATAAATCCATATATAAATAGACGTAGGCAGAAAAGTAAAGTTCTGGGACGCACATTGGAAAGAGAGGTGTGGCTCCGCACATACAGGGTTTTCCAATAGGGACTTGACAACTTTGGATTAAATTTCTAAACGCACCCTTTCACTAATCATCAAACTGTCACTATCAATTTATTCAGTAAACTCAACATTTTCATCAGTTCACGAACGAATAACGTCCGCACATTCTAAAAATTTACTACCGAAATACGGAATTGGTAATAGCAACTTTAAGAGCTTTAACTGCAATTTTCGGTCATAATTCTCGCCCTAGTAGACAGACAATAACAAGTTTAGTGCAAAATTTTTGAGTCAACATATTCGTTGTGTGATTTTGCCGGTGTCAATGAGACAACGGGTTGGTCGAAGTGTCGAACATATCGCTGCCGTTCAGGTGTCCGTAGCAAACGATATAAAACAGTCAATTCCACGGCGTTCTCAAGAATTGGGCATCGCCCAAAACACTTTATGGCGAATTTTGCGTAAGGATCTTGGTTAACACCCATACAAGATCAAGCTGAGTCAAGAATTGAAGCCGATGGACCATTTGAAGCGACGTACGTTCTCCGATTGGGCTATGGAAAAGATGCGCCAAGATGATGATTTCATCGCAAAATTATCTTCAGTGACGAAGGTAATTTTTGGCTCAATGGGTTCGTCAATAAGCAAAATATGCGTTATTGACCGGGTGAAAATCCACATGTGCTTCATGAATCACCACTTTATCCACAAAAAATAACTGTTTGGTGCGGTTTGCATGCCGACGGCGTCATTGGACCATATTTTTTCGTCGACGATAACGATCGTTACGTTACTGTGAATAGCCATCGTTATCGCGCCATAATTACCGATTATTTTTGGTCCGAATTGGAAGATATGGACTTGGACGACATTTGGTTCCAACAGGATGGTGCCACAAGCCACTCAGCCCACCTCACAAAAGATTTATTGAAGAGTACGTTTGATGAGAGTGTTATCTCAAGAAATGGGCCAGTCGATTGGCCGCCTCGTTCTTGCGATTTAACGCCTCTAGACTATTTTTTTGGAGCTACTGTCAGGAGTAATTGGTCTATGCCAACAAGCTGACGATGTTGGAAGAGCTCAGAGCCAACATTGATCGCGGAATAGCGGCCGTTTCAGCCAAAATGTGTGGCCGAGTATTAATAATTGGGTCCAACGAACCGAACGCTGCATACGTGCCAGCGGTGGCCATATGAACGAAGTCAAGTTTCATTCATAAATGTTTTGATTGTACTTCAAGCCTATAAGAAACTTTTTGAAATATCTCAAATGGTTTGCGTTTTATTTAAAAAAAAAATTGTCAAGTCCTTATAGGAAAACCCTTTATATTAGAGAGCGAAAAAATCTCAAAATAAGGGCAATGTTTTGAGGAGAATAATAATTTAGAAATTTAGCAACTATTTATGAGCGTTATAATTCAGAGTTAAAATCTGAATATTTTGAGAAAACTCTAAATTTTATGAGTTGAATCATATTCAAAATAAAAACTTTTTTACAAAAAAAAAACCGACTTCAAAATCACTACAAAGTAAAAAATAATTTTGAATAACTTTTCCCATTTATTTCTTGGTCATATTTAAAAAGCTATTTATATGTTTTATAATATTGGAAATCTTATCATTTTCATTTTTTTTCTTTTGTTTTATTATCATCAATATATTAATTGCTTTATGTACATAAAAGCCTTGAAGTCGGCGCTTATCTTACTATGTCGAAATCTTTTTATTTTAATTTTTTCTAATTTGTTTTATCATAAAAATATTATTAACTTTATGAATATAAAAGCTTCTTAGCGATTTTTTTTCTTTCAGTAGGCAATTTTTGAGTACGCTGAATGTAGCCAATGTGTTCCATGCATTATTTGTGCAGCTGTTACACACTATGTCATATTCAATATGAGCTTTACAAGATCACCCTACAAGCTCAGTTTAGTGAGAATTTTAATGTGTACAAAGCTTTTAAAGTTACTACAGTGTCGCCAAGGCACCAAATAGTGCACGGATGGTAAAAGATCATGATTGTGTGTCAAAGATGAGCGCCGACTTTTATGCTATTTTATTGATGATAATAAAACATATATTATTATATTATTATTAATAGCTTTTAAAATATGACCAAGAAATGAATGGGAAAAGTTATTTAAAATTATTTTTACTTTGTAGTGATTTTGAAGTCGGTTTTTTTTTTTGTTAAAAAGTTTTTATTTCTTCCTTTTTAGAGAATATGAAATATTTTATGTAATAGTATTTATTCTTGAGGAAAATGTTAAACATGAAACTTTGTTCTTAACAAATTTGATTTATTAATTCCTGAAAGCTTGTTGGGTATTTTCCATTTCTGCTTCTTTACAATTTGTAGTGCCATGCCCTTTCTCTAATCCCGCCTACTTTATTTGCCGTACCTTATAATGATTCTACCTAGCCCTGTGCTAAATTTCCGTTTCCAAGTATCAATATTAACCTTAATATAGTACTTTTCTTAAAGTGCTACACCCTGTGTACAATCCCGCTCACTTTTTTAATGATTCCCTACCCACCTACTTGCATTCCAAATATTAGTACGCTAGTCTCAATATTAACTAAGATATAGTATTTTTATAATATTGACACGCCCCTTTGTTGAATAACGTATACTTTTTTTGGCCGTAATTTGTAGTAACTTTACCTACCCATGTACTAAATTTCAGCACCCTAGTGTCAATATTATTCGATATATAGTATATTTCTAATATTGCCACACCCATTTGTCGAATAACGTCCAGTTTCTTTACAGTAATTTTTAAAAATTGTGTCTACCCCTGTACTAAATTTCAGTACCCTTGTGTGAATACTATTCGAGATACAGTGTTTTTCCAATATTGCCACACCCCTTTGTCAAATAACGCCCACTTTATTGACCGTAGTTTGTAATACTTGTGCCTACCCCAGTATTTTTACTGTAAATTTCAGTACCATAGTGTCAATATTAACTGAAATACAGTGTTTTGTCTTATATTGACCCGCCCCTTTGTCGAATATCGCCCACTTTTTTAAAAACGGACCTCCGCGTTCATGGTATCTATCTGTTGACAAAAAATTACGGAAATCGGGCAAGTTCTTTAGGAATTTTCGATGTACATACATTTAAAAAAAAAAAAAAAAAAAAAAAAAAGCGGACAAACCAACGAAATTGAGAACCTCCTCCTTTTTGAAGTCGGTTAAAAATTACCGCTATCACTGAACGACAAAGACTTCAATTGAACTTCAAATGGTTAAGAATTTTTCAAAATAATACCGTAATTAGTGTTCGAAATTACCAAAAAAGTCATGCAATAAAATTTTGAAAACTTTTAAAGCATTTGTTGGCATATGGTTGGATCTGAAATCGAAAATATTTGCAAAACGAATATGTTAAGGACACCTTTCCACTCAATTTAATTATTTCCGAATCGTGGCAAAAAATGTAAAAACTCTAAAAAAAAAATTAATAAAAAGTTCTAAGGAACTTGATTGAACTAAATCTAAAGAAACAACAAAAATTAAATTTAACTTGGTAGCCAGGATTAATTATGCGCTGGAACAGCTAGAAGCAGCTGGGGCTCTTAAGCTTATATAATTCATTTGAAATGCGTAACTGTAAATTAAAATAAATATGCTTTGAAATAAGTTTAAAAGTAAATAAAGTATTTCATAAATCATTTTTGTGCGTAATTTAAACCGACGTTAAAAAATAAAAGCCATGCTTGCCGCTAATGCCAAGAATCTCAAATAAACAGAGATGAAAAAAAAAAGAAAAAAAAAATACAGAAATGTATAAATCACTCTGCTAAACCGCAAAAGCTTAGATAACTTTAAACAAAAAATGAGCTGAAATATTTTACGGCGATTTAGTTGGACAGAGTTTTGCATTTCAATACGTTAAATTGTAGGGAAAAAGACCACAATGCTGCGTGAAAGAGTGAGCGAGAGAAAAAATAACAGCGACAAATTGCGTAAATTGAATTTAAAAGCTAAACAGCGAAAAGTTTTGCACAAAAATCAATTCAATGGAAAACAATTTGCTGTGCATTTTATTTTTCTGCTGCATAATTTTAGGGGTGCGGAATGGAAATTCACAGAACAGCGCATTCAGTTTGTGTTAAGCCAATTAGAGAGAAAGCTTTTTGAATTAGAAAAAAATTATTGCACTAGTAACAAGAATCCTTTGGTTAGAGAACTGAGAGTATTTAAGTAGATCTATTGTTTTTAGAAACACAAACTTTTATGGGCTCTAACTGACTTCTCTACAAGAGATAGTAAGGCACAATGGGTCAACGATAGTGTATTTAAAACCAGTTCAATTTTTGAGGTATGACAGTTTTGAAATTTAACGTTGAAATATTTCAGTTTCACAAGACACTTCTTTTTCAATTAAAGCAAAAATAAGCACAGACACTTCTTTTTCTCCTAAAGCAAAAATAAGCATCTAAATAAAAATCGTATCAACAAGAGATGTAGGATTGCAAAGGATTATTATTTAACAGCTAGTCGCTTGCCAGTTGTAAAATCTTGACATTTGGCATTTATAAACGCGGGACTTACCACGAAATGCTATACAATGAAAGAAAGAACAGAATTCGTTGAATTTTATAATTAAAACTCGCGTTCAATCACAGTTACGTTGAGCAAAATTCGAGCAAATTTTCCTCGCGTAATTATGTGCCTTCTAAGACGTGTGTACGCCATATAAACTGCATTCAGCAAGCACAACTGTTGTTTAACTGTTGAGCTCAACACGTTGAATAAATGTATCAGAATAATAAGAGAGACAAGGTTTCACAACATTTTGAGCTGATTATAAACTGATACTTATGCTTTCAGCATTCACACACTCAACAGTTGCACAACAGTTGTACCTGCTGAACGCAGCCATAATCAAAAACTTTACATGAGAATGGCTCAGCGCAAAATGTCAAAATGCCGACATAACTTCGTCCCGGACATGCGACCAAAAATATTGGAGCAGTCTTGTGTTGGCGAAAGTTCGGCCACCAAAGTGTTGGCAGCCGTTGCCGAATGTGCTAATGAGTGCCTGAATGCCCATTTTAGGAACTGCGAGGTCCAAATTTCGAATCCTAGCTAACACAGATTTTTTTTAATTTTAATAAATTTTCCTAATTGAAAAATCTCGTTACCTCTCTGCAGACAAAGCCAAGTCTCAGAGCATAAATAATGCCATCTAAAGCTTCCTGAGAACATGAACATTAGATGGGTTTTTTTTCCAAAAGTGTTCCAGAACCTCCTTGCAAGGCCAGATTCTGAATCCTGGATGTAATATAAGCATGTGACGCGAAAAAAAATCCAGAAAACTCGCAAACTGGATTGGCGCCGCTAAAAAACGTTCATTTGAAGAAGTATAAAATGGATGTTTCAAATCGAGTTTCCTATTTAAATTCAAGTCCTACAAAAACTTTTGACTATAGCATATCCTAATGTAAAATCGTTTGCTGAACCCAAATATGCCATCATATTCTTAAAAAAAATTAGTCCTTGACCCAAAATTGGCCTACTTTATTAAGAATTTCCTAATTTTTTCTTTTGATTTCGAAAAAGATGCTTTACCTTCGCCAAGGTCGCTACAAACAACATTTTAAGAAGTTTAAATGCAAACGGTAAAAATAAGTGCAAACGGGTGAAAAAATCTGTGTTCGTTTCTTAAAATGTTACATTTATATAGGGAAAAAATGGCACATTTCTTGTTCTGCGAAATTTTTTGAGGGGAGAATGTTGCCCTGAAAATCAGCTGATTGCTTTAAACGAAAATATTATGAAATGCGTGTGTTAGACAAGGTTAAATATATGCATTCATAATTTGACACTTCAATAATATTTTTAATAAAGCAAATTTTTTATTTTTGGCGCACACAAATATATCAGCTGATTGAGTAAGCAGGGTAGTGTTTTGTGTTCAAAACCTGCACTTTTTGAGGGTTGAGTGCAACACTTGAAAAATGTTGCACTGTGGTAGGGCAACATTTTTTTGTAGAAACGAAAACACCAATAGATTTAAATTCAAATAATTAACAAAAAAAAACCAATAAATGTTATAAAATCGTCTTTAGCAGTTTTAATAAAATGAATTTTTTCGACAATATTTAGAAATAATTCTAAGCATCCATTCCTATCCATGTTGCGATCAATATCACGATATTCTAATTTGTAGGTCCTAGGATCTAGGATATTGTGACATTGATCGCGACATGAATTGAAATATAGACTTAGAAATGTTTCTAAATATTGTCAACATTTAGTTCATTAAAACTCCACTAGACGGTTTCGTATATTCAGAAGCATCAAGAGGGAGCACTCAGCATTTGAATAGAGATGAAAGTCGAGTCTTGGTTTTTGTTCACATTGCTTTAAACAACAATTTAACACAATAATTAGAAATACTATATTAAATAAGGAAAGTGTTCGTAATGAACCAGGTAATGAGTCAAATTGGACAGAACAACAAAATTTCAGGGAATGTTTATTAAGAGTATCATTAGAAGAACTGTCTACAAATCAAATTTTTAATCAACAATCAGCGTTCATTTTTTTTTACACTGGACCCCCGGTAATCCGGCCCCTGACTAATTCGGCACCCACTGTAATCCAATATTTCCATTATTATTGAATATTTTTTTGACAATCTTCGCTAATGTAGATAATGCATTATTGAACAGGTTACTTACTTGTACTTGTATTGATTGATATATATATTATGATTTTATTCATAATTTTTGATTATTTTAGTATGTACATTTATTTGTACACAATTATTTCCTAATGTAAAGTTATTATTGTTTGTAAGTTCTATAGCATTAATAACTTCAATTTTATAATAAAACGTAAGCTTTCTATTGTATTGTTTAATTTACTTAATTTGACACACATAATGGAGTATGATTTGTACTTCAGAGTATAACATACATAACTTTATCATTTTTCTTTTAGCATTGAACCAAGGTTTTAGGTGTAATACCTATTCAGTCAAGTCTGCTTTGGTTCGAAATGGGGTGGTAGATTAGTGTGAGCGAAGGGTGCATCAATTCAATTCAATTCAAGTAATAATTCAATCTCATCCATAAACTACGACTCCAAGTGGTAAATATTGATGAGTTTTCAATTTCAGCTGATTACTTAATGAAAGAAAATTCCAAACGCGAAAGGTCAAAGCGTAGGATCATGTCCTAGCTGGGATTCGAACCCGGGACCTCTGGGGTGGCAGTTGATCACGTTTGACGCACATTTACCGCATTTGTTACCATTTGCGTTAACGCATGTTACCATTTGCGTTATCAATGTTACCATTTGTCACTTTGTGGCCAAATTGTATGTAAACTGTAAACTTCCGGTACATTTTTAGACACATTTTTGAAAATTTTTAACGTGAATAATCACAAAAAGCGCTGAAATTGAAGAATACAACATTTAGAAGCTGAAAAATGTTGGCAATGCTGTGACAATCATGAATGCTTTACACACCCACGAGCGTTGTTGGACTCCTTCGACGATGCAAGAGGTTTAAACCAAAAATTGAGACTTAAATTAATGAGTCAAAATCTATTTTCTATTAGTAGGACTGTGCAATGGGCCACAGGTGAGGTTGTTGAAATTTTCTATAACAATTGCGAAAGTTGCCGATTTATAGAGGAATTTCCTTTGTGCATTATGATTAAGTTTCCCAATTATTCTAGACCAAAATACAACAATTTAAATGTTCTACTTATTTATTCCGTAGTGGTATCATTCAAAAAAGGATCAACCAATTTTACTCGCAAGAAATTTTCACTATAACTTGCGTATGCCATTTATATTAAAAATTGCAAAGATTAATTCTCAATCAATCAGTTTTGGATATAAGAGAAAGGGAATTTAGGTTATATTCCTTATGGTAGGCTATTCCTTATGATAGGCTATTCCTTATGATAAGAAAATAAATAAAAAGAAAGGATTGGTTCAAAAACGCCAAGAATACAATAAAATATTGTATTTCCACTAAAATATATTAACATTTTTTTGTAATTGAATGTTTGAGATCTGGTCATTTTATTGACAAAAAGTAGAATCCCCATTTATTTGAAATAACAAAACCTATTTAATATCTTTGTTTATATAGTTTTTAGAAAAATCTATTGGAGCTAGAAACTCAACTAAATTGCCTCCACAACGTACCAATTTATGTGGCTAGCTAGCAAGCGCGTAAGTGTTTGCTAAGCGACTGCTACGACCTAGTATACTACGTTACTCTATGAGGGGGAGGGGAGAGGTTTTGAAATGCACTACGAAGAGTAATGGAGAGGGAGGGTGGGGTAAAAAAAAGTTGAAAATCGGTAACGTAATTTATGAACGACCCTAAGTACTTTATGAGTATCACCGAGTCACTGAGCAAATTGAGTATAAGTATTAAAAGTATTTATTTATGTTAAGATGATTTAGATTCTCTTGTACGCAGACGTGCTTGATGCACTCGTGCCTGTGAGAGAGGATAAGATATGAGTAGCATGAGTTTAGGGTTGAATATTTACCTTTTTTTTTGTTTTTTTTTTTATTTACCTATACTTATTTTTAGTGAGTATACACTAAACCTCTGCACAAATGCACTCGTTTTTTCCACAACAGTAGATCCAACAGTGCAGAGTTCAGAGCTTGACAGAACTCTGTTAGTCAAGCAGAGCGTATCCGAGTCATTTAATGATAACAAACGAACACTGCAGAGCACTCGTCAGTTTCAAATCAAACCATGTTCGCCGTTTGCTTTAACAGAAGAATCACTTACAGCGAAATATGCATCAATCACACCTAACACAACAGAACCTTGGCGAAGTAATTATTTCTACCAGTGGCAAATAGAAATTTTATTTTTACGAATTCGGTGCTTGGGCGAACGCTAGGTAAAAATTGGTCGCTGAATCCGAATCCGATGTCAGATTTTCAAAAGTATGATATTTTAACAATAGGGCTGCCACCTAATAATTTTTTTTAAAGTTTTAAACATTATCTAACAGTTTGAAGGGGTCACTTATTTCGAATCTAATCTCGGAATTTTAAATTTAAGATGGCTGATAGGGTTGCCACCTAATTTTTTTTTATTTTTACGAATTCGGTGCTGGGGCGAATACTACGTAAAAATGGGTCGCTGAACCCGAATCCGTTGTCAGAATTTCACTATTGAATATAATAACAACTAATAAGAATTAAAAATAAAGTTAAAAAATGTGTGTTTAATATGAAGATATAACATATTCTGCATTTCGGTCTGAGAGACCGATGTTAGTAACCGTGTTATGAAATTCATATTAGTAACGGAAGGTTCAGGGGAAAAAAGCGTGGCTAGCATTTTTCTATGACCGAACATATGTCATTTGTTGAGGCCTTCAAAAACCTTCGGAGGTATCAGCTTCAGAGTGGCAAAATTATTTTGAAAATTGGTACAAAGGAATGCAAAAGTGTAGTGAGCATCTTGGAGAACCACGGTTTTTTCATTGTTAGGCGCAAGACTTAAAAGACAACCCTCGCAATCCTATTTTAATTGAAGACACATCTTGGTAATTGTTTGTTTTATTAAGAAACAAACCCTTTACCTCTAGTTGGTGTACCTGTTATAAACAATAGGAGGTATTTGGAAAGCTTGTTTCTAAAAATTGTAAAGCTTTTATTTTTTTAAAGCATTTTCAAACTGATTAAATTTGTTAAAAAAATTGAATTAATTTTCTTTACGCTGAGGGATTTTTCCCTAGGAAGTCAGAAAACGTCAGCCGCCTATTATTCGATTCGCTAAGGCAGAACCGGTTTACTCGCTGAGTGACTTAAATAGCTATAACTCCGCAAATAATTGAAATCTTACAAATTCCTTTGGAGAATATATTCTTAATGGTCTTATCTTTTAAAATATAAAAAAATATTTTTCAAAATTGTACTCTAGCATATCCCCTTAATATCCTAAATTAGCAAAAGAGAGTGACATGGTGCAACTCTAGCGAATTACTCAAAATGGGGGAAAATCGGGGAGAACCGGGAACACCAAGGTAAAGCCAAGATATTCATCTTTCATTTCAAATAAAGATCAACTCTGCACAAAGGTGGGAACGTTATTATAACTTCATGTGAAATTAAACTAAATATAAACAAAACACTGAAAAAATTGCACGTTTACTACACAAATATTTTGTAAAAAACTTTACTAATTGACATATTTTTAACACATTGTACAAAATACAAATATAGCTCTATTTGCCTGTAAAAAATCTAAAGGTAAAAATGTGGTTTTTCCCCTTAAATAGTACACTGGATTTATATGGCAATTGTCCGCCCCATACTTGTATACGGTTCACTGGTATGGTGGAGGGCCCTTGACAAGGAAACTGCACTTCACAAAATTGCAAAAGTTCAAAGAAGTGCATGTCTCTGTAGTACATGTGCATTATCCACAACCCCATCTAATGCTCTTAATGTCATACTTCACCTTCCTCCTCTAGATATCTTTGCCAGAGAGTGTGCTAACTAAGCAGCCCTCAGAATAAGAGAATCTGGAAATTGGATAGGTAACAGCTGCGGTCACACGGTAATTCTGAACTCGTCGGTCCCCGATAAAACTGATAACTTTGTACCTTGTTTAAATCTTGAAAATAACTATGAAATTTTCGACTATCCCTTCACGTCTAGACTGGGCCAACAAAACCCCCCTTAAAATGAACGGAATTAAAATCGTTACAGACGTATCGCAGCTTCACAAACAGATAGGGGGAGGAATTTGTTCCCAAGATCTAGAAATACAAGCTTCCTTTAGACTCCCAAACTATTGTAGTGTCTACCAAGCGCAGATGATAGCTATATATGAAACCGCTAAGATTTTAGGTAAGAGAGACCTTAGGGGAAAAAATATTTACATATTCTCAGATAGTCAAGCTGCGCTCAAAGCGCTGAACTTGCATATTGATAACTTTAAAACTCTCACTGAGTGCCGCAGATCTCTTAACGAGATGGCAAGGTTATTCAGGATCCACCGCATATGGGTACCCGGTCATAGGGATATCGAGGGCAATAATCTGGCTGACGAATTGGCAAGGAAGGTTACGACCTCGAACACCCTCTTAACCCTTCGATAAGTGACAGTTCCGGTGTCGTTAAACAAGTGACAAGGTCCCTAGGGACCTTCAATGAATTTTTTGAAGTTTTTATAATACACTAGTATCGCCTGTGGTCAAAATTCGACCATACCAAAATAGATTTTTCTCTTATTTTTTTTTTAAATTTATTGAAAAAAGCTTTGTAAAGTTAAAAAGAAGTTGGCTGTATGTGGACCCATCTGTGGATTTTGACAGTGTATCTTTGTCCTTACCCTTATCCTTATCCTTATTCTTGTCCCTATCCTTTCATTTGTTCCCAAACTAATAATTGAAGAGTCGACGCGAATAACGTTGTAAGCGACATATTAATCAAAAATAGTTTTTTTGCATATTAACGATAAAAATGCTCTAGCCTATTATAAGAGCACATAGTTTCTAAAATTCCATAAATTTTTGGACATTTACATGGCTCAAAGTTCGCCATTAAAACCGTTTTTTTTTTGCAATTCCTGAAAACGTATAATTTTGTCACTTACAATATTATTCGCGTCGACTATTCAATTGTCTTACTTCCTGTTCAAACTCTTCTTTTAATCCATGTCCAAATTCCTAACCTTAACCTTTTTCGAATCTTTTCCTAATCCTTGTCCAACTTTATTTCTAAATCTTTGTTTTAAATTTTGTCCTAAGTGTGTTTAAATCCTTGTTCTATTTCTTGTCCCTTGTTCTATTCCTTGCCAAATTACAGCCATGAAAGTGAGAGTGCATACACTTCTTTTAACCTGCAATAATCACATAATATATTTAATTTTTTTTTTTATTTTTTGGACCATCTCCTTGGCTCATTACCTTTCGACTGATATAAGAATCATGCCCTTTTTTGTATTATAAATATTAAAAAAGTGCACCACAAGATTTTTTGTTTGCGTATTAATATATACATAGATAACTTTGGAGTGGTTTAAAATATTTGAAAAATTTTTTCACAGAAATTGTTTTTTTAGCTGTAGAACTTTATAAAAAATACAAAAACAACACTTTGAAAAATGTAATTTTCATCAAAAAAATCATAGGGGGTAGCTCATGATTTCCGATGATAGAAACACTTAATTAAATTATGTATCAAAATGAAGCAATTGTTGCAAATAAATGATATGGTATATGAAAGAGTGTGAGAGAAGAAAATAGAAAAACAAAAAAAAAATTACAAAAAAAGAATGTCTGGTCTAATTTTTAAGCAAAAATTGAATATTTTAGAGTGTTTTTGAAAACAGCATAAGAAATTGAATTAGTGGGATAGCGGTAAATATTTTCTTATTTCTCAAAAGTAATTTAGTTAAACTTTCAGACAAAGAAAATTTTGGGAAAATCGATTGAAAAATGGCTGAGATATTTGCATGCAAAATCAAAATTTGAAATATCAATTGTTTTTTCTCATTCTGAGGCAATGACATTGCTTTAAGAAATGCATTGCATGGAAAAAATCTACAGGTTTCGAAATATTGCAATACTTTTGATGTCATAATAACGGGAAATTTTTTTAACATACTATTCGTGGAAAATATTAGCAAAAAGGTTTTCGTATACCGTTATTTTTCTCAACCAACGAATTTTCATACAAAAAACTTTGTACTGAAAACATCTAAAGTTTTCGAGATATCACAATAATTTTGATGTCAAAATAACGGAAATTTTTCAAAATTTACTATTTGTAAGCAATTTTACCATCACAATATATATTGACACTTGTTACATGAAATAGTGCTTATTGTAGGGTAACCGTAAACGATGGGGAAAAATATTAAATTTTTTTTTGCACATCTTATAAATGTCTAAATTTCTCTCTTATATCATGTTTTTCCATCTCTTATTGTTTAGCTTTCATTTAATAAATGCTCTTTTTCCGCTCATATTTGAGGTCAAAGGTCACCAATCTTATATTCAATCATACTGTGCAGCCAGGACTTTCATCTGATATCACATTCTTCATTTTACCTCTTCCCAGTTCTGAGATCCCTAACTAAAATTGATATAAACTTTCAACGTTAATATTTCGGGTCAAAGGTCATGAATTTAAAATCTAACATCATTCGGCACATCTATGGTGCAGTACCTTTCGAATGATGTACGTTTCATTGTCCTTATTCTAAAATAAATATTGAAAAAGTGTACGACAACATTCGATGTTTGCGTATTAATATATAAGATGTGTGTTTTTAGTGATTTGCATGTGGGTTTTTTTAATGCATTAAGTACTTACATACATAAAGAATGGTAACAAACAAATACAAAGGAAAAATAATAATAATTTTGTTGAAAGTTTATTATTTTTTTTTATTTTAAATCAAATATTAACAAAGTAAAAAAAATATGTTTGTGCTGCTGCTTACCCCCTACCCCCCCCCCCCCCCCTCCAGTAAAATACCCCAGATTTATGGGTATTGTAGTCCAGGATACCATTGGCTTTTGCTTTTCGCTCTGAATTTATTTCACAAGTGTAGTGCACTGTGGACAAAAGCAAGACCGATTTTTATTTCTTGGGCACATATCGTCGCTCGTATGACTAACCGACGTAACTAACATTTTTTGCGAAATTGAGTTAAAGGTGTCAATATATTTGTTTAATCATACTACATTACGTCAGAAAATATTAAAACTATAAATAAAACAGTTTGACTAAAAAACGTAAATGGCTTTGAGCGTATCTGACATATTATACGTTAAAACACATGAACCAAAAAAGAAAAACTGCTCTCCTGAACAATTAAGAAATTTCAGATACGTCAGTTAGTCATACGAGCGACGATATGAGCACAACGAAACATTGTCTTCGTAAAACCCAAACAATGAGCTGAAAACGGGACGTGCAGCACTTTTTAAAAACTCAGGCGGAAAAAATGTTTTATTTGAGCGTACTGTTCCAACAAATGCAGTCTTCTGTCTCATCAAAGACAGTGCCACATCCAACGATGAAAAAAAGTTGTCGGAATGAACTTTACGGCCGTATGAAGATATTTTCCAACCAATTGTTGTACAACATTCTGGCCCTGGTTAACTTTGCGCTCCTGACCTGGAAAATTTCCTGAGTAAATCACACCTTTGAAGGTTGAAGGACTTCGAGTAACACAACCACCATATTTTTATTCCGTACTTGGCTGGTTTTGACGGAATGTATTGCTTAAAACGTGTGCGACCTTTATACGGAAATAATTGCTCGTCCACGGTCAGTGAATCATGCGGATTGTAAGCTGTTGCCAAATTGGTCTGCAACATGAGCCATACATCATCAATAGCAGCAGTTGTTCTAGTGGTTAACCTCTCCGACCATGAGTTCACGTTATCAAAGCGTAAGTACATTTTTATAGCCATAAATCGATCAAATGACAATGCAGCTTTGAATATTGCGGCATGTGTTGAACCCCAGAGTTCCTTACCAGGCTCGGTGTTTGACTTAGACAGCCCAGCATACAAAACGATAGCCAAAAATGCATCAAACTCTTTAAGAGTCAATGGTTTCCATACCTTTTGTTTTGTAGGATTTGAAACGTTCCACGTAGCTGTTACTTGATTGGCTTTTCGATTCGTTTCGCGAAGGATGATATGTGCAATATCATATATTCGAATTTATAAAATAAAAGATATTCGAATTTTAACATCTAATTGCGAATTTGAAATAATCGTTTTAGTTGAAACGTGGCTAAATGCTGATTTTCTGGATGAAGAATTTTTCGATACAAATTTTTATCAAATCTACCGTAAAGATAGAGACGTAGTTAAAACTGGCTGCACGAGAGGTGGTGGTGTTCTTATTGCCGTTAAACGTAATCTTCGTTCTCGCTTGCTGTGTCTACAAAATTCCGATACACTTTTGGATCAACTTTGTGTTTCTGTTTCTGGAGTCTCTGGTGTTCTTCAATTATGTGTATCTTACATTCCGCCTTCTGGGTCTGCTGAATTGTATGCCGCGCATGTTGACAACATTGTCCACTTATGTGAATCGTCTGATATAGATGATCACTTATGCATTCTAGGTGATTTTAACCTAAGTTCTGTTGTATGGTCTTCTTTTGATAAAAATGGTATTCTTACTGCAAACAACGTAAATAAAGATCATGAAATTTACCTTATTGATAATCTCTTAAGTTATGATTTGCTGCAAATTAACTCCTTTGTGAATAAAATAAATAGAATCTTAGATCTTATTTTTATAAGTAAAAATATAAAATACATGCTCTCGATTTGTATGTTTCCGCTTCAGCCAGCCGATGTAAATCACATTCCATTAGTCTTGCAAATTGAATTCTATGAATTTATTAATAATAATGTCGAATCGTCAACTAATTTCAATTTTAATAGTTGTAATTTTGAACAGCTCAATTATTGCTTCCATCTTGTTGATTGGAATAACTTATTTTTACATAAATGTACAACTTCCTGCTTTGATATATTTAAATCAAATGTTTTCGATATCTGTTCCTCTCTTGTTCCAAAAATGAAACAAAGAATATATAAACTACCGTGGTATACTAAAGGATTAAAGAAATTAAAAAATCTAAGAAATAAATTTTTCAATCTTCATAAAATCACTAATAATTTTGAGCATAAAAACTTATATCAGCATTATATGAGGGAGTTTAACTTCCTTAATAAATTTTTGTATAAGCAATATATTTTACGTTCTGAAAGTAATATTAAATCGAATCCGAATTCATTCTGGCAGTTCGTTAAATCGCGAAAATCATCCTCTTACATACCAACCACCATGATTTATGGAAATAAAGCATCCAACTCAACTTTGGATTCTGCAAATTTATTTGCTGAATACTTTGAATCAAACTACGAATCTGATTTGGATCTGAACATGACTCAAAATTTAACCAACTACCAATCATATTTTAGTTTAGGAGACCTAAAATTAAATTTAAGCGATGTTATTAATGGAATTTCCAATCTTAAAAACTCCAGAAAATGTGACATTGATGGTTTTTCTTCCTTTTTCTTAAAAAATTGTATTTGCTCACTCCCAATGCCTCTTTTAGACATTTTTAATAAATCTCTCTCTTCTGGTGAATTTATTAACACATGGAAAATTGCAAATATCACTCCAGTTTTTAAAAGTGGTGCTAAGAACGATGTCACAAATTATAGACCCATCTCAAAGTTGTCAACGGTTTCTAAACTTTTTGAGAGAATAATTAAAGAAAAATTATATTTTCTTTTAAAACCTATTATAATTCCAAACCAGCATGGTTTTGTTACTGGCCGGTCTACGGTTACAAATCTTGCCCTATTTACAGAGTACTGTATATCGTCTTTTGAATGTGGCAGTCAAGTTGACGTCATATATACAGATTTCTCTAAGGCGTTTGATAAAGTATCTCACAAAATTTTGATAAATAAACTTTTAAATATTGGGTTCCATTCTAATTTCTTAAAATGGATAGAATCATATCTGAGTAATAGACTCTGTTATGTCTGTATTAATAATATAAGCTCATACTCTTTTATAGCGACTTCGGGTGTTCCGCAAGGTAGTATCCTGGGTCCCTTGCTTTTCATTTTATTTATAAACGATATCTCCTACTGTTTCAAAAAATCTAATTTCTTATTGTATGCGGATGACCTTAAAATTTTCTCAAGAATAAATAATATTTCAGACATTTATAACCTCCAAGCTGAGTTAAATAATCTGTTATCTTGGAGTACAATGAATAAACTTTCGTTAAACATTTCGAAATGCTATCATGCTACTTTTGCCAAATCTAGAAATATATTTGTTTCCTCTTATCATCTGAACAACTGTCAATTAAAAACTGTTGGTGAAATTCTGGACTTGGGTGTAATATTTGACTCAAAATTCACTTTCGTATCACATATAAATTACATAATTCCGAAAGCATATTCCTTGCTTGCCTTTTTTCGTCGTAATACTTCTGAATTCTCAGATCCATATACTCATAAATTACTTTATACTACATTTGTACGCTTCAAATTAGAATATGCGTCGTTTATCTGGAACCCATTTTATTCCATACATTCTGCTCGACTTGAAAAAGTACAAAAAAGTTCCTAAAGTTCTCACTTAGATCTTTAAATTTTGTTGATCCGCTTCCTTCTTGTAACTCGCGATGTCTGCTTATACGTCTCCAATCTCTAGAAACTAGAAGAAGAATTCGTTCCTTGATGATTTTGTTTGACATAATTTCAGGTGAAATTGATTGTCCAACTTTACTAAGACACATTAATTTCTTTTTTCCCTCGCGTCATTTACGTCAACATAATATTTTTGTTATTCCATTTCATAGTAGTAATTATGCAGCCAATGAGCCATTATCAAGAACTATGAATGATTTTAATTCACTCTCCAGAATAGTCAATATTGATTTTTCTAATTCTAGAGATTGCTTTAAGGCTATGCTGAATGAAACATTAATATTTTAGTACATAATCTCTTATAGCTTTCAATAATGAGTATTTTCCGATTGTTATGTATTTATATTAGTTATTTTTAGTATTGTTAATAAATTTTATTTTACACTAGTCTGTAAGGTTTGTAACCATAGACAAATAGACAAATAAACAAATAAACAAATATCTTCGGTGATCAATGCAAAAATGAAAGAAAAACACCCAAGCACAATTCAACATATAGCGGTACAAGCTCCTGGTATTGATATGAAGATCACCGAAGTACATATTCAAACGAAAGCCAAACACGATTCAATATGATTAATTTTCGATGCCGCAGAAAACGCAAGTACACTGAAAAAACCGATGCTGTCAAGGCCGTAATTGAACGACTGGAAAAGTTTTCTGAGTGTATTCGAAAGCCAAACATAATTTAATAAGAATTATTTTCGAGTTCTTTAAAAAATAGTACTAGGTCCCTAGGGACCTTGTCACTAATCCGAGTACTAAATATGTTAAAAAGGAAATAAAATACGAATGAGTGTTCGCGTTGCTTCGAAACCTTATTTAATCGATTCAGCATTATTTTTTCTTGGAATACATGTAGCATTAGCTTTCTAAAATATGTGAAAAAAAATTTATGAACAAACAAAAATCGAAAAGGTCCCTAGCGACCTTCTCACTTATCGGAGAGTTAAATGAGGATTTCATTGGTATACCCATGTCCTCCTATAAACTCCAGTGCAAGAACAGTTCTTTGAGTCTTGCACAAGTACGTTGGGAACACCTTGACACATGTAGGTTAGCTAAGCTAACGTGGCCTCGCTACGACTTAAAACACATTAAATCACTACTTAAATTAAGCAGGATAAACGTTTCAAAAATAGTAAGAATCCTAACTTCGATTGGGACTTACATCAAATGATTTCTGCAGAAGCTGCAAATGCGAGGAAGAGGTAGAAAAAGTCCAGCATTTCCTCTGCGAATGTCCGGCGCTAAGTAAAAGGAGATTGGAAACTCTGGGCCATCCCTTCTTAAATGGACTAACCGAAGTCTCATGCCTGGAAATCAGGCATATAATAAAATTCATAATACGTTCGAACTGGTTTGTTGAGGAGGGATAGCTCGAATAGGTCAAAAGAGATTATGTGGTATCAGGTTAGGTAATGAATAACTTCTACTAAAACAAAAAAAAAAGTTATCGAATAATAATTTGACATTGTTTGCATCATTGATTTTTAATAAAATTGACAGTAATTTTTTTAATTTTGTCAAATAAAAAGAACCACTGTGCGCTGCATTAAAAGCTGTCATTTAAATCAATTGTCTAAGAAGAGCACAGAGCAAGATTGTTTATAAAGGCTGTATCAACAAGAGCTGTATGGTTGTAGAGGCATCTTATTTAACAACTGGTCACTTGACAGTTTTGTGTTCTATTTCCATGGATCTACTTTATAATTCGATAAAAATCTGACAGAGCATTCAAGCAATGTTGCTCGTTTTATAAAAAAAAACACATCGTACACCTCAGGTTTATACACCCTTGTCATAAAAAAACTGACATTGAACGAAAAAAAAAAAAAAAAAAAAAAAAAAAAAAATAGACCAATCATAAAACACAATTCCAAGTAAATTTTTCGTTATTTCCGCACCAAGTTTAATATTTCTATTTCAGGAAAAGTAAGCCCTACAAAAACTTGACACTTGACATATGGTAGAGATTTAGGGTGTATCAACAAGAGTGGTAGGGTTGCAAAGACATATTAACAAACAGCTGGTCGCTTGGCACTTTTAAAAAATTTTGAATTTATAATCGCATAAAAATTTAAAAGAAATCGAAATAATTTTACATTTTATTCAAAGAACAAACTCTACAGCTCTTGTTGATAACTACATGTTTGATTGGGTTGATAAATAACAGTTATTTAATTAAGCTAGTAAATCTGTTGATTTCATTATAATTTATTTAGTTTCCTTCTCTCATCATATTTATTGACAAAATATTTATTGTTTACCCCCTACTATTACTACAAAAAAAAAAAAAACCTTTTATTTTTTCCACTTAGCTCCCTTTACTAGATAATTGAAATAACAAATTAAAAGTATTGTTTGATGATTATTTTTACTTTTTGTTTCGCAGGACATTGCTGAGGATCCTAGCGCATTAGTAAGCAGTGTTGTTGTCGACAATGGCATTAATGGCCGCCCCAAAGTCTATACAGAGGAGGAGGTGCAAGAAAATTTAATCAATAAAAGTAATGAAACCTGTATTTAAAGGGCAAATCCAGCCAGACAACAACTGATAATTCTACAAATAAAATTTACAATGGCAACAAATAAAGTCTGCTTTTATTTGTACGTGTACTGTACTTAATGTAAATAGTTAATATAGCGAATATAATTACAGTTTAAAACATTCAAATTGAAGAAGACCAAAATCGTAAATAAATAAAGTATTAACAAAATGTATACAAAGGAACTGCTACAATCTATACAATTATACGAAGGCAGCTTCAAACTGTATTTAAGCAGCGTCATTTGTGACAACCAGTTAAGTGCTCATTTGAACAAAGTATACTACCTTTTGTGTTAGATTTTTTTAAATTTTATTTCAATAGTTGGAAAATTATCACAGTGTACATAGAATTAATAGTTAAGTCATGAAATAAATAAAATTTGTATGATAATTATTGCCATAATAATCGAAAAATAAGCTAGTTTTAACATGATTGTGATGATCTTGAGATCGCAAATGCAGCGACTACTTAAGAAATGTATTTATTAATAACTAAGCTAAAATAACAACAACAAAATTTATTAATAATGTAAAGTAGGTATTAAAAAAAAATTGTTATTTAAGGATCAAGAATTGAATTTAAATAAATGTTCTAAATTAAACATATTTTCTTGGATTTTGCTCATTAAATTTACTATCTTAAAACGAAGTTATTGCTCCCCAATGAACAGTTCTTTGAAGGAAGAAGTAAATAAATATATTTTTACATACTGCATACAATTAACTGATCAATAAGATCACCCCATAATATATTGTTCTTAATACTTTACAAATTAGTGCTATAGTAGCAACACGAATATTTTTCCTAAAGGAAGTTGGAGCATAGGTTCAGTTTGTATGCTTCTGCTTGAATATATGAAGTTAATATTTTTTTTTATGCATCTCTGGCAATTTTCAAATATTTTATATGGGTAAATTTCAAAAAATATGGATATGGCAGGTAAACTTTTTAATTTTTTCAACTTTAATATCGTTCAACTTCAAGCAGGGACACTGTTACGAAAATTAATGTAGAATCCAAAATCACTGTTACGCTCCTTAAAAAATTCTGTTACATGAAATTTTTTTAAGTTTTTGTAGAAGAGCAAAGAATTTTTGTCTTGAGTGTTGTACCATAAAATCTACTAAAAATATGCTTAAATTTAAATAAATTAAAGAACTAAATTTTTTCTTAAATGGTAAGTATATTGTTGAGCTGTTTGATTTACGTTTTGGTTAAATATTTTATTATTTTTTTAAAAATTACACAATATTGTCTCAAAAATCACAACTTTCTCAAGTAAGGGTTATTATAATTCATAATTTTGGAATATGAAATTATATAATTTTACAAGAAATAGAATTACAATAAAGCTCAATTGTTAATGCAACCTTCTTCTTGGATAAATTTTCAAAATGAGTTAATTAAGCAAAAAATTTTCATAAAAAGTTGAACACAACACTCAAGACACTCAGCAACACTCTGGACACAATGAAACCAAAATTAATAACATAACAAATATAAACATTTATTCTCAATTATTTTTAATGTTTTTTCTTTGTCTTTCTTTAACGAAAACAAAATTCTACTTCGAATCTGTGTAAACTTCTTTGTAAACAGATCTTTTCTTTTTTGACGGGTTTCGTTTTGCTTTTTCTTTAATTTTTACAGTTTTCGCCTTTAACCCATGGCAATTGCATAACCTTCCTTTTAGCCAATTATTATTTGCACAGTAGCAAGAGAGATTTTCATGCATTATTGTTTCTTTCGAGCATGAAACTATTTGATGAATATCTC
Organism: Pherbina coryleti; assembly: GCA_943735915.1. NCBI lineage: Eukaryota > Metazoa > Arthropoda > Insecta > Diptera > Sciomyzidae > Pherbina > Pherbina coryleti. Next base: position 79,573,824 of record OX030952.1, on the reverse strand, counting down.
TTGTTCCTTGTATTAATTTCAAATTTTTAGGCAATTGTTTAAATAATGCAGGAAATATGTTCTGCATTTACGGTAAACAATTCCACATTAACTTTGCATTTAAGCGCATTGTCAAATTGGTGAGCATCCATAATATCCATTCCATGGGCAACAAGACTATCTGTCGTTCACTTCAGTGCAGCACCCACACCATCTGCTGCACCTTTCCCGTGGGATGTTTCAAAAAATAACCAAATTGCGCACTTAAATTTTTTGTCAAAAAATCTATTGCATAAAAAAAAAAAAACTTATAAAAAACTGGTCATTTCAGCCCTTGAAAGGACTTTGTCCTAGCTTCATATGATCAATTGTGTTGGGCGTGTTATTAAATTTGTACAGAATTGACCGCGAAATGGACCTACAGGCTTAACGCCGACTCCGGAATGTTCTTATTCTCAAGAAGCTTTACATGGCATTTTGATTGCTCTCTGAGGATTGCCATTGTCTGCAGAGAGGTGGCGACCGTACAGAAAAAAACATTTTAATTCAATTAATATTCTGTCGCTGCTGGGATTCGAACCCGGGTCTCCAGGTTCGTTAACATAGAGACCACGCACTTTAACCAACTACGCCACGGACGCCACTATGATAAAAATCCATTGCATAGTAAAAAAAAATTGTTTTTTGTTTCATTTCTAAAAAGAAATTAATTGTCGTTACATTTGGAGCTTTTTATTTAAAAAAAATCGAAAATTGGATCTAAATGTGCCCAAATTGCACCAGGACCATGGTATTTTAGCTAGCTTAGGCAGAAAATTTTAATAAAAATAAAAAAAAATTTAATAATTCGGTGGCATAGACGTTTGTGTTGAAACAACACTCAGGACTTTTTACCATTTTGTAAGAGTTTAGTTGAAAAAATTCTGCACTAAAAGCTCAGAATATAAAAAACAGTTGAAAACTAACCAAGCAATCAATAACAAAAACTTTTTTTTTAATATCGATATTCAAAAACGCAAAATCGGTGACAACACTCTTGACATATGAATCTATACTTGCCATAATCTGCTAATTATATTTAAATAAACACTTTGAAATTGCACTTACTTAGTAAAACTGAAAGCGAAAAATCTTGTGTTTTCTTGCAGTTATGCACTTGACGTCATATCAGTAACTGAAATAGAGATTAGAGCAAATAAAGTTAACATAACACTCCTGACACGGGCCGATGACAACAAAAATTTTGCAAAAAAATACTGTTATGTAAACTTTAGAAATTAAAAACACCAAAAACTCTTTAATATTTATATGGGCATCGCAAATCAATGCATATTCTTTTCATTTCTCTTTCTTTTCGTTTTCTTTTTCTATATTGAACAACTGCAGGTAAGAGTGGGGACAAATGCTTTTCTATGAAACAGATAAGAGAGGGGAGAAAATAATCGCATGTAAATGTTAAACGATGAAATTTGCCTTAACTCCAAATGCCTTAATTACTTAGGTATAGTTCTTATTTTACAACATTATTTTGTTATTTTTGTGATTATTTTTTGAGAGAGAAGACTGAAAAAAGCAGGGACAGAGAAAAGCCGTTGGTTTTGAAATTCACCCATATATACTTATACTTTTAATTATTTACAATATTTTATGAATATCGAAAAAAGTTTTTGTTCTCAGAATTAAACACTAGGGCGCACAATGGGGTATTTTATGTCAAAAGTGACGATTAATTGGCAGGGGCCACTTATCGAGACAAAAATTGTACTTTGGGGGTTTTTGGGGTCGCTGATCACGAATCTGAAGTCAAAAATCTGAAATTCAAAATGGCGGCTTCGAAATGGCGGCATGAACAAGTTAACTTCTACAAAAAACGTTTAATGGAAGTAAAATTTTGTATACAGGAGTTTGTGGGGTCGCTGATTACAAATCTGAAGTCAAAAATTTGAAATTCAAAATGGCTGCTTCAAAATGGTGGCCATGAACAAGCTAACTTCTACAAAAAACGTTTAAAAGAAGTAAAATGTTGTATACAGGGTTTTGTGGGGTCGCTGATCATGAATCCGAAGTCAAAAATTTAAAATTCTAAATGGCGGCTTCAAAATGTAATCATTAGCTTTGTACCTTTTACCGAATTACATAGTATAAAGAAAATAATTTTCGTTATCACTACAAACTGCACAAAACAAGCTTTGAACGACATTTTATACAAAAACAAAGGATTGCAATAACAATAGTTAATGAACATAAACAATGATGTTGATTTCACATGTACCCTGCAAACTGCAGGGCAAACAATTTATGTCTTACTAATATCAAAATCAGAAAATAAGTGTTAAAATCGAACAAATATAATTTAATTTAATAGCTTAACACATTCATCTGCTTCTTTTAATGTATAAAAAGCCGGTGTTTGAAAGAAACATCAACTATCTACCTTAATTGTGGAAAGGTGCACTGCATATGCCGCTTTCCATAATGTAGGGTAAAAAATAGCGGATAACAAAAAACAAAGTGAAGAAGAGTAATGGTAAACAACAAAAAACAAACAAAAAACAGCAAAATCTGTCTAGTATTTACATTTATTTTGTACTTTCTTTCGTTTGTTTTAATTTTTCGAAATAAAATCGTAAATTCGTGACATGTAAGTTAAAGAAAAAAATCGAAATACCGCAAAAGTGCGCAGCATTGACGCAACTTTTTTTTTTATAGAATATACCTTGAATGTTCATAGCTTACGATAATCAAAACAGTTTTCCTTAATTCCACTCAACACACAACTATATCTCTATTAACATATTGAAAAATCCAGCTTTTTAAGGTTAAATTAAAATAAATAAATTAATATATATATAAACACTATTTCATAAAAAAATTTAATTTTGTATTGCTTAAATACCTGAACAAGACGGTTTCATAGTAATTTTTTTGTAATTTTTAAAAAATAATACACAAAAAAAACTTTAAAAATTTCGAATAAACACGTTTGTCACTGTGCATTAGGCTGCATCGTTTTTTTTTTTTTTAATTTAATTCTAATAGCATTTTTCTGATGCTTTGATTCATTAATAAGAAAACTGTGCAAGGAAAATATCCACAGTTAATGTCTTCAGTTGGCGCCATGGCCTAGAAGGTAAGTATATCGCGAAAATTCGACTTTTTCGTAGTTGTTTGATAAATATTGATCTATATAAAAGCGTATAAGCTGAATATCAGTGTACTTTTTTTTTTTTAATAGAGTATATATGGACTATTCAGAAAAAAATAAAAAATCATAAATATATATTCCATTCCATTTTTCAGCACGATATTTTGAACAGTTTTTTGCAAAAATTTCTTAAAATTCATGAGAATATCACACTTTCTGAAAAAGTGCGCCAAGCAAGAGATGTAGTCACTTCAAGCTTTTTATAGTTCTATTCAAGATCTTTAATTTAAGAGCTTGATGAAGTCTCTAGGTGCCCTGGAACCGAAGTTATGGTATTTTTCAGATTTTGAAATTTTGGAGATTTCATTTTCCATTTCTGTATTTTTCAGATCCAGAGTTAAGTTACGAGCTTACAGCTTCAACCAATCGTAAGCCAATTTTACCGTTTTGATAAATAGTTGAAAAAAAACGGTATTTTTCAACTATTCTTTCACCTAGTGATGCAGAATTTGATCTTCTTTCATCGGGTACCTAACATCACATTTGTACCTTGAACTTTTTTTTTTCAATTAATCGTCACTTTTGGCATAAAATACCCCATTGTGGGACGTATCGAATAACATTTTTTTCGAATTTCACATTCTAAGAGGTCTCAAAAGATGCTATGAGGTTGTCAAGATTACAAAAAAAAAAAAGTTAACAAAATATAAGGATTTCTTCCTCTCCCGCAAGGAAAAAGTTGTTTTTTGAGAAAAACAGTAAAAATAACGATTTTAAAATGCTTTGATTTTTGTACAGAAGACTACTACTTACTTAAAGCAAAAGTAAGTATAGACTTAAACTAATAATATCTTGCCAAATACAATGCCACAAAATTATTTATGATGGAAATTATATAAAAATTAAAAGTAAAACCAGCAAGTTATTCAATAATACCCCTTATAATAAAATAAGTTCAAATACCCCCACTTTCGTGCTTAATATCCAATATTTTGTTATTTTTGATTACGTCAGTTTTTTTGGCGATAGGCGTGGTTTTTATTAAATTTATCCAAATTTCAATCTTATTGTACGTTTTAAATATCAGCTTATGTTATCAAGTCAATACATTAATTTTTGTAGAATTTGTGAAAGTTTTGTTATTTTGATGACGTCATTTTGAATGAGAAGTGCTGCGCGTTTGATTTAGTCAAATTTAAAAATTATAGTGAGTCATTAGAATCAAAGCATTTGTGCAATTTTCAATATTGTTGATTAACTTTTATAGAATTTTTAGTGATTATTCCATTTTTATATGCTCATATTGTATGGGAGGTAGGCGTGCTTTTCATCCGATTCTGTTCAATTTCAAAGAATGTAATTTCAGGGTGAGTATATGGAATCAAATCGTTTAGAGTTCAAGAGTGTATATCAATTTTAGTAGAATTTGTAGAGATTTAACCATTTTGATGACGTCAATTTGTGTGGGACTTTACTCTGTTCTGGCAGTTTAAATAAACTCACCACATTAACAAAATATTTAATATTAACAAATTGTTAAGGTTTCGTATTCTGGTGATAATTAAAAGCTTCTTATTTAACTATTTTGTTATTATCTTATATAAAATTAATCTTATTTAACTTTTAACAACGAAAGATAGTTCAGTTTTAAGTCAAACAAATGCTGTGGCGTCCATGGCGTAGTTGGTTAAAGTGCGTGCCCGTTATGTCCAATGAACCCGGAGACCCAGGTTCGAACCCAGCAGCGACAGAAAATTATTTGAATTAAAATAGTTTTTCTGTACCGCCGCCACCTCTCTGCAGACAATGGCAAACCTCAGAGAGCAATCAAAATGCCATGTAAAAGCTTCTTGAGAATAAGAACATTTCGTTCATCGCCGTTCGGAGTCGGCGTTAAGCCTGTAGGTCCATTTCTCGGTCAACTGTGTACAAACTTAATAACACGCACAACACAATTGATCCTAAGAAGCTAGGTCAAAGTCCTTTCAAGGGTTGAAATGGCCAGTTATTAATTTTTTTTTTATGCTGTGCAAATAGAATAAAATATATAAAAAATTCATGAATTCTTACTTTTACTATTTTTAAGCATTGGTACTGAAGAAGATCAACAAAAAACAATCTTAAAAACTACAAAACACTCGAAAATTGTTCGGATGTTGAAAAAATCAATATTAAAACTTAAAACAATTGCAAATAAAATTTTAAATTAAATGTAAAATGTAAATTATTTATTTTTCATCGTTTTCCCATCTTACTTGTAGAAAAATAAACATAAGCAAGAAATAATCAATAAAAGAACAGCTGACGCTTTATATCTAAGGCATTTACATTTTCACCATGCGTGGTGAACTTTAACAGCTTTTTAGAGCTTTCAAATTGATAATGATTTGCCAGAATACGAAAATTTACTTTACATAACAAGAACAATAACAAGAGATTCTTTACAATTCCTTTTTATGTTAACAAGCAGAATAGAGCTGTTAGGCTTGGTTTTCATCTGAAATTAAAAAGTGCGTATTTAGAATAAAAGCTTATGTGCAAAATTTCATAAAAATATTAATTTTTGTTTAAGTTTTAGATATTTTACTAGTTTAATGAAGTCGCTTTGTATGGGAGGTAGGTATGGCTTTCGTCGGGCTTGACTCATAGTCGAACTTGATTTTCCTTATATTATCCTTATATATACGTACAATAATCTTATGACGTTGGACCGACTGACAGACATGGTTAAATCGACTCAGCTGATAAAGCTGATCAAAAATGTATCCTTATGTATATCTGCGACGTTTTTTGGGGGTTACAAATGAAGTGACAAAGTTAAAATATACATACCTTTCGCAGAAAGCGTAAGAGTATAAATAAATATATGTACGCGTATATTTTATGGCGTTAATGGCCGATTGCGTAGATCACTTGATGCTAATTGAGTGCGTCGACAGGTGCGAACCCCAGCAAATTTTCTCAATTCAGATTGATTTTTCTAAGTGTCAAATCTAAATGGAGAAGTTCCGTGCAGATATGAAAATTATTGTACAATAAATAAAATTGTTTAATAATATTAGACTATATGATCATTATTCATGAGAAGCATAAATAAAAATACTGAGGAATTAATTGGCATCCGTGGCGTAGTTGGTTAAAGTGCGTGGCCTCTATGTCAAAGAACCTGGAGACCCGAGTTCGAACCCCAGCAGCGATAGATAATTATTTGAATTAAAAATAATTTTTCTGTACGGCCGCTACCCCTCTGCAGACAATGGCAAACCTCAGAGAGTAATGAAAATGCTATGTAAAGCTTCTTGAGAACAAGAACATTCCGTTCATCGCCGTTCGGAGTCGGCGTTAAACATGTAGGTCCGGTTCTCGGTCAATTGTGTACAAACTTAATAACACGCACAACACAATTGATCATAAGAAGCTAGGTCAAAGTCCTTTCAAGAGCTGAAATGGCCAGTTATTTATTTTTTTTTTTTACATTTTATTAGACTGTCAAAAAAAAAAATATTGAATGCAAATGAAATTTTTTCCTAACTATAAGTCCCGTAGGTAGTAAATATTAATATATTATCTGCTACTTGATCAAATAATTCAAATATTTTTGTTTTAAGAACGGTCGTAAATACCTTAAAATAAAAACTCGAACGAAGTCCTGCAAAATAACAATAGTTCCGGACCATCCGCTTATAAGACTTTTACAACTTTCTCCGCTTATGACATTTTCATGACCTGACTTCTTGACAATTTTACGGTATGAACGACGATTGATAGCAACTTTAGGATGATGGGACAAATTTTTCTTTTAAATTCCATTATTTTGTTTTTTACATTATGGCAAATTCAGAATTCAGTCATTGAGCGGCGAATTGAGCAAGAAGTTGGTTTGAATATTTTGGGCTATATTCACAGAAGTCTTTCTAGAAATACTTGCCAACACAGCCCGCGAAATTAAAAATTAAAGTCACTTTTTGAACAAACTTTGTACTAAAGTAATACAGCATAAACTGAATTCGTGTGTGTCCAAAAGAGTGGGTCGGTCTCCATATAAAAAATCCATACAAAAAATTTGGAAAGTGCACCCCTTATTTTAAAGATGACCTCGAGACAACTCCAAAAACAAAAAAAAACTTTTTTGGCCCCGGAAAAACCACCAAAATGGTATTTTTTCCAAAACTTATGCTTTTTATGTCCGATTTTACAAAATGATTAACCGTTAATGCAGGACTTAATTAGTAAAACATTTTCCTATCAGAGCTTTTGGTCTTCTGAAGTTATATGCAACTGGTAAACCATGTTACCTCAATTCACCCCCCTTCTCCCCACTGAACTCCATTTTTTTATCATAAAATTAAACTTCCTTAAAATAAGGGGTGCAATTTCCAATCTTTTTTTTACCCACTCTAATAGAAATATTATACTATTTATATAGAAAATTTATACTATTTAATTTTTTTTTTACATATTTAAGCAACTTTAGTCCTCGCAACTTACATATCTCCAATCTTAATTATATTTTATAACAGAATTTTTTAGCGGCCCTGGAAGTCGAGTGATAGCGCTCTTGACTGCCTTCCCAGAGGTACGTATCTCGACGTATGCGTGGTTTGAACCCACTACCACTAGCTTTAAGTTGATTTACCTCCCGTTTTCTTCCTAACGATGTGCAACAAAAAGCAATATAAGTAAGTGCGAGGTTTGCTATTTATATTTCTAGCTTCTAATCGAAAAATAATTATTTATGGTCGAAATTGATTTTATTGTTTTCAAAATATTCTCCATGAAAATCAATACTTTTGCAAGCGGCCTCGGTAGTCGAGTTGGTAGCGTGCTCGACTGCCACCCCAGAGGTCACGGGTTCGATTCCCGGCCAGGCCATGGTCCTTCGCTTTAAAAACCTTTCTAAATTTTCTATCCTCATTTCTAATCAACTGAAATTAAAAATTCATCAATATTTACAACTTGAAGTTGTAGTTGATGGTAGAGAAGTTTGTGGATGAGATTGCCTTATAACTTGAATTGACTGAGGTAAAGGCATAACACTTGCCTCTGATTCAAATTCACATGTTTCTTTGGCTTTCCACCACGCTTAGAACATCCTACACGTGCTTCACTTGATTGCCCTTTAATTCCCACTAATCTATCACCCCATTTTCGAACCAAGGCAGACTTGACTGAATAGGCATTCCACCTGAAATCCTTGGTTCAAAGCTAAAAAAAAAAAAAAAAAAAATCGTGGACTAGGTATTCTTGTTTTTAATTTTAGGGTTAAAAAAAGTCCTTTGTTCCCAAATCAGAGCTTTACGGAGTTCGACCCATCAATTCGAATCTTTGACTGATCAAAAAGACTCTTTGTTTGAGCAGATGGGAGAGAGTTTGGCTGTCTTCTTAAACATCCCTATGCAAAGCAGTGATGCCCTATCGTGACTGTCGTGATGCCAGTTATGCAGTGGTATGCAGTGGTGATATATTGCATAAATTTTTGTTGCAGCACTGCTTTGTTTACGAATGGTTCTGATGTAATGCCATCTTGTTAAATAAAAATACCAATACATCGTCGATAATAGTGATGCGTAGTTTGCGATGCCGATGCGATCGATTGCTCATTGTGTTATGATGTCTAGAATTTACTTAACACCCAGTATAACTGCCTCTATTATTATCTTATAAACCAGAAACTGTTACTTTTATAACTATGTTACATTCTCTCTATTGAATCATGAATAAAGTTAGTCTATAAGTTGAACTCAAAAGACTCGGTACTCTTATTTGTCGGTCACAACACATTGGGTGCGTTAACGAACACGATGCATTGCAACACTGTTGCAGTTTTTGTTTACGAATATGATGCTTTGTACTGCTGCAAAGCAACTGACGTTTAAGAAGACCGCCTTTGCATTTTCATGATGCAGAGTAATTCACCTGTTCTTTGACTTTTCCAAATTCTCGATTTGTGACAAGCAAATGATCGTGTAGCATTCAGAATTGACCATCCATCCATCCATCATCAACGTTGCTCTAATTCCACTGTTGCCACATTACTGGTAATGCTGAAAATATAGGCAACCATTTGCTTCGATGCGCTTCTACCGAGAACAACTTTTATTTGATTTAGTGTCCCCTTTTGGAAGACCCATACAGTCTATTGCATAAATTCATGATTTTTCAAGTGTGTATGTTATACAAAGCCTTTGATGCACCTTGATTGTATATTTTCAGCATTTTCTGACACCAATCGACATCGGACTTTTTTGGAACGTTTGTCAGATTACGTGGGATCAAACGAGAAAAAATCTTTTTTACGGCCAAATGATCATGCAATAACTTATTGATTCTAGTCATACTTATGCCCAAAGATGCCTCAATCTCACGGTATGTCACATGACGATCTTGCTTTATCAGTTCGCATGTTTTTTGGCACAGCAAGCGATTTTGGGCGACCTTCACGGAATTCGTCGTCCAGCGAATGTCGGCGGCGATTGAATTCGTTAAAGCAGTTGTTTACAGTGTTGTCGATGCATTCTTGTCTTGATAATTCTAGTCGAAAATTATGCAAAATAAACGCGAAATGCGTTTTTTGAGTAACTTTAAAGTTTAAACGAAGCGCGTTAAAATGGCAAAATGTTCTGAAGAATGTTATATTCAACAATGTCAAATTTCCAATGGAAACGTCAGATGGTAAATGTTGCCACGTACTGTTGCCAAGACCAGAAATATAAATAACAGCCCTCATATGCATTCATGTTGTAATTAAAAATTAAACTCATTAACTTTTTTATTTTATTCTTTTGAAATACAGGTGGACAAAACATGCAAATATGTTTTATTTTAGAGAGCATTTCATTCTCTAAACTTGACTTGTGTGAAGTCCATTTTGTGGGTTATCACCACAAAAAAATTAAACTTCTTTTAATTCTGCTTTTTTAAAATGATTCTTGTTTAATTCGAGGTTTGAATAAACTAATTCCGATATTTGAAAGCTTGGTATGAGGCAGTTTTTTTTTGTTGTTTTTTTTTTCTTTGAAAAGAATTTAATTGGCTAAATTGCGGTATAAACACAAAACAAAAATAAAAAATAAACACACTTAAAAAAAAGTAAGGGCTTGCCCACAAATGACATCGCAGAAAATTGCATTAATTTATGCAAACGATTTGAAAACTTTACGGAACAGCCATCATGCCAGATTTTTACAACTTGAAGAACCTTTTTTGTTTCTTGGCAACATTCTGTTGATGAAGAGCCTGATCTTGACAAGAAACTTTTGCAATTGAAAATCATAAATTAAATGAGGCAACCAACAAGTAGAGAAGAGCAAAACTGATGATAATGATGATGGTGACTTCCGGCCAATATGCTAATTTATGGAATTCGATTATTTTGCTGCTTTTGAGCGGCTGTTCAAGTTCAAGTTGAAGGACTTTTTTATCCATCCTTAAAATACAATCATGGAATTGTTATTAATTTTTTAGAGTGCAGAGATGGGTGTCGAATCTCTTCTCGTCGCGATAATGACTTTAGTATTAATGAAAGGTTTACATTGAACTCAAAGATGACCTACGCTTTAAATAGATTAATAGTGGCTTCATGCCAGCCTTGAAATGTTGATTGACAAAATTCAATTTTCCATTCCAAATGATATTATTTTTCCATTTCCCTTCCATTAATTTGCCATTTAAATTTATTCCTAATGATTCTTACGCAACGAGATTGGAGAGAGAACATAAACAAAGGGTTAAAAATAAACTTGTTCTTGTGAATTATCCTAGCAAATTTTCATGAAGCTTAAAAGTAAATAGTTGCTTTATGGTTTATTTTTTCGAATAACTGGTGGGTTTGAGGAAGAACAAAAATAATTAAAAGTGGTTATTTTGCGTTTTTCTTATCATCAATTTGCCCCAGGTTGTTGAAAAGGTCAGCGGGTTGCATGCTTTTTTATTTTCCTTTCAGCTTGACGCTCGGGTAAATATCTTAAATCCAACTTTAGTTTTATTAAAATCTTCATTAACTGTTAGGCAGAAACTTTATCTTCGATTCCTAGAAATAAAAAAAGCATTTACTCTTAAATATATAAAAAGAAAATTTTCATTTAATCTAAAAGTTTATAAAGGTTTATATTAAAAACTTATAACAAAGTCAAAACAATTTCTTTCATTCCAAAAAATTTTTTATATTCAACATTTCGATAAATAATGCGTTCGCCAAATGTTTCCTCAAGTGATTCGATTGTTTGACACGCTGTATGGCATGGCCCGTCTGAACGGAAAAACATGTCTTCAATAAACCACCCATTTAATTGGGGCACAAAATAATCGGCAATCAATGATGATAAGGACTAATGTTTCTGCTGGCCCATAAAGCACATCAAACAATGATTATTTGTGGATATAACGATGCCTGGAGAAACTTTTGTGCTTTTTCTGCACTCGGACATGTCCATGATGCCAACAATGAGCCTCAAAACTGAACAGAATATTGCGCCAAAACAGTGGGTTGGCCTCCAGTTAATTTCCAACCCATTCACCGAACTTACAGCGAAAACAGGCGTCATTCCGCTTTATTTCTTGCACCAAAAACAAAACACCCTTTTGCAACAAAAATAAAAACAAAAACAAAAACAAAAACAAAACAAAAACAAAAACAAAAACAAAAACAAAAACAAAAACAAAAACAAAAACAAAAACAAAAACAAAAACAAAAACAAAAACAAAAACAAAAACAAAAACAAAAACAAAAACAAAAACAAAAACAAAAACAAAAACAAAAACAAAAACAAAAACAAAAACAAAAACAAAAACAAAAACAAAAACAAAAACAAAAACAAAAACAAAAACAAAAACAAAAACAAAAACAAAAACAAAAACAAAAACAAAAACAAAAACAAAAACAAAAACAAAAACAAAAACAAAAACAAAAGAACAAGAACAAGAACAAGAACAAGAACAAGAACAAGAACAAGAACAAGAACAAGAACAAGAACAAGAACAAGAACAAGAACAAGAACAAGAACAAGAACAAGAACAAGAACAAAAACAAAAACAAAAACAACAGCAACAACAACAGCAACAACAACAACAACAAAAACAAAAATAAATTAAAACACAAAATATATATAAAAAATAAAAAATAAAGTATAAAAAAGAAAACAATATATTAAAAACAAAAATAAAATAAAATAATTAAAAATCAAACAAAAATAAAAAATGTAAAAAAAATTAAAAGTTAAAAATAAGAAATAAAAATAAAATGATTTAAATTTCAAATAGAAAAACAAAATAATATTATAAATAAAAATAAAAATAAAAATAAAAATAAAAAAAAATAAAAATTAATATTAGAAACAAAAATTATAATTCAAATAAACTAGTCCTTGACAAAGAATTTGGAAGAGAATAAGGTAATAAAAATATTTAGTAAGAACGGGACAAGGTCTAAGACACAAATTAGGATAGGAACTAGGACGTGAATAAGGACAAGGACTGAGATAATAACCATGATAAGAACTTACTTACTTACTTATCTGGCGCTTACAACCGTAAGTCGGTTTTGACCTCGTATAAGAAATTGCACCAGCCGTTTCTGTTTTGCGCTTGCTGGCGCCAGTTGGAAACACCAAGCGTGGTCAGGTTTTCCAACACCTGATCCTTCTAACGAAGATGTGGGCGTCCTCTTTTGCGTTGACCACCACCGGGCACCGAATCGAATATTTTTTTCGCTGGAGCGTTGTTTTCCATTCGCTCAACATGACCTAGCCAGCGGAGCCGCTCGATTTTAATGCGCTTAACTATGTCGATGTCAGCGTACAGCTCATACAGCTCGTGGTTCCATCGAATTCGGTACTCGCCATTGACGCAGATTGGACCGAAGATCTTACGAAGGATCTTTCTCTCGAAGGCTCCCAGAGGCTTTTTATCAGAACTGCTCAACGTCCAGGTTTGTGCTGCATATAATAGGACGGGCATGATTAGTGACTTATAGAGCGTGAGTTTTGTTCGTCGAGAGAGGGCTCTGCTTCTCGATTGCTTACTCAGCCCAAAGTAACACCTGTTGGCAAGAGTTATCCTTCGCTTTATCTCAATACTGACATCGTTGAAAGAGTTTACGCTGGATACCAGGTAGACGAAGTCCCTAACAACCTCGAAGGAGATGTTGTCAACAGTGACGTGGTTTCCAAAATGCTGGGACTGCTTATTTGTTGACACTAGGCATTTCGTCTTATCTGCATTCACTGCAAGACCCATTCGACTCGACTCTTTCGCTAATCTGGAGAATGCTGCACTGACTTCGAGCGTATTATGGCCAATGATATCGATATCATCAGCATACACCAGCAGCATAATACTTTTGTAGAATATCGTGCCACTGCGTCTCAAATCAGCAGCTCGGATGATCTTCTCCATCATTAGGTTAAAAAAGTCACACGATAAGGAATCACCTTGTCTGAAACCTCACTTGGTATCGAATGGAGAGGTGAGGTCCTTCCCGATTTTAACTGTGCTGCTGGTGTGGAAATCCGTTAAGGCGGATGAGCTTCGCATGAATACCAAATTCAGACATGTTGGAATATAGATGATTTCTTATTGGACTGTCGAAGGCGGCTTTGTAATCGACAAAAAGATGGTGTGTGTCGATTTGTTTTTCTATGGTTTTCTCCAAGATTTGTCGTAGCGTAAATATCTTGTCTATGGTGGATTTGCCAGGTCTGAAGCCACACTGATAAGGTCCAATCAGCTGGTTTACGATGGGCTTCAGTCTTTCACATAATACGCTCGACAGGACCTTATATGCGATATTCAGAAGGCTTATCCCACGGTAGTTGGCGCAAATTGTGGGATCGCCTTTCTTGTGGATTGGGCAGAGCACACTGAGGTTCCAATCGTTTGGAATGCATTCTTCCGACCATATTCTGCATAGAAGCTCATGAATGCATTTAAATAGAGCTTCGCCTCCATTCTTGAAGAGCTCAGCAGGTAAGCCATTGGCTCCTGCGGCTTTGTTGTTTTTAAGCTGAGCTATAGCTTTCAAGACTTCACTATGGTCGGGCAGCGGAACTTCAACGCTGTCGTCCACAATTGGGGTTTCCGGGATATCATCTCTATTGGCGGGATTGTTGTCGTCGTCGCCATTCAGAAGTGTTCTGAAGCCTAGAGAAGTGTTCCTTCCACATCATCAGTGTACTCTGGATATCTGTCACTAGATTCCCATTTTCATCCCTGCAGGAAGAGGCCCCGGTCTTGAAACCATCGGCCAGGCGTCTTATTTTTTCGAAAAATTTTCGGACCTCATTCCTGCCATGATAAGAACAAGGAACAGAAAAATGATTAGGTTAAGGTTATGCACTAAGATTTCGACACGGATTTGGGCAAGGGTTTAGGACACTGATAAAACAAAATTTTAGTTGATGTCAATGACAAGGGTTTCGACAAAGAATAGGCCTATATTATACGATAGCATTTAAAAAATGATGTCTCCATATATTGAGACATATCTTTATAACTTCAATCGGCAAATAGTTTTGTTAATTCACATTTCAAAAAAAAATATTCGTCAGACTATCATTTTTAGTGAACATTTGCGAACAAAAAGATAGGTAAGTTTTTAAAGGTTTTTTACCTACAAAAAAGTGTCAATTAAGTTCATTGGTGAATACACGTTCGAACAAAAAAGGATCGTTTTTGAGAGACCCTTTTATTCCGAGTAATGACTCTACAATGATTCGTTTGCGAATGTCGAAAGCGTAGTTTATCCAAAATAATTTCATTAATCTTTACAAAAAAGGTATTGGTACTTCTACTTTTACTGGGCAAATTAAAATAAACTCAACTTGAGCCACAAATGTGCTGTTATAATCAATTATAATCTTCTTGATAGGTTCAATTTTAAAAAATTTTCTAAAACATTTTAATTTATTTCATTTTCTCTGCAGAGCCTTGCAAATTATTGTTAAATTTTTTTAATAGCTTAAAGAATATATGCAACCCAACCACCACTTGAAGTCATTTGAAACATTTGTGGCTTTCATTATGCCAACTTTTACTGCAACACATGCCTGGCGGCTGACATATTTACAAAGCTTCTTCTGGCGGCATCATTTTGGTTCTGCTGCGTATCACTTTTATACACGCATCATAAATCATGAATTTTTTGTTATATTTTTCTATTTTCATTTTCTTCTGTTTTTTTTTTTTTTGTATTTTTGCGGTTACGGTAAAGTGTGTGTTTTATGGTTATGATCTTCTGGTCAACTGAACCTATGAATATGTTTCAGCTATATGGTGGATGCTGATGTATTTGTATAATGGAAGTATGACGTAAAAACATCTTGGTTGTTATATGAAGGCCATATTTTATGATTTATGCACTCGTTTTGTTCGGTTTTATTTTACAAATCGACTTGATTGCATACATTTTTGGTAAATATTACAGCAGGTTTCCTTAAAGCAATGGACACACCTTCATACATGGGAAATAGATTTTGGGCATGCAGTTGGCGGATATCTATCTTAATGCGCGGTTTGAGTGAAGTTGTAAAGTAACATTTTAATAACTTTATTTGCTTTATAAATACGGACAATTTGCTGCGGCTGTCTTAACTAAATGGTTGTATTTCAATATGTTGCCAACGTATTACTTGATAAATTACAAAAAAATTAAAAAAAAATTAAGGATTTTAGGAGTAAATCTTAAAGATTGTAGTAACATGAGTGTTTTGAAAGGATTTAAACTGTTCAATCATAACATTCTTTCGATACTGTCAAAAAATGATTTTTTAAAAAACAAACTTTCACATTTCATAAAAGTTAGTTATGTTATCACTGTACGCCAGTAGCACAGTACGAAGCGGTACAAAAAAGATACAGTAGTTTCGACTATGTCGCAACACAAGACGTAGAATTAGTCAATTCGCTTTTGATGACATCTTTTTTAAAAAATATTTAGCAAAATATTTATTCCATACACCTGAGCATATGACCTTTAAGAGAGTGCCGGAAAGGGTTCATAGGTATGACTGACCCCCATTATTTTTTCAAAAGGAACATTTTTGCCTTTGACACCTATTCCCTCCGACCACTCCTTAGGGGGGCTCCCATACAAATTTTATTGTGTTTGTGCCGGAATGGGTTAATATGTATCACCGACCCCCATTACTTTTATTAAAGGAACATTTTTGCCTTTGACACATATTCCCTCCGACCACTCCTTAGGGGGGCTCCCATACAAATTTTATTGTGTTTGTGCCGGAAAGGGTTAATATGTATCACCGACCGCCATGACTTTTGCAAAAGGAACATGTTTTCTTTGATACCAATTCCCTCCGACCGCTCCTTAGGGGGGCTCCCATACAAATTTTATTGTGTTTGTGCCGGAAAGGGTTAATATGTATCACCGACCCCCATTACTTTTGCAAAAGGAATATTTTTGCCTTTGACACCTATTCCCTCCACCACTCCTTAGGGGGGCTCCCATACAAATTTTATAGTTTGGTCGATAAAACCGCAAACTGTCGATAAATAGGTAGCAAGTTTAAGCAAACAAAAACATCAAATGTTGGCTTTATATTTCATGTAATTGTGTAACATTTATATAAGTTAGAGGGTTCTAACATGAATTTTTGTCCCATTGAGGATCAAGCAGACCAACAAGTGCTAACATCAACATTGTACGATCAGTACTTTAGGCCCACCAAAGGCTCAAAAAGTTATATAAATACCGACACCTGATCACTATCAACCACCCTACTTACCTCCGAGAATGACGTATTCTACGTCAAAAGGAAAGAATACGAAAGAGGTTTCTTGCAACTTTTCAGACCTATAAGAAATATCTTTTTTAGAAAAAAAACGAACTGGGTGGAAAGAACTGTATGGAAATTAGAAACTTACACTTATTCACCAAGTGATATATTGTTTAATGCATTGCTTTGAAAGCATATACTTCGAAAACCCGCCAGTAAATAATGTTTGATTCACCTAAGCCAAGTATATAACCAATAGTGTATGTAAACCATCGAAAACTTTGTCACTTCATTAAAATAGTATTGACTTGAACACTATGTTCTTCAGATTCAGCAAGCACGCTTATATAAACTGTCGAAGCCATAATGTATAAATTGGAAAATACTTAGTTAATTTATCCAAGTCAATATCGGTAAGTTTAGATGTAAAACTTAGGTGTTTTGACGAAGAACTTAGGAGTATGAAAACTGTCAAAGATATCTTATAAATTATACTAGGTTTTTTTGATAATTTTGCCTAAGCGTTTTGTAAGTGCGCCCGCAACTTGAATACTTCCACTCACTCTCGTGATCAGGGTTAGTAATACCATTTGGCCCGGAAACTGCAGTTTGGAGACTCTAAGAGTCGGCAACCCTGCTCGTGATAAGGTTGAGTACTCTCATTAGAGCGACTCTAATAATAGAAATTTCACTTACCATTCAAAATTTCATCCCCTGCTAATGGTTGGTAAGAAGTCATGAAATACATATTATGAGGTACCTTTCATAATCATAAGAATATTTTCCTTGTAGTTTAAATAACTTAAACTAACATTATTTCTGCTATTTTTTTAATGTTTTATTAAATATCCAAGGGAATTCACAGGGGTGAGCAGGGGGCACTTGCCCCCCATCCCCCTGGACTGAAAAAATTTTATGTATTTATATGTCACATTTTCATATCATAATTTTCGTATACGTGCACACCAATGCATACCTTTTTCCCCCTTGAAAAATTCCTGCGGACACCTATGTACTTATCACTAATCAATGGATGCGTCACTGGCTTTTGCATCGCAAAATAGCAGGGACCGTAAATAACAGTTATCCAGAAAATTTTAACTCAAAAACTCTTCATGTTAGAGTCAACGGAGACCTATACTGTCATATACCAATAGATTCATCTCGAAAAGCTCTTTCAGAATCTATGGTGATATTAAAAAAACGCTCCCAATTCCAAAGTTAAGGGTTTTTTTTCAACGTAAAAATAAAAGGTCGGATGAAACTCTTGAAAAGCGAGATTAATTTATCCGTCGTAAATAAAACTCTTTTTAGGAGTTTATTTTTTACTTCAGAAAATAAAACTCCTCTTAGGATTTTTTTCCTTCAAAAAATAAAACTCTTTTCAGGAGTTTTATTTTTTCCGTCTTAAATAAAACTCATATTCTTTTTTTTTCTTTTTTTTACAGTTTCTTGTTTAATTGAGTCTATCTCATATAAAGTTTGTATTAATTTATTTGTTTAATTTAACGAACATAATTTTTTCCAAATTTTCAACGGAAAGATTTGAACGCAGGTCGCTCAGTACCAATTTAAGAGCAGAGAATGCTCTTTCCACGCTAACTTGGGTTGCAGGAACACACTGTACAGTTTTTGCCAATATATACAAATACGGATAATTTATTTTTTTTGCCTCCCAGAACTCAAAAAGAGGTTTATCAATCGACAAGGGCCTTGGCGAAAAGTTATCGATTTCATAGAAAGCTTTTTTTTTTTCTTCCTCATTATCATTTTCTTCGCTTTCTTGTTCCCTGTCTACATTTAGGGAGTTCAAAAATTGACCCAAAAGCGATGTATTCGATTGCGATGTATCGCAAACATCCGGGAAAAATGGGATAACATCCGGAGAAGATTGTAAAGCTGCCTCGCTTGTCGACGGTCGATCATCGCATTGGCTATTAATTATCTGTAAAGAGAAAAACAAATAAATGGCATTTTTAGAAAAAGATTGATTAAATATGTTTACAACTTACTTGATTCTCCAACTGCAAAATCCGAATGATCACTTCTTTAAGATGTGTTCGAGCACACATTAATTGTAATGGCTCCTTCGCTATGATGCGCTGAAGACGCGGATCCAAATATAAAGCTGCAAGGAGTGTTGGATTTTTTAGCAGCACTTTTTCACGCCGTTCTAATATTGTCAGAAATTCAGAGCTGGCGGGCTTCGTCTGAACGTCAAGCTTCATTTGAAGCCATATTTTAAAGAAATCGCTATAAAATAATTGCTCTTCTTGAAGCATTTGTGTGGCGACGTATACAGGCTCCAAGAGGGCTAATAAGGCTTCCATACTTTCCCATTCTGACTGACCTAGATTAAGCGCGGCATCGACATTTCTCAAGCAGAAGGATTTGTAACGCATTAAGCTTTTTAGCATCAAGTAGGTGGAATTCCATCGAGTCTGGACATCAATGGAAACTTGGGGTAAATTAAGATGACTAGTCATGTTCCTAAAATAATTTTTAACTTATCGTCTAAAAATGGCAATTATATGCATCTTGTATACAACAAACCTGTAAGTAGGAGTCCGTAAGCCTTTCGCTAAATCTCGAACGCGCTTCAGTAAATCTTTATCAATTGTATCAAAGTAATCCTTTACAACCAGTTGCAGTGAATGAGCAGCACACTTCACTGATTGTACTGAGAACACGGAGATTTCTTGAAAAAGGTCCCTTGAGACAGTGTTATCAGACTCGCTTTCATCATCCTCGTCGAATAATCTTACCATTTTAATCAAATTCCGGCCATTATCCGTAGTAATGGTGTAAATTTGATTATTTTCGATGCCGAAACCCTCCAAAACATTTTCAACTTTAGCTTTTAGATACTCAGCTATAAATTTACATAACATTAAGGGGAGCTTTCACTTGCAACGGGTAATTAATGTATTTACCTGTATGACGCTCCGTCAGCTCAATGCAGCCTAGCGTTTTTATAATAATTTTCGATTTACTATAAAACTGTATGTTTATACCCATTACGCTGCGTTGAAGTCTAGTGGCCATGTCGATTTTCAAAGACAGCAACTTGTTTTTTAGTTTTTCTTTTAAATAGCTTCTTTCCTTTTCGTATGCTTCATTAACTAACTCAGTTATATTTCTGGAGGTAACTACTGGGATACCAAGTCCACCAAAAAGTTGATTAGTAATGACCTTGAAAGCATCTGAATCAAAAAAGGCAAACGGTACTTTTTCTGTTGTGACTAAATCAACACACGCTTTTTTCATTTCTTCAGGAGCCATTGATATCGAAAATCTAACTTTTTTTAATGGTACTTCACATTTCTTCTCCTCATTATTTAGTTCCATATTGTATTCTCGTTTATGCTTGTTGATCAAATGCCGCTTTAAATTGCTTATATGGTCACCTTTAAAAACGCTTTTACACAGCCGGCATACATTTGTATTATCAACTTTTTCATAAAAATCACGACAAGTATTATCATAATTTCGACCCATATTCACGATTATAACTTATTGGGAAGTAAAATTAATAATTAAACAATTATAAAATTTAGCGTTCAGGAAAACACACAATATGTGAGTCATTCCATGTCAGACCGAACACCTTTTTTACAACACCTCTTCCGATTTACTTTAAATTTGCGAGACGTATTTAACATTAAAAATGTCTTACCCGTGTTTCCAGAAAAAAATCGTACGGTCTGACATGGAATGGTTCATGTACAAAAATTTGAAATGAGACATATTCATGACCGAATTTATTACTTACGGAAAGCAAAAAAGAATAAAGAAACTTACCTTTTTTAAATTGATATTGTGTTAAGTATAAATTTATTTATATTAAGAAACACTTATTCAGATTCACTGTTTAATTACTAAATTCAATTTACTAAATTTGTTAAATGCAAAAAACCGATATCAGTATGTGTTTATGTATAGTATATCAGTAATATGCAGCGTGGCAGACAAACGATGTGCTTAAACCATCAAAGCTTAGTAAAGTGAGTTTAACATAAACAATGAAATACATACTTATTGATAAATTTGGCGAACATAGCAAGGCCATCTTCGTTTTTGTTGTACTAAACAACGCATAATGTCAATTGAATTCGATTTACACTTGTCTGCAAAAAAAAAAAACATATTTCATGAAGTAATTAAATGCTTTACAAATTGTAATGATCACATCAGCGTCGAACTTTGAAAAATGAGTTTTATTTTCTGAAGGAAAAAATGAAACCTCTATAAAGAGTTTTATTTTCTGAAGAAAAAAATAAAACTCCAAAAAAGAGTATTATTTTCTGAAGTAAAAAATAAAACTCCTAAAAAGAGTTTTATTTATGACGGATAAATAAAACTCTCTTTTTAAGAGTTTCATCCGACCTTTTATTTTACGTTGAAAAATAACTGTTTTACACGAGTTTTTTTTTTTAAGTCACAAAATAACGATTAAAAAATAACTTTTTCGATAGCACTTATAACCGTTACGGTCCCTGCAAAATAGTAATATCTTTTACAGATTCAGAAAATATTTTTGAAAAGACTGGTATCCAGGCAAGCCCATTCGGCAACAAATCATCGTTCGCAAATTATTGTGTTCTATATGACAAAAATGTTTTTTTGGTAAATCAAGTTTCAAGTTTAGTGAAAAACTGAACCGAAAAAAAAACAAAATTCAAACCTTCATTGGGACGCGGTAGGAGCAGCTTAAGCAACGCAACTGAAAATTTGTTACATGGAATTATTAATCGCTGAGTATTAGAGCTAGGATTAAAGATACGATACACCAATAAAGGCCTGTTTTAAGCCCTCACAAATTTCACAAAAAGCACAAAAATTGATAATGCAATATTCATCCAACGGTGTTGCATTGAATTTTTACTCAGTGCGTATATAAGCTACGATCAACCTTAAAAAGGAAAATGAGGGATTTTTACTTGACCTTACGACGAAAATAAAAAAAAAAGTTCTGACGTTGTCAGGTCGTGAAGATAGCAGCTTATGTAACAGTAATGTAATATCGTTGCATGGAAAACCATGGAAGAACGTTGCATGAAAATTTAAGTCTGTGATTACTGGCGTAACGGTAAATTTTAAGGAGCGAAAATGGAGAAGAGGTGTTCGGGCATATGATAAAATAAAAAAAAATTTACGGTGTCATGAGGCCCCTTAGGGAACCGCCTAATGTGATGCATATGCATCAATTTTGTTGGATTAATTGTTGGATTAAATGGAGAAGCAAATAAAAATAATGCAGAAGCAAAAGCAAAAACAACAACAACAATAACAACAACTCAAACACCAACACCAACACCAACACCAACACCAACACCAACACCAACACCAACACCAACACCAACTCGAACAACATTAACAACAACAAAAATCTAGCGAACAAAATGTATGATTTCAACAGTTTTTTTCGTGGCAACCAACACTGCTCACAAACAACAAAATGCAACCGGACTATGAAACCGGAAAAGGACTATGACAAGAATTAGGATATGGATTTGGACAAAAATTAAGACACACGTAAAACATACCTTTCCAAACTAGGAATGGGATTCGGAATTCTTGATTACGTCATGGATTAAAATAAGAATTTGGACATAAAGTAGGAGAATAAAGAAACACCGTCACGTCAAAACGTACGGGTGTGACCACGACACAGCCAACTCTTTTATTTTTTATTTCAAAAACAATCGCTAAGCTCTAGTTGACACACCATTTATAATGTGTTCAGCTAAAGCTATGGCGATAAGTATAAGCTCCCTAGGAGGATTTTTTAAATTCTAATCATTTTCATTAAATGTATTTTTTAGTTAAAATTCATCTTGGAATACATCACAATTCTATTATTCGCCACTTTTCACAATTGCATTACGATATTTCTAACGTACCATCAATTCAACTACAAAACTTTCAATGACACTTTATGGAATCGTGTTTTTCCTTAAAACCATCGAGCAAATAAAACAAAAGAAAAATCCAGAAAAACTTTTAACTATGTTTAAAATATGCTTTGTGTACACATTGGTTGCTGATTTGTTTGGTGGAAATAAAGCGCAAAACTTATTCAACACAGCATAACAATTGTTATGCTCTGGTCCAAATGCTAACGGCATTATTTCTATACAATTGAAGATAAAAAAAAGAAAAAAATAAATTGTAATAAATTGCAAAACGCAGTCTTAAATAGAAACTTTGGCAATTTCGTAAAAGAGCCGCTTTCGATTGACTTTCGCAGCGCATTAATTTTAGGTGAAATTATATCTAAACAATAAAGAAGCATCATTTATCACGTGACTCGCAGCGACGTGACACCCAACCCAATATTTCATATATCTTTCGACGGTTCTGTGATGGATTTCTCTGCATATTTAATCTAGACAATTTTGAGTTCATGCATATAAAAGGATGTTGAATTCGGTCATTCGGTGGTAATAAAATTCCACCCAAACCATTTCAACCGACTTCACAAGCAGAATGCCAACGAAAGGAATCAAAGAGCAAGCTTATCAGTCTGTACTTATCTGGATCTCAGAGTACATTAGCACTGTTGTGACTGTGATTAATCGACGCTGTCATCATCGATGTCACACACAAGGTTTGACCACAATAAATTTCAAATCAGCCGAAATACGGAGTGGCTTTTTATTTCAAAGCCAGTTAAAGCTTTAAGCTTTATAATTACCAAATTCTTCGTGCTTATAATGGGCGCATCGTTAAAGTTCGAAAGAAATCGATGTTCTGGGAATTGATGTGAGCCCTAAAGAAAAAAAATTTTGAACAGTTACTTACCGTTCGAATGGTGAATCGTTTTAACGCTCTGTTATAGCTTTTAATGGACAACATTTAATTTCCCTCTAGCGGAGATTTTGCTGTTTCAGACAAAAATTGCATCAAACGTTTACGTTTTCACATTGTCTCCATGAATCGGAGATAAGTCAATGAGAGAAGTTCATTTGATTCATTTTTTAAATTCTTTATCTTATATATTTCTTTACTTTTCTGTCTTAATTTCGTGCGTACTCATCCGAATGATGAAGAAAATTAATGCAATAAAATGTCCATTAAAACCAGTCAGCCAGTCAGCCAGCCAGTAGCGCCTTCTGTGCACCGATTCGAAATCAACTCGTAATAATGGCAAACTTCATTTTGCGCTTCATTTGATGATTTGTTGTTATTACCACAATGATTGCTTTTTTATTTTGCGTTTTTATTTTATTTTTTCATTTCACTTTTTTATTTGTCTTTTATTTTTTTATTTATTGCTTTTTTTTTTTCTTTAAAACAACATTTTTTATTTATTATCATTTAAAATGTTCGCACTTTGCTTAGCCTCTTCTATAGGCAGTGGTCTTTTTACATCTATCTATTGGTTTGTCCTCTAGTTTAATTGCCAGTCCGTCTGCCTGTCTGTCCGCCTCTCCGTCAATATGTATGGGACGCATTTTTCGCACGTCGTTTCGCCATTTATTTGTTCACTGCTTCAATTTCCTCATTATTTCGACCATTGTTCGAAACGATTTGTTGTTTGTGGAATTTTATGTGGTATCAATTTTTGAAACCTTTTTCGCACTATAGACATTTTTAACATTTTGTGTGCCATTTTCGGGATTCATGGGTGGATTATAAAGTTTCCTACGATATATTTTGGATTTAAAGAGGCTTATAACACCTTCTTGTATAGTGTTGCGGAAGATATTTTACCCATATCACTAGCTTAGGCAAACATCTTTTCTTTTTTTTGTTTTTTTTTGTTCGCTTTACTTCTCTTCATTGGTTCACCAGCAATGGTTTTAATGTCTTATTTACTAATGGGTGGAATTTCAACTGCACCGAAGCGTAAACAGTGATGCTTTCCGAAAATGTTATCAACCGTTTGAAGGTAAGCTTATTAAGTATGGGCTGTACTAAGCAGGGTAGTTGCTTAGATTTACCTTGGTGGTAGGAGGAAGGGAGAAGCTCGAGTTTAAAATATAAATACATTTTAAAATATTTATTTGTACATTCTTGTTTCGTTACGTAAAAATATATAATATAAAATGTATAACTAACAAAATATATGTATAACTAACCATCTATTTGACAACTTTAGTTTCATTTAATATATATTTTTGCATCTTTTTGTAGCTAAAGCAAGATGTTATGACCGAAAACCAAAAATTTAAAAATGGACCACTAAGGTCTATGTATAAATTAGGGCTTTATATTTTCTAAAAATTTGTTTGGGGTACCCGGGCATCCGGCCACTTGAAACCCGTAACAAACGGCAAGGTCGAAAACCGGGTAATTCATACGTTACCAGGGTAATTTGATAATAAATGCCCGGGTAGCTTCGATCTATGCGGTAAGTTTCGAGCTTTTGACATAAAATTACGTCTTACAACGCGATTTGTATAGGGTCACATTCAAAAAATTTGTTTTAAGCGCAAGCAACGTTCAACTTTTTGGGGTTTACATACAGCCTTTAATATATATCGTAAAAAGATAAAATATATATCGTCGTTCGTAAATTATTGTGCTCTATATCACAAAATTGAAAAAATTGAGATAAGACTGACATATAGGCCAATTTTTCGAGATCTATCGATCTGTGTCATCAGTTTGCTTTTATGTTTTATAGTTTTCGAAACATGAGACATCGAATTTGTGCTATACAACACTGTTGTGACAAGCTTCGTAACATATTGTGTTCTATATGCAAAAAATCGTGCATATAGAACAAAAACGAAGCAAAAATACTAAGTAAAAAAATATTATTTTATTTTGTTCTATATGCAAGTCTTAATAAAGTTATTAAAGTTTTTATTTGGAGGCCTTTGTATTTTGCTTTTTTTTTGTTTTTTATCTGGTTTTTTTTAGCTTCACATTAAAATAAAAAATAAAATAAATAACTGGCCATTTCAGCCCTTGAAAGGACTTTGACCTAGCTTCTTATGATCAATTGTGTTGTTCGTGTTATTAAGTTTGTACACAATTGACCGAGAACCGGACCTACATGCTTAACGCCGACTCCGAACGGCGATGAACAGAATGTTCTCGTTCTCAAGAAGCTTTACATGGCATTTTGATTACTCTCTGAGGTTTGTCATTGTCTGCAGAGAGGTGGCGGCCGTACAGAAAAATTATTTTAATTGAAATAATTTTCTGTCGCTGCTGGGGTTCGAACCTGGGTCTCCAAAGTTCGTTGACATAGCGGCCACGTACTTTAACCAACTATGCCACGGACGCCACGAGCTTAGCTTCACATTGCACTTGGCAAATGAAATGAAACAAAATAGAAAAAATCCCGCTTTAGATTGCAGTTGGTAAATAAAATGAAACAAAAAAGAAAAGAAAACACCATAATAAATAACAAGGTTAGCAGTTTAATTTTACAACAACGTTTAAAAAAAGCTTAATACTAGGAATAAGAATGGATAAGCAATAGATAAGAAGATATCATCGGAGAAAGTAAATGATATGAAAAGTTTATACAACTTTTTATCACTCGATGCAGTGGCATACTACAATAGGGGTATTCACGGGTTGATACGAATTGCAAGAATGCGAAAATGCAACATATTTTTCGCACTAACGCGTGAACATCAATATTGTAACTTTACGATAGCGGAAAGAAATATATTGCCACCTTATTCCATAATAACAAAAACTTATTTAAATCAACTTATTTAAGATAAGACGAAATACCTAGTGTCAACAAATAAACAGTCCCAGCGTCTTGGAAACCACGTCACTGTTGACAACATCTCCTTCGAGGTTGTTAAGGACTTCGTCTACCTGGGATCCAGCACTAACTCTTTCAACGATGTTAGTATTGAGATAAAACGAAGGATAACTCTTGCCAACAGGTGTTACTTTGGGCTAAGTAGGCAATTGAGAAGCAGAGCCCTCTCTCGACGAACAAAACTCACGCTCTATAAGTCACTAATCATGCCCGTCCTATTATATGCAGCACAAACCTGGACGTTGAGCAGTTCTGATGAAAAGACTTTGGGAGCCTTCGAGAGAAAGATCCTTCGTAAAATCTTCGGTCCAATCTGCGTCAATGGCGAGTACCGAATTCGATGGAACCACGAGCTGTATGAGCTGTACGCTGACATCGGCATAGTTAAGCGCATTAAAATCGAGCGGCTCCGCTGGCTAGGTCATGTTGAGCGAATGGAAAACGACGCTCCAGCGAAAAAAATATTCGAGTCGGTGCCCGGTGGTGGTCAACGCAGAAAAGGACGCCCACATCTTCGTTGGAAGGATCAGGTGTTGGATAACCTGACCACGCTTGGTGTTTCCAACTGGCGCCAGCAAGCGCAGAACAGAAATGGCTGGCGCAATTTCCTATACGAGGCCAAAATCGACACCCGGTTGTAAGCGCCAGATAAGTAAGTAAGTAAGTATTTTAATCAACGCACAAACTTAGCCTTTTTAAAGTTTTACCCAGATGGCAACTATGCGTAAAAACACCCATAACATGAATCAGCTGTTTCTCATCACTGTTTGTGCGCTTTCACAATAGATTTGAGCAGTGCGTAATTCAAGAAGAGTTGTAAAATTGCTTCTAATGTGTTTGTTGTTGGAATGAAGCAAAAATTTGCAATCTTGCATTTTCGCATCGTCGCAACTGTGTTTTGCATCAAATATATGAAACTAAGTTTCTATTGAGTGAAATCACATTGCTTTCCATTTCTCCAATACATATTACATTTTGTTCCATATGCTATAAAACAAGAAGAGTTTCGTAAATAAGTGCATATAGAACAAATAATTTTTTTTAAACGCATCTTACTCTAAAAAACGCTTCCAAAGATGAACATTTTTTTTGACAGAAAAAACCACAAACTCTTGAACTTTCCTTGGTAAGAAAATCGCGGCAGATTTTTCGGTTCAGTTTTTTACTAAACTTTAAACTTGATTTACCAAAAAAACATTTTTGTCATATAGAACACAATAATTTGCGAACGACGATTTGTCTATCAACTAGCAACCAAATTTAATAAATTCGAACCATAAAAAAATTGATTTTATTCCAGCTAGATTGACCATTCGGACCACTATGCATAGTGTCGTTTGTTAGAGCGAATCGTCTTACGAATATTTCTCAGTAAGTGCTGTTTATGTCGTTGTTGTTATAAATTAATGTACAAAATTCACATGCATACATATGTATCAGTTGCTTTCCTTTCTGACGTATAATTACGACATTCTCGGAGGTAAGTAGGGTGGTTGATTGCGATCAGCAAACGATGTTGATGCAACACTTTGAGCCTTTGGTGTTCTTAAAGTGCTGATCGTAAAATGTTGATTTAAGCACTTGTTAGTCTGTTTGATCCTCACTGGGAGAAAATTATTGTTAGAACTCTCTAAATTATATAAATTTTGCACAATAACATGAAACATATGTTATTGAGCTTTTGCTTTTGCTTTTGCTTTTGCTTTTGCTTTTGCTTTTTCTTTTGCTTTTGCTTTTGCTTTTGCTTTCACTTTTGCTTTTGCTTTTGCATTTGTTTTTACTTTTGCTTTTGCTTTTGTTTTTACTTTTGCTTTTGCTTTTGCTTTTGATTTTGCTTTTGCTTTTGCTTTTGCTTTTGCTTTTGCTTTTGCTTTTGCTTTTGCTTTTGCTTTTGCTTTTGCTTTTGCTTTTGTTTTTGCTTTTGCTTTTGCTTTTGCTTTTGCTTTTGCTTTTGCTTTTGCTTTTGCTTTTGCTTTTGCTTTTGCTTTTGCTGTTTCTTTTGCTTTTGCTTTGCTCTTGCTGTTGCTTTTGCTTTTGCTTTTGCTTTTGCTTTTGCTTTTGCTTTTGCGTTTTCTTTTGCTTTTGCTTTTGCTTTTTCTTTTGCTTTTAGTTTTGCTTTTGCTTTTGCTTTTGCTTTTGCTTTTGCTTTTGCTTTTGCTTTTGCTTTTGCTTTTGCTTTTGCTTTTACTTTTGCTTTTGCTTTTGCTTTTGTTTTTGTTTTTGTTTTTGCTTTTGCTTTTGTTTTGGCTTTTTTTTTGCTTTTGCTTTTGCTTTTGCTTTTGCTTTTGCTTTTTCGTTTGCTTTTTCGTTTGCTTTTGCTTTTGCATTTGCAAACGAATTCAACAATTTGAATGAATTCAAAGAATTCTAAAAAGAATTTGAGTACTATTTGGACAAGATCTAGGATAAAGATTGGGACAAAAATAGGAAAAGAATTAGGACAAGGATTCGAACATGGATTAATACAAAGTTTGGATATGGATATGACAGATAGGGGAGATTGAGGAGTGTGAAATAATAGGACTTAAAAATAATGACTAGACCCCCTCAAGTTTAGGAACAAGAAACAGAATGGGGACAAAAATGAAGGTCAAGGACAAAGAAAAAATTGTCAAACAAAGGATATCAAATGTTGTTAATTAAAACTAAAAAAGACGATAACACCTTTATGCAGATCAAGTAATAAAAATAAATAATCCCATGATTTATATAAAAAATTTCTTTATTAACCATTTTATTTTTATTTCATATACATAAAGTAGTCTTTAGACTAATCCTTGATAGTCTTAAGACTCTCGTTATAATTAAAGAACACAATATAGCTGTTTAGTATAACAATATTCTTTTTTTTGATGAAATGAATTAAAAAACTTGACAGTGGCTAGCAACATGAATATGTGCATATAAAGTGCACTATATTAAAGTGCCATTATTGACTTCAGCACCGAGCACTTAATTCCAATTACTAAGTAGTTGTGATGATGGCACCAATTTCACATGAGGCGGCATATAGCCAAGGAAGGGAGGTGGTGGTGGTGGTCCTGAGATGGTTCTGCAAAATAAATTAAATCTTATTTGAAGAATTCGCTTGAATTTAATTTTAAGTATATTTTACCTGCCACTAGGATCAGCTGAAAATTGCAAAAATGGTGGTGGGGATCTGTAAAGAAGTTTAACCATTAACAAGTGTTAGTTTGCAGAGCTAATTAGCTTCAATTTAGACTTGGTTTTATTTAAAAGCTAGACATATCTTGAGACAAAGTTCTGTGAGGCATTGCATTAAAAAAAACCGTTATAAAGATTATAAAAAATTTAAAATGTATTTTTCAAACTTTTTAAAAAGACATTCCAAGGTCTCACAGTTCAATAGAAGATTCAGTATTTTTATAGAAGAAATTAAACTTCTCTTGACTAACCTTGGCCTTATAATCTTCGGAGCAGTTCTGGACCTAATTGAAAGGAAAAAAGTGGTTCAATTCAAAAACTCGAAAAAAAAACCTCAACACCATTGCTTACCTCGTCTTGGCCGACTTGGCTGACTTAGTTGACTTAGCTGATTTGGCTGATTTAGTTGACTTGGCACGTGCCTTAGGTCTGCGTGGTGCTGCACGCGCCAAAAATTGTGGTGATTTCCTTAGTGGTGGTCCATAAGATCGTAAGAACCATGGGTGAGGATGTTTCACTGGTACTTCCTCTATCTCGGGTTCTGGTTCAGGCTCTGGCTCAGGCTCGGGCTCTTCTTCAGGCTCTGGTTCAGGTTCAGGTGCTGGTTCGGGAGCTGGTGCTGGTGCGGGCTCTGCAGGTGGTGCTGGTGGTGGTGGAGCTGTGTACATAGCGGAGAGTTGTATCGGTACAAAAGCTGGTAGCGATACTGTCAGTGGGACACCGGCTGGTGGAGGCTGTGCCTCAGGTGCTGGTGCTGGTGCTGGCTCTACCGGTTCTGGTTCCGGTTCTGGCTCTGGTTCTGGTTCAGGTTCAGGTTCTGGCTCTGGCTCGGGTTCAGGAGCTGGTGCTGGTGCGGTTACTTCTTTAAAGGCTTCTAACAGAGCGACAAGTTCATCCTTTGATAGGTGTCCGTGTCCGTGACCGTAGCCGTGACCGATGGGAGGAATACTGATACCACCCCAGCCAGTGCCGCCATAGAGAGAGCGTTGTGGACGTTCATATTGCTGAATCGGTATTCCATATGGTGTGCGTACCTGTTGCTGAACTTGTTGTTGAACTTGCTGTTGTTGCTGCTGCTGTTGTTGTTCCTGTGGTTCTCGCCGTTGTAACCGCTGCGCACTTTGAAACTGCTGAATTTGATAGTGCGATTGTGGATGATTTTGTGGCAAGGATCCATAATAAAATTGCGCTTTGATGCAACTAAATGTAGAGCAGAATCCCAGCAGCACCACTGCAAGCAACTTCATGCTGATCACGATTGTTTTTATGGCAGTGGAAAGAATTCAACAACTACGTCGCCGTTGGTATTAAATTGACAAAACCTTCTGTTATCCTGCGTCAATGAGTCGAATTTATATCAAAATGAAGTCACCACGTTACCGTTTTTCAATTGTTAACCGCACGCTGTGCAAATCTTGTGTACTTGCTTCATCTGTTGGCTTCAAGGTTTTTATATCATTTCAACTTAAGCATCAAGACAACACAACTCGTACCTGTAAGTCGAGCAAATGTAACGCCGCAGCGCAGTTAATCCAAATTGAATACTTTGCTTCCTCATCTCTCGTGTGTGGAATGTCTGAAGGAAGTAAGCTAACAAACAACCAACCGTTGAACCAGTTGTTCATGGTTTGCCATTGGTAGCCTTGGACGCACGCCGGTCTCGTCACCAATGATTGATTTAAATTGGACAAATGTTGATCTCATTATGGAGTCAGGCAAGAGTTTTTATCGAAAATTTCAATAAGATTAAGGTAACAATGTTGTAATTTTAGCGCAAACGACACTAACGCTAGCATTTCATTGGAGTAGCGAAAATGTGACTTGAATATTACCCGTAGTAATATTTTATATTTTTGTGTAATCTACTTATTATGAGCTAAGCGCAAAATATTTAAATATGAACTAGAGGTCATTTTACTACTCATAAATAATTTTCTTTAAGATATTGGTAAAAAGTCAGTGAAGATTGTAAAAACCTACACTTAAATGTATCTTTTAGAGGATCCACAATCTGCCAAGGTCTTATTTATGTTTTGTCTATAGAGATAGTGAAGTTTTTTTGGTACCAAGTATAATTTATAGTTTTCAAGGTCGCCAAATATTATTTGTTAGATTAACTAACATAGTATTGGGACATACCTATCGCGAAAATTTCTAGCAAAATCCACCGAATAGTTTTTTTTTTTAGCGAATTTGTTTAGGCAAATCAAGCATAAAATCACACCATACGCTAATATTTGGTGATCTACCTTCCTTTCATATGTATATTGATTATGTATTCTTGCCAGCAAAGTAGTAGTAATAAAATGTTGTTTGTGTTTTTTTTTCAAAATTTAATATTTTTTTCCAAATAGATATAGTAGGAACTTTTTGAAAACCACGCCTTCGGGCACTTCCCCCTAATTTTTCGGAAACCAATCATCCAATTAGAATGAAATTTTTATTCATGCGAGTCAACACCCAAGTGAATTGGAAAAACTTCTCAAACCAATAGTAATTTAATTTAATTATTTCGAAAACACTTACTATAAATTTAAATACATTTATCTTGAAACCACTTCTTCGCGATTTGTTGTGATAAAAACTTATCGGCAAAATTGTCCGATATGAAAAATTTTTGCGCCACATACTTTAAACACCACTCATTCTCTTCGGTAATAGAATAATGAGGGTATCACCAAAAATAGCAGAGCTGGACCTCTCTTTAGTCTTAAAAAATATCTTTTTTTTTAAATTTTGACATTTGGATACTACAGTTGCTTTTTTTTAATAATATAATTCCGTAATTTTTTAACGAACCTATTAATTTTAGTACCGACGATAACGTTATTAGTAGGGCAAGGAATCTCATGCAAATGCATATTTTTACTGGGCATCCTAACACGGAAACGGTTAAGTTATCTTTGAGAATCGTGAAATTTCCTTTAAAATGGCATTCAATCGTTTTTGCATATTTTGCTAAAAATACCCGTTTTTGCATATTTTTGCGCATATTTAACACATTTTACAATAAATGCATGTTTTTTTTTTGCATATTTTTGCTGTTTTGGGTAGCATCCATTTGAAAAAGTAAAACGCCACTGATACTAAGTGCGGCATCTTCTGGTAAAAGTTAAAAAGTTAATTTGTTACAAAATATTCGTCTGAATCACCATGTTGAACTGTCAATTTTTATATTTACACAACATTTTTAATGTTTTGCTCGGGAATTCGCTGAAAATTTGTAACTTTACGCAACATAACACGATTTAAATGGAAAGTCAGGAAAGTTTTGTGTTTGAAAACCTTAAAAAGAACTTTTTTGCTTACGCCAATAAAGCAATAAATTAAAATTGATCTCTCTTATGTTTACTTAATTGCTATAATTTTATTTAAATTTAATTTAACTAAATTATTTTTAGAATTTAAGGTTTTGTTTTTCTTTATACTAATTTTATATGTACAGACATATATTAAATGAATTGTTTTCAGCCTTTTTTGTTAAATTACTTGCAATATTTTTTTTAATTACTTGCAATGTTGAAAAAATATTTTTAATTGCATATTTTCTGTGTTTTTAGAGCATATTTTCCAATTTTTAGTGCATGTTTTATGCGCATATTTTCGATTTTTTAGTGCATGAGATTCCTTGCCCTAGTTATTAGTTCTTAACACATTTCCTTTCTGCTTTTTATTTTCAGAAAATGCACAAAAATTATTTGATTGCAACCAGCGGCAGACCATTTTTCTTGGTCTACTTTGGCATGAAATACAAAAAACAAAAAAAATTATAATAACTTTTTAACAAAGCTTGATTTTTATCTATTGAATCTAATAAAAACAAAAACAGTTTTTTGGTAAAATTTTTTTTCTAATTTTTGTGCAATTTATTTGTAACGAGGCATTTAATTCTGGGTCAAGGATCAAGTTGAAGGTTGTCCTTGAGGTAAATATGAAAATGAAGGATTTATAGTTGGCCTTACGCTTTCAGCGGCAGCTGCTTATGCAACAAGAATACAATATTGTTGCATGGAATTGTTACTCAGTCAATACAAGTGCTTTTACGACAGCAAAGAATTAATTTTGACCTTATAAAGAAAACAAAAAAGAAAGTATTTTAGAGCAATGGCACCACGATGGTAACCGCTTAATGCAGTTTAAATGCAACAAGAATGAAAAAACGTTGCATGAATTACAACTCCGTGGCTATTAGTATTACGGTAAATTTTATGGAACGACAATTAAGATGACGTCGATGCATGGATTTGGAGCCAATCTTTAAGTCGACGTAAGTAAAATCAAAAGCAAAATTAAAAGCAAAATCAAATCAAAAGAAGAAGAATACGCGAGAGCAAAAGCAAAATCAAAAGCAAGAGCAAAAGCAAAAGCAAAATCAAAAGCAAAAGCAAAAGAAAAAGCAAAATCAAAAGCAAAATCAAAAGCAAAAGCAAAATCAAAGGCAAAGGCAAAGGCAAAGGCAAAGGCAAAGGCAAAGGCAAAGTCAAAGGCAAAGTCAAAGGCAAAGGCAAAGGCAAAGGCAAAGGCAAAGGCAAAGACAAAGACAAAGGCAAAGGCAAAGGCAAAGGCAAAGGCAAAGGCAAAGGCAAAAGCAAAGGCAAAGGCAAAGGCAAAGGCAAAGGCAAAAGCAAGATCAAGAGCCAAATCAAAAGCAAAATCAAAAGCAAAATAAAAAAGCAAAAGCAGAAGCAAGAGTACAAGCAAAGCAAGTACAAAAGCAAAAATAAAAGCAAAATCCAAAGGTAAGAGCAAAAGCAAAAGCAAAATCAAAAGCAAAAGCAAAATCAAAAGCAAAATCAAAAGCAAAATCAAAAGCAAAAGCAAATGCAAAGGCAAAGGCAAAGGCAAAGGCAAAGGCAAAAGCAAAGGCAAAGGCAAAGGCAAAAGCAAAATCAAGAGCAAGAGCAAGAGCAAGAGCAAGAGCAAGAGCAAGAGCAAAAGCAAAAGCAAAATCAAAAGAAAAATCAAAAGCAAAATAAAAAAGCAGAAGCAAGAGTAGAAGCAAAGCAAGCACAAAAGCAAAAATAAAAGCAAAATTCAAAAGCAAGAGCAAAACCAAAAGCAAAAGCAAAAGCAAAAGCAAAAGCAAAAGCAAAGCAAAAGTAAAAGTAAAAACAAAATCGAAAACAAAAGCAAAAGGAACTCTTGAACTAATTCATGCCCAAATTCCTTATCTTATCCTTGTTTAAATTCGTTTCCTAACCCTTGTCCTACTTATTTTCTCAATCTTTTTCCTAAACCTTTTCCGTAGTTTGTCCAAATTCTTATTCTATATCTTGCACTTATTATTGACGGCCTGGGTAGTAGAGTAGGTAGCGTGCTTGACTGCCATCTCAGAGGTCCCGGGTTCGAATCCCGGTCAGGCCATAGTCCTAAGTTTTAACCTTTCTCATTTGCAATTTTATTTCCTTATTTCTAATCAACTGAAATTTAAAACTCATCAATTTGTTTGGCTTGAAGTCGTAGTTGGAGTTGGTGGTAGAGAAGTTCGTGGATGAGATTTCCTTATAACTTGAAACTTACTGAGGAAAAGGCAGATTCAAATTCACATGTTTCTACGGCTTTCCACCACACTTAGAACATTCTTCACATGTTTTACTTGATAACCCCTTCCCTCCCACTAATCTATCACCTCATTTCGAACCAAGGCAGACTTGACTGAATAGCTATTACACCTGGAATTCTTGGTACAGAGCTTAAAAAAAATCCTTGTCCAATACCAACTCTAATCTTTGTCAAAATTTTTATGCTACTTCTTATATTACTTCTGTTTCTTATCTTTATCCAAATCCTTGCCCTAATCCTTTTTCTAATCCTTATCCTACTCCTTATTCTTGTCTTAATACTTGTCCTTATTTTAATTTCAATTCAATTTTTTTTGCTTCTTGTGCATTTAGGTTACTTTAAGGAGATCCCTGAGAAGACTCATGACGGCATTAAAGTTTTTGTTTTAATTTTTATTATGGGACTGAAAACCTCAGCTTTATTGTCGTTTCATAAAATTGTATATAGTGCCCATAGTCACGCAGCTATAAATGCATGCAACGTTTTTTTTTATTTTTGTTGCATTTTTACTGTATTCAGCGGTAACAAATGTGGTGTCGTGGCTCCAAAGTTTTTTTTTTATTTTTTTATGAGGTCAAAGAACTATTTTTTAACGTCGTAAAATTCGTAGCGCTTCTACTCACCGAGTCATAATTCCATGCAACAATACGAGTATTGCATTTTTGTTGCATAAACTTCTAAGTAGCTCCACCACCTGACGTCGTCATAATAATAAATATAAATTCTAAATTTAAGTTTTCTAAAGCTTACCGTAACACAAATACTCAAATAATTTTATGCAACGCCAATGGATTCTGAAAACTTACGTTTTTTTCAAATTTTTTGGAAAATTACGTGGCAAAACGTAACTTTGTCACGTTAAAAACAAAAACGTAGACGGTGTCACGTCAATACTTGCATGTGTGGCGATATAAAGTCAACAGGTAAAGTCAAGAATTTCTTTTAAAAAAAAATGTTTATGTATGAAAATGAGCCAAATCGGACAAAATCACATCTACCTCTCATATAATGAGATTTTTCAAAATGATAAAATCTCTAAAAATTCCACTATCATTAATCGTTAATATTTTGACATGAGCCTTGATTTCAAATTCACACCCTATGTTTGAAATGATCTAAAATCGACGTGTTTAAAACGTTTTGTCATTACAAATGATCCACGATCCAACATTTGTGAAGGTTTTCCAAAATCAGTTGTTATGTTTTAACACATCGATGCTTTACTTGAACTAATTTTGTAAGATTATAATTTCCCTCATCTTGAGATTGAGGTTTGGTTGAGTAATAGTTCTTCCCTTGTACTTCGATACATTTGATTATTTCACTTTCTTTTCGGTTATACTTAATTTAAATATTAAATAACAAATGGTATTCAGTTTGATTTTATTACGTGAACCTTACCACAGAAAACAACTAAATCGCCCAATTTCGGATGAAAACATCTGAAAAAAGGAAGGTATTTCTTATTTAAACGACATTTTTTCAAATTATTGAATATATTGATTAATGGCACAGTCCGGGATAACTGTCTCAAATGTCTCTTGACAGTTGTTGTAATATTTTCCTATTTTCCTGCTATTTAAGTCCAACTCAGCTCAAAACTAATTATTTGCGTGATGCTTATTTGTGAAAATTGCCAAAAAAGGTAACATCTGCAAGTACAACAAAAAAAAAAACTAAAAAGTCAACAAGAGCAAAGACTGCTTCAGAGCAGTCGATCAAACGATCAAATTAAATTCCTAGCCAAGCTGCTGACTTAATTAGGTTAAGCGATTGTCAACAAACGGAAGCCAGTAAAACAGCCACAGCAACACACAGAGGAAACCAACAACAAAGTAATCACAGTAGGTTGTCTGGATGCCGTCTTAACATGAAATTTCAAAATCTGTCTGTCCTTTTATTATCGTATAAGGCCATTGATGAATAGATGACTGAAGTAGAGAGATGGTTTGAATGTAGATATGTGTTGCATGGGTCGATGAGTTATGCAATGAAATTTGTTTGATTTTCTGCAATGCCAACAAAATAAAAATAGAAAATGAAATGAAGAAAAATTGAAAGTTATACTATTGTAGTTTGACACTTACATGCTCACCGCTATGGTCAGGCGTGGATGTGTAACATATTGGCAGAAAGGTAATATGACAACATTTTTCATTAACTTTTTACTAGGTTGTATGTTTTCCAAGTACTGACATGTTTTTATTTGTTATAATGTAGTTGTAACCGAATCCTACCTATTAAGGAGATTCCACTTTTTGTTTTTTTAAATGCATTTGTCTGAAATTGTTTTCTGGTACATAAATTTTTGTTTTTATAACAATAAGAAGCACGGTATATGGACCTACATTCTATCTTTATATATAAAAAAATCGATTGCCGTGTGTAAGTCTTGCTAAAACTTCGAAAATGGCTCAGCCGATTTTATTATTTTTTTTTTTTGTTCGCATCAATACTGATGTGGCTTAGGAAAAAAGAAAGTTGGGAAGAGTCCTAGAAGGAATAGTGCAAAAATCGAAAGAAATCGAAATTTGTAATTTTTTGTGTTGTTATTCATTACAACTCCAAGAAGAACACGAGCTGACATAGGTCTACAAAGTCAATGAAATGAGCGGTGATCTACTTCACTGAATGAAAACAGTCGCATTATTATGTCCGAACGAGTGCCATTCGTAAACAAAACAAAAGGGCATACATAAGAAAGCACATAATTTGAGAATGGAGTTGTCTTTTTTTTCGAATTTTGAGAATTTTTTCGGAAAATTGAAAAAATGGGAAATATCTAAAGTCGGGCCAATAATAAGGGTCAGTAAAACAAAGTGTTATAGAAATCAAAGTCGTCAACGATATTTGAATGTATTTATTGGTAAGGTTACAAGAATATCTGAAAATTTTCTTAATTAATGATAAAGCTCAAATCTTTCACCCTTGCCTTTTATTAAAAGACGTAAACGCTTGAAAAATGATTCACAGGCGGCACAAACCATTTTCTGATCCATTTCATCTCAAACCCTTGTCAAACGCTACTTGAACCCAAATTCACATGTGTCTTTATCGATTCCGTTCGATGCCAGTTTTACGAAATGCGACATCTCTGATTTGAATCCTACCGCACACCGAAAATTTTTGCATTTCAAATTAATTTATTGATCGGTCGTAAACTCATCGGAATGGATAATGAAAACCTCAGAGCATAAATATTAACCATTTAAAGCTTCTAGAGAACATTAGCCGTTCGGAATGGACATAAAACTAATAACTTTAGTTCTCGTTCAATTGTATTTAATCGTTTAATAATTCGCCAACATAATTGATCATAAGAACTCAGTCAAAGTCCATCAAGGGCTCAAATGGCCAATTAAGTTTTTTTTTTTAATTCACTAGAATGAATGGATGAGTAGAAACGAATAAAATATAAAAACCCACACGACAATGAAATGACTGAATGAATTCAAATTTGTTGTTGTTTGTCTAACTTAAATGGACTCTCTGTGAGAGAGCAAATGAACTTTGAATACTTCATCGATTTAATAATCAAAGTTTTGACCAAGCTGTAGACCTGTAGTTTTGACCTGACTCAGTTAGAGTAACTTCGGGTAATGTGATATAGGCATTTTTATATTTATAATTTCTCGTAATAACATTAGCTTAGCTTAGACTGCTTTACATAGGATAGTTTATTGATGCATTGTGCAGTTTATAACGACTTCGTAGCTCTATACCGTTACCCAATTTGGAGCTTTTACAACACAATGAAAAAAAGTCATGTAACTCCCCTTAATGAAATTGGCGGGTAAAGTGATATACCACGTTCGAATAATGTGATATAGCTTATCACATTACCCGAATAGAGTTCAACACCATTATAACTCTCTCAACCAAAATTAAAAACACTAGAAGATATCTAGATATTATATCAGTGTAATTTACATAAAAGAAAACAAAACACAATCAACTCAGTATAAATACGTAAGTAAAAACTTAACAACAAAGTAACGTAAACTATGTAATGAAATGGAAAAGTACATAAGAAAAATAAGTTTTTATAAAGAACAACTCTCATAAATAAATTACTTGCCACTTATGGCATGTTTCATACACAACGAAAAATGCTATTTTCTGGAAAACTAAGTATGGTGGTACAAAAGTAGCACCTACACTCATGCAGCTAACAACCGTTATAATAGATCCTCTCTCTGCCGGTGTCATGAAACTAATTTTCCTTTTGCTGTCAATATTTTCTTACTTTGCACGATAGACACTCCTGTCTCATCGACCTTCCAAATACAAGTTGGGGAAAATTTCTATTTTTCGTGATCCCACTCGAACAAGCTATAAAATTTACCCACATTTTCACCATTAAAGCCCTTGACCCTATCCATTGAGCTTTCAGTTGGACTTCTTATGCTAATGTCTGATTTGTGCTATTTTAAATATGCGTACAACTAGTCTTTTCCAGAGCATTCCTTACTTAACGAAATTGGGTGGGCAATGTTGTTTATTTTTGCCACTTGAAATGCAAGTGAGCGAATATCACTTCGAGTTAGTCCCAAAAACGTTATTCCATTTCCTTAATAAACCCTACCAGCCCAAATTCCATTTCCCGATTGAAAACAGATTTACGTCCCAGAGGCGTGGCTAAAATTTCGCTAATAGGTTTATCACTGCGAGCTGATCTTTACAGCGGTGCAAATGGAACTCCAAATGTCTTAGCCTCCAACAGTATGCCCATTGCTCCTTCTCTAACTGCCAAAATAGACTTACTCATTCTTTCTGGATCCTACTTACGCATCTGTCCTTTGTTTGGCATTATCTACAATTTATTATAATAATAATTTATAATTAATATTTTGCCGATGAATGTGATATATCATATCTTTCAACTTTGACTATATCACATTAGCCGATTTCGGTTTTCGAAGCAATCAGGTTATTTTTATAAAAATACACGTCAGAAAATAAAGAATTAACTTCATTTTTGATTAACAGCATTCAAACACTTAAAAATTTAAATATTTAAACTTTCAATTCCACTTCGGTTTTCTCGTACTTCACTCACAAACAGTGTTGCCAGAATGGCAGTTTTGCCTGCAAATGGCAGTTTTTTTAACTCTGAGCAGGTTGGCAGTTTTTAAAAAAAAATTCAGTTTTTCCATTATTAATGCAGTTTTTCAGGGTAAAATGCAGTTTTTATGAAAATATAAAATCTTATGTAGTTTTCATAAATTCTCTTTACCAAAACATCATTATGGTTCAATTAATTTTTTAAAGCAGGCCTGCTTTAAACTTCAGCAGCAGCTTCAGCTAACTTCACGCATTGAACATTGAACATGAACCAACCTCACTTCTCAATTCGCGCGAATTTGCGTGTTTTCTAGGAGAAAAATAGGTACTTGAAAGGTTGGATTGGCAAAAGCGACAAGATGAGTCGCTTAGACAACTAGAAATTCTAACCCTCTCAAAAAAAAAAAATAATTATAATTGTTCAAGCTTTGACGTATCAAAAAATATGATACAAAAATTTAATAGGGATATGTATAACTTGCAAATAATAATATATGTAAAAAAACAAACATTAAAAATACCTAATTTCTTATCTTAAAATGATGTGAAATGTGAATAAAATACCAGAAGTTTTTATATATTAAATACAGCAACAATTTTATATACAAATGAGTTTGTTTTATTTCAGTTTTTAATAAAAAATTGAAGAAAATGCTTAACAGATCGTTTTTTCGAATGGCAGTTTTTTTGTTTAAAATGCAGTTTTTTCTTCAGATTTAGCAGTTTTTTTAAAAAAAAATCTGGCAACACTGCTCACAAAGCTCACGCACAAAAAATATAGAATGCACAGATGAAACAATTTTACAACAATGAGAGCAAACACAGTGAATGAAAATGTGCATAAGACTGTACCACGTGTGTTTTTCTGTTGCCTTTATGTTCACATGTATATTCTTGTCGAAAATTGTGTATTTAACAAAATATGCAGGTATATCACATTACCCGACAATATCACAATACCCGAAGTTACTCTGAAGCATTGCAAACTCTTACTCGGCTGCTGCTTAATAGGAAGTTATTGATCAAAAGGTAGTAGATTAAACATAAAAGAACTATTATGAGTAGAAAAAGCAGTAGCCTGAAATAAAATAGTAGACTAATCGCAGACAATAGGTAGCAGAAAAGCCTGTGTCGGTGGTTCAATCGAACAATCCTGTGTGAGCAGACTTCAGTCAAATACTCTCAGAGAGAGAAAAAAGAACAAAAAAAAAATCCCGATATTCTTCAATCATTGGATTGTCGTGTGAGCACAACCAATGAAGTCATGATTTAAAAGCATTATGAAGTGGTTAAATTTTTTGTTTTTGTATTTTTTTTTTTTTTTTGTGGTTTTGTTAGTCCTGTTAGACCCAGAAAAGTTTCAACACTTGGTCACCATTATTTATACCATTATTTTATAATGGACTACAACCAAAATTATTTTTCATTTCTTTATGGGGTATTTTAACTTTGACTCAGCTCAAGAAATTCCTTACTTGTTTTTTTTTTAAATTAAACATAAAACGTATCAACTAAACACTAGGGTAGTCCCTGATGAAATCGACTTTCTTGTTTTTTAATTAGAAAATTAAAAACTATTTTAGTAAAAGTTCTTAAAGAGAGAAATTGAGAAATATCCTTTTGTGTCTTCTTTCTATTCTATTTTCTAAATTTTTTTTTTGTCACTTGATTTTTTTGCGACAAAAACTTAACATATAAAAAATTTTCTCAATTCCATACCCCCTGCATAAGACTACGTAATTACACGAAAACGTAATTAAAATCCAAGGATTTTAGTTGATATATCTATTCAGATAAATCTGCCTTAGCTTGATATAAAGTGGATAATATTTATGAATTTTAAATTTAGTTTATAAGTAATAAAGAAAAAATTGAAAATGTTGAACACTATATATGGGACTCAAATTCAGGATGACAGGCATTTTGTTTGAACAATACAATATAAGTTGTTTTTTTTTTAATTCTTCTGGCATGTAGCCATAGATGCCTGTATCCTCTCAGATGTATATATTGGAGTTCTTTGATTGTTAAAGTAATTTTTGTGAAGTATGAAAATAATTGGAAAACATACAACTCAACCTACTGAAGTAGTAAAAAATGGGTTATTTCACCACAATAGCTGATTTAATAACGATTAGTAGGTTTTACTGATTATTTTACTGTTAATAGCATTGAACCTGCAATAGCCTTCGAAGCCTCACTATACAACAGTCTTCTAATAGTGTGCTTTAAACTTACCATTCAAAAATAGATTATATAGGATTATCTATTGAGGTGATAGCTTCTGCTGAACTATATATGAACAACTTTTCGAAGTGTTTTTTACAACCTTATAAAGAAAATCCTTTAAACATTTGTAATTATTCAAACACAAATGGGATATTTTCAAAATCCATGAACTATGAAGGATTAATTCAAGTCTAAGAGGTATTTTTGTAATTTTCTTAATTTTGATTCGTTATATCGTCTGGTTTAACCCTAGTTTGAAAATTCGTCTTGAGCTTGGTTTGGTTCGAAAATTGAATTAAATTTAAATTGAGATGGAAAGGGGAAACCAAATAAGGCATTTGTTGGATACTTTGAGTAAAGCCATAGATATAGCAATAGAAGCAATATGCCTTTACCTCAGTCTATTCAACTCTTTTAGTTTTACTATCGAAAATCTTGGAAATCTGTGAAATGCTGTTTATTTGTAAAATAGAATAGTTAACCATAAGGCCATGGTATTGATATGTGGTTAACTTGTTTTCACTCGTTTAAATGAAACTTCAAATTTGTGAGAGATGCCCATTTTACAACCTTGGTCAAAACATTTCAGTGATTCAGCGGCTCATATTTTCATATTAATGGTTTGTTCAGCGTTTTTATATTTTTACTGTTTTTTTTTTTTCGTTTGACATTTTTTTTGTGTGATTTTAAATTTTCAACTTCAAAATATTTTATTTTTCAACAAAAACAAAACATTTATTTTTCTGTAAATAAAAATAAAAAATAAATAACTGGCCATTTCAGACTTTGACCTAGCTTCTTATGATCAATTGTGTTGTGCGTGTTATTAAGTTTGTACACAATTGACCGAGAACCAGACCTACAGGTTTAACGCCGACTCCGAACAGCGATGAAGGGAGTGTTCTTGTTCTCAAGAAGCTTTACATGGCATTTTAATTACTCTCTGAGGTTTGCCGTTGTCTGCAGAGAGGTGGCGGCCGTACAGAAAAATTATTTTTATTCAAATAATTTTCTGTCGCTGTTGGGGTTCGAACCCGGGTCTGGAAGGAAGGATATGACCTCAAACACCCTCTTAAATGAGGATTTCATTGGTATACCCATGTCCTCCTATAAACTCCAGTGCAAGAACAATTCCTTGAGTCTTGCACAAGTACGTTGGGAACACCTTGACACAAGAAGGGTAGCTAAGCTAACGTGGCCTCGCTACGACTTAAAACGCACTAAATCACTACTTGAATTAAGCAGGATAAACCTTTCAAAAATAGTAAGAATCCTCACGGGTCACTGTCTATTTATTTATTTATTTATTTATTTATTTATTTATTTCATCTTCTGGGCAACTGCCCTCACAGATATATTACAGCATCTTAATCTAATAATCTTAAACTAGAGATAACGTTTCGGCTAATATTTTCTTAAATATTTCTCTATTCCTACTGAAGTCCACATGAATAGCAACATAATTACATGGACTTAAACATTTAGAAATAACTTCATTTTGGCTAAAATTACTTTTATGATGAAAAATATAAAATAGCGGTCTTTCCCTAAGGCCTCTTATTGGCGCATACAAATTAATAAGTCCCAGCAATTCTAGACATTGGATCTTGCCATCTAAAATATCCTTGATAAATAATATTGCGAAATTTTTTCTTCTTTAGTCAAGAGTTAAAATTCCAAGAAGTTTGCAACGAACAATATATGAAGGCATGTCCTGATATCTTACGCAAAGCAAAGCGAGAAAACCTTTTCTGCACTTTTTCGACTCTGTGAACATGAACTGCATATCAAGGGCTCCAAATAACACTGGAATATTCTAAAAGTGACCTGATCAAGCTCATAAAAATGGATTTCACTGTGTGTGGATCAGAGAACTCCTTGGAGTTTGTTTTAACAAAACCTAGTTGAGAGTTTGCCCTCGAAATAACGTAGTCTCTATGAGTCTTAAATGAGAGATTTGGATCAAAATAAATGCCAAGATCTTTAACGGTTGTTGGCCTTTTGAAAAATTCGTTGGCACT
Source organism: Pherbina coryleti (assembly GCA_943735915.1). Lineage (NCBI taxonomy): Eukaryota > Metazoa > Arthropoda > Insecta > Diptera > Sciomyzidae > Pherbina > Pherbina coryleti. Next base: position 79,529,196 of record OX030952.1, on the reverse strand, counting down.
GTATGAATAATGGTGCGTAATGCAAACATTTTTTCGATAAAAAGTTAAGATATGGCACTTGGAAAAATTTAATTGACCTCACACCACAGTAGAATAGCGTTACTATCAGCTTGAAATTTCAAACACTCAGAGGAACTTTTAATAACTGAAAATATTTTCAAGTCGTCAGCGTACATCAAAGATTGACAGAATTTAAAAAGATTAGGAACATCATTAGTATATAAAATAAAGAAAAGTGGCCCAAATGGCTTCCCTGGGCAGCACCTGAGGTAACTTGAACCATAGAAGAGTAATTGTTTTCAATTTTTATAAATAATTTTCTATTTGTACGAGTTCATCCATTTTAAAAAGTTGGAGTGAAAACCAAGCTTACTTAATTTGGCAATCAATAAATTGTGGCTTAAGCTGTCAAAAGCCTTAACAAAATCTGTAAAGGCTTGGAAGCCTTTCTCTATGGCACTCATGCAGAAATTTGAAAAAATAGCTAAATTAGTGCTAGTGGATCTGCCAGCGAAAAATACATGCTGAGCAGTCGAGATATGATTTCGCACTTCGGAAAACAATTTTTCGGCAACTAATTTATCCAACAGTTTTGGTATAACTGAAAGTTTAACAATTGGTCTGTAGTTTTCAATGAGATACTTCTGTCCAGATTTGAAAATTGGGGAAATATATGCTAATTTCCAATCATCTAAAAATATTCCACTCAAAAGAGACTTATTTAAAATAATATATAGTGCAGAGCAAAGAGAATGTGCGCAAGACTTTCAGGAGAATGGTGGCAATTAGTAGTACCCACCACCCTTAGTACAGTCGAGACTCTGAAGTGCTTTAAGGACTTCATTTCAAGAAATCTGTAAACTTCCAATATTAAAAACTTCAGAAACAAACGAAAAGTCGTTAGGACCAGTTGTTTGGCTGCTGTTATCAAAGACTGATCCGAAATATTGTGCAAATAACTCGCAGATATCTTTATTATTGTTCGCTTTAATGCCTCTGAATTGCATGGATTTAGGAAATCCAGAGCATTTACGCTTGGAATTATAAAAAGTCCAAAAAGACTTAGGGTTGTATTTTATATTTTGTTCCATTAAACTTACATAATTTTTATATAAAAAGTTTGATAAAAACTCAAATCCACGTCTGAGCTGTACAAATATAATTTTATCTTCATCAGAGTTGGATTTTTTTAATTTTTTATTTGCCTTATTTCTTAAATTTTTAAGCTGAGACAGTGAGTGTGATTGTACCATGGCAGTTTGTTTGTACGTTTCATTTTTTTTTTTAGGAACATATGAATTAAATCCCTCTTCTAAAATTTTCTTAAATGTAAGATACATATTTTTTATATCTCTTGAGCCAATTTCATAGCTCCAATCAATAGAATGAAAATAATCATTCGAAGACTCATAATTGGCTTTATAAAAATCATAAGAGATACTTAAATCATTAACTTGATTATTCATGAATTCATAAAAACTGAAAAAGAGCATTAATGCTGTGTGATGCACTGATTCGGATGTTAAGTGTATTTCACATTTAAATAACTCATATTTAATATCATTATTCATAAAAATTAAATCTAAAATTCGATTAATGTCGTTTTTAAAAGAGTTGATTTGAAATAGACCAAGTGAATACATTGAGTCGCAGAAATTCAATTCAATGTCATTTTTTAAGTTAAAAGGAATCAATGTTTGATAATTATCGCACAAATTCCATTCGATATTACCCAAGTTAAAATCCCCTAAATTGCATGGAGTTTGATGCGGAAGGAGTGAATTAACGATAAAATTGATATTAAATAAATGGTCATTGAATAAATTAATGTCACTAGTTGGTGGAATATAACTTAAAATACAAACTTTTTCAGTGATCGAATTGAGGCGATCCGCACTGAATGATACTGCAACACATATTTGCTCGATGTTGTCAAAATTCCTTGGCAGTTGCATTTGTTTGCTTCTGAGTGCAGAGTTTACAGCAATTAAAACGCCACCGCCCCTGGTGACATGTGGACGTAAGACCCGGTCTCGGCGATAAACTTCGAAGTCGGAATCAAACAGTTTGGTCGACAAAAAATGAGAAGTTAACCATGTCTCAGTGATCGCGATAAGGTCGAAATCATGTGAAGCAGCGGAAGAGAACAAGATATTTGTCTTTGTGCGCAAACCACCTGCGTTGTGGAAATATAGAGCAAATCTACATTGTTGTTGTTGTTGTTGTTGTTGTTGTTGTTGTTGTTGTTGTTGTTGTTGTTGTTGTTGTTGTTGTTGTTGTTGTTGTTGTTGTTGTTGTTGTTGTTGTTGTTGTAATTGTTGTTGTTGTTGTTGTTGTTGTTGTTGTTGTTGTTGTTGTTGTTGTTGTTGTTGTTGTTGTTGTTGTTGTTGTTGTTGTTGTTGTTGTTGTTGTTGTTGTTGTTGTTGTTGTTGTTGTTGTTGTTGTTGTTGTTGTTGTTGTTGTTGTTGTTGTTGTTGTTGTTGTTGTTGTTGTTGTTGTTGTTGTTGTTGTTGTTGTTGTTGTTGTTGTTGTTGTTGTTGTTGTTGTTGTTGTTGTTGTTGTTGTTGTTGTTGTTGTTGTTGTTGTTGTTGTTGTTGTTGTTGTTGTTGTTGTTGTTGTTGTTGTTGTTGTTGTTGTTGTTGTTGTTGTTGTTGTTGTTGTTGTTGTTGTTGTTGTTGTTGTTGTTGTTGTTGTTGTTGTTGTTGTTGTTGTTGTTGTTGTTGTTGTTGTTGTTGTTGTTGTTGTTGTTGTTGTTGTTGTTGTTGTTGTTGTTGTTGTTGTTGTTGTTGTTGTTGTTGTTGTTGTTGTTGTTGTTGTTGTTGTTGTTGTTGTTGTTGTTGTTGTTGTTGTTGTTGTTGTTGTTGTTGTTGTTGTTGTTGTTGTTGTTGTTGTTGTTGTTGTTGTTGTTGTTGTTGTTGTTGTTGTTGTTGTTGTTGTTGTTGTTGTTGTTGTTGTTGTTGTTGTTGTTGTTGTTGTTGTTGTTGTTGTTGTTGTTGTTGTTGTTGTTGTTGTTGTTGTTGTTGTTGTTGTTGTTGTTGTTGTTGTTGTTGTTGTTGTTGTTGTTGTTGTTGTTGTTGTTGTTGTTGTTGTTGTTGTTGTTGTTGTTGTTGTTGTTGTTGTTGTTGTTGTTGTTGTTGTTGTTGTTGTTGTTGTTGTTGTTGTTGTTGTTGTTGTTGTTGTTGTTGTTGTTGTTGTTGTTGTTGTTGTTGTTGTTGTCTAATCGGAATACATGCTCTTCGATTGGGACTTACATCAAATGATTTCTTCAAATGCGAGGAAGAGGTAGAAAATGTCCAGCATTTTCTGCGAATGACCGGCGCTAAGTAAAAGGAGATTGGAAACTCTGGGCCATCCCTTCTTAAAATGGACTAACCGAAGTTTCATGCCTCTTCATAATCCGTTCGAACTGGTTTGTTGAGGAGGGATATATCTCATAGGTCAAAAGAGATTATGTGGTATAACAACGGGCCTGCACTGGCCTAAGTGTAGAAGTTGTCTGCCGGTTCAGCCATCAAAACCTAACCTAACCTAACCTAAAATGAAATAATTTCGTTAATTAACCGGTTGAATAGCTTTTAAGGGCCTACTAAAGTTTCTCGGCGACCAAAATTCAATTGTTTTTTTTATATTTTTGGAATGTATAACATTTTAAAAATATTCTCAGAAAGTTTTAAGTCAATTGAAAAGAAATTATTGCAGTTATAAGCATAACCGTCCGAAGAGAAGGCAATAAAAAAATATATGTACTTGCCTCACTCATACCAGCTGCTACAAAAACTCTCTGTAATAAGTCTTTATTTTTTCAATGCATTCTTTTAAGGGTCTATTATGTTTTTACTTCACTCCTTATATAAGTCTGCATAAGCATAGGTATCCACAGGGGGAGCAAAGAGGGAAAACGCCCCCTGATCTTCAGAAAAAGGAAAAACCTTATATTATTGTAAAAAAAAATAAAATAACAGTAATAATGAGAACTTCTCCCCCTGCCATAACATTCTGTGGACGCAATGTGGAAATTGGCATTAGTTGTGGCAAAAACTGTCATACATTTATAAAAAAACATTGATTCCACGTGTATTATTCTCGCAAACAAAAATGCACAGGAAGCCACACGCGAGGGAAGAATCTTGAGAAGACAGAGGCAAGTTGAAAATTTAGACTCAACAATTGATGATGAGGGTATCTTATACGGTCCTGGAATAGATGCTACTATGTAAGTCGAAAAAAAAATTAATGTTTACCTAAATAAACTACTTTTAAAACTTTAAACGCGTTTTTCTCGAATAGGCTGTTTAAAACCGGTGGACAGCATTACTCAAAAACTATGCTAACAATCGCTACCAAATTTATTTCACTTGTTAAGCAAATATGACCGGTACTTTTGATCGTTCCATTTTTATTTTAGAAAAATACTCTTATAACCTAAAAAAATTACTTTTTAAGTCAAAAATCAGTTTTTTACCTGCCATTGTGGTAAAAATCAATATTTTTCTAAAATCTTCCATTAAAAGCTCAAAAAACTTCAGCAGAACCTTAATCAATTGCATTTCTTGTTTTTAGATAAACAAGCTCTGAAAAATCGTGTCCACCGCATATTTAAGGTACTTTACTAAACTACGGATTCCTGTCATATGGTTTAATATTTGTTATCCAAAAATACAAAAACTTTTCCTCAAAACATATATATATAACAATACTACCTAAAATAAACAGTCACTTAAAAATAAAACTTTTAAAACAGGGTTCTTTTTCGCTTAAAAAACTTTAGTAGGCCCTTAAGAGAACTGTAGCCATTCTAACCACGGTTTTGAAAATATGAACGTTTTCTCAATAATTGGCACATCTACAATACATTAAATTTCCTTTGTTTAGACACCTCAACTATATTTAAATGTATAGGTCTTCTCCCTCAGCGACTCCCACAAGAAAAACCTTATAAAAATAATATCTAGATTTTTGTCGTAAAATCAACAATGTTTTATTTATATTCGGAATAACGTTCAATTTGTCAACTAACTTTTATCTTTTTTTTTTTTTTCTTAGTGTATCCCTTCCCATATATTGGACTGATGCATGAACATCAGTGCTAAATATAAATTTTTTCAATAAATATTCAATGGCTAAATATAAAATTTGAAATAATTATATATTTTCTCTCATATCGTAGATGTCAGATAAGTGTCTTTTGAACATTACGGATGTAATAGATACCAGGAAGTAATTTCATTTTTTTTATTTTAAGTATATTTTTGTAGCACAACATTACATGTTACAACTTTGAAGTATTTATTGCAATGACTTATATTCCTATAACTTTTTTTTATTTTTAGGACCTTTGGTATTTTCTTATTTGTACAAGTTTTTAACATTTTGCTAACATGTCGCAAGCATGCCTGACATTTTTTTTTTTTTTGTTTTTATTATTCACCACAGTTCCATAAGTTTTCATCCTCATGAAATTGAATTAAAACCAACTCGTAGGTAACGATGGTGCCAGCAACCTGTAAATAAAAACATATCCCATAAATATTTACAACTATTTATGACACATTAAGTGAATATGAAAAGTTGTCAAAGTGAAAAAATATTAAAAAGACATGATAAATATTACACATAAAAGTTTTGGTAGCGTTTAACAAATGTTAAGACCATAAGAAAATTTAACATTATTAAAACATAACAATTTAAGGCGCGTGTTCATTTTTAGTTACCAACCAACAATGAATAAAAATGACACCAACCAATAATATGGCCAAAAGTTACACCTCAAAACTAATTAAATTAACTAAATAGGTGTGTGTGTGCTTCTACAATGACTACAAAGGTGTCTCTGTTTAAGCATTTAAAATGGGTACGATACAAAAAAAAAAATATGATGTTAAAATTAAGTCTTATGAATTCTTGGTTACATGGCGCGCATTTTATATAGATTTTTTTTCTCCAAATTGGAAAGGGAAAAAATAAAAATTTGGCAAGTAGCCTTGACAAAAGTTGCTTATGCCCTCTGTCTGGCACATTGTCAACAGAAACTTACCGACAGCACGAGTTTCCGCGTGACACTGAAAAATTTAAGTCCAGTCAAGGCCACCGCATCTGTCGCCACATCATTTGCCAGGCGCTCTACTTCCGTGTAATACCCATCCTTTGGCACAAATTTCAGCAACAACAAAGGATCACGTGCACGGTCGTTGACTTCCGACAAAAAGAGCGAAACAGCTAATGTGCGAGCGAGTAAGAACATCAGTGAAAAATAGAAATACACACTATGTGCAACTGAAGGCATTTTGCTGTAAGGAAAAGTCAAAATTAACTGCAAGGAAAAAATAATCAAATTAAACGGAAGCAACGTAAAGATTCATCAATCAAAAATTAATTACACCACGATTGATTGATTGATTGATTGATTGATTAACTGATGCATAAATAGCTTATAGTTGTGGCACTACGGTTGATATAACGAAGCACTTACTTGATGCTGCGCAACAATTGTATGCAGACAAAATATAAATTGTTGGCAAAGGAAAGCATCGTAATGCCTGAAATGGCATCGTCGACTTGCGTAATTAAATCGCTAACAATGCGATACTGCAGACGCGTTTCAACCCAGAAGCTCTCAGGCGCCGACTGATGTTTTGAAGTGTGTGAGAAGTGTATACAAGCAAACATTATAAAATCCAACCTAAAATTAATTCAAATGACTTCACTTCACCTGACCCTTAACCCGCTCTATAGAGTTTTGCAGCTGCTTGTATAGCGATGATAATCCAATGCCCATAATCATCACAAAGATATCCATATAAGTCCAACCAAATGTCATCAAAATATTTTGTATTTTTCCCAGCCAAGCTAGCCATGCTGAATACTCAAAAACGGTGAAGAGCTGTGAAACCACAGTCATAAAGTAGGATTCAATTGGATCCTTGCGTGATGGGCAATAATTGGCAAAATGAATGGCCGAGATAGTGCTTAGCAAGTGTTCCGCTAAAAAAAGTTATAGAGGAGGAAGGATTAAAGTTTATTATATTACATTATGGCGTATGTAATGTTATATATATTTTCATATGTAATGTCATTTGCTTATGTACGTAATTCTGTTATTCTAATAATTGACTGAAATATGTATAAACTATGACCATAACAATTTGTTGACCAATAGGCAAAGTGCGTCTCGCGGTGTCCCCAAGTGGGCACTTCGTTTGACTAACGTGCTGGGAATTTGTTCTCAATCAGTTCTTAAGACTACTGATGAGTTGGTGTAGCGGCCAACGAAACAGTCTGTATAGTCAAGCTTGTTGGTTGTTGCCTTCTTTGTCTTCATGTTGTCTTGTTGTCAACATACTTGGCATAAAGCTCAAATTTATTTTCAATATAAAATAATGAAAGGTCATATTCAAATATTAAGATTATACTGGTACATATATATAAAATGTTCTCACAGTTTAAATTAATACGTTCACTAAAAAAAGTAGTTCCCTTTAAAATAGATCGGATGAAAATAAAAAAATTACTCAACTCAAAAAATTATTCAACAGTATCTTAAAAAATCCCAAGTAAGTCATCTTCAAAAATTACTCAACTCAATGACAGCATCAGAAGCACAAATGTGACTCTTTTGATTTTGCGCGAAAGATCTTCACGTTGTATCCACGAGGTATGCGGCGGTAATTGTTTTTCCACCTGCGCCCAGTTGCACATCAGTCTGGGCCATTTTGAGGCAAGACGCAAAAAGCATATCGAAGCCAGTAGAATGGAAAAGTGAAATATGAGCGGCTCTGAAAATACATATTTGAGAAATTATTTTTTCAGCAAATCATTGTATACAATAATTTATTATGCGAATATTTATTAGATGAAACAGCATACATACATGGCAACACCAAAATCGCAATTTTTACAATGAAAGAAAACATCTATACTCTATACTATTATATAAAAGAAGACTCACGTATGTTCGGCTGCGAAAAGCTTGAGAATGGCAGGCGCTATTTCAAAAATTCTTTTTCTCTAGGATATCTATGGTGCCCAGTTGGGACATGGGATATATAAATTTAATAACCATTGTTTAAATAATTAATTAAAATTCAAAGAGAATAACCATACAATTTCTTTATTCTTATTCTCAGAGAGAAACAATTTTCTCATTAAAGCTCTGTGCATCTCAAAAAAGGTTGTGCCCAAAGCTAATAAGGTAGAACAGATGTATATGTAATACTTCTGTATTCCAACTCTGAAATCGAAGAGAGACAGCCATAACAACATAAGATGTTGCTGTTTGTGTTAGTATATTTGAATATATGAAAATTACTACACAAAAAATAAAAAGTCAAACCGTCACAGTGGCGGTTGTTATGAAAACGTTTGCTCCAAACATATAAGAAAACAAATCATATTTGTTTTTCCTAAATCACAGGTACGCACCATTATAAAACAATTATAATAACGCCTGAAATATGATTAAATTTAAACAAACAAAATTTTAATCAAAACATTCAAACAACAAAAATTTCAAATAAAATGATTGACAATGGAAGCACCGCTCCTGAGTTTTTTTATTTTGAAATTTAATTTCCTCTATATATTTTCTCGCTCATATAACAATATATCAGCACTCCAATGTTGACGAATATATGAGATAGAACAATATCATGGTATAATAATATAAGGTAGTATTGACAGTTGCTTGGGCAACGACCATTTGTCAAAAAAAATGTCTAGAAAGAGAGCGTTCAATTATTTCTTATGTTTTCGCCATTGTTTATGTTTCAGCGCTTGCAAATAACCAAACATTTTCTTACAAAATATTGCCTATTTTATTTAATCAATAGTGAATTATTATTACTACAACGAAGATAACTTGTGAACTTTGTGTTATTAAGTGCAAACATAAGAAAAAATGTTGAAAACGTTCAAATGTAGCAACCTCAGCAGCTGCAGATGCATATGGACGAAATTAAAGAAGTTTCCAATTATTATTAAAACACCACGGCTGGAAAACGTTAAACACATATCACACATAATTTTTTCACAACTTTCATTATTATAATTGTGTATTTAACGCACATATTTTGCGGAATTTATTTATTTTTACATTCGTTTAATTCTTGTTGCACGAACAACTGTTTTTGACAGATGGTCGTTGCCTTGTTGCTGAGAAAATCTATACTTGTCAATGCTACCTGTATAATTATATCATGGAACAATATGTCAAAATCGCTGTGAGACAAAAGCTCTATTTTCAAACTTTTTTTGAGCATCATATATAAAAGTCAACAACCCAGCGGGAAAATGAGAATTGATTTAAAAAAAAAATCTTAAATGGAATAGATTCTTTTGCTTACATTTTAGAACGTATTCCAAAGAATATATAAATTAAAGCAAAACCTATAAATTGGAATATATCTACCAAAAGTTTATATCAACCAATATATCAACGAATATATCAACCAAACAAATTTTGGTATAAGTGAGAAAAGCATCAGTCTGTTTTGATTTGTTTTCTCATTTCCGAAAATTAATACTTTTTATTTAAAAGAATGCATTTAAAAAGTGAATAATAGAATCGATTTCTATAGCTATTCATATGGAAGCGAGAAAAGAATGTACTACTATTTGTAGGACATCAGCGTCCCACCGGCAAAATGAAAATGGATTCTAAAAACAAAAATCGTAAATAGAATGAATTCTTTTGCTTACCTTTTAGAATGTATTCCAAAGAACATATACATTTAAAGCCAACATAATCGTTTACGACCCATATAATTATTTCTACTATAGAAAATGTTTTTAGATTCCTTGCTTGCTTTTTTGATAAGTGAAAAACGAACTGATTCTAAAACAAATTTTGGTATAAGTGAGAAAAGCATCAGTCTGTTTTGATTTGTTTTCTTATATCCGAAAATTAATACTTTTTATTTAAAATAACCATATATGTAATACTTCTATATTGGCAGAACACTCAAGGTACATTCGCCAACATTAGAACGCCAACACCAAACGAATGTACCCGAAATTGTGGCGTCCGTGGCGTAGTTGGTTAAAAGTGCGTGGGCTCTATGTCAGCGAACCTGGAGATCCGGGTTCTAATCCCAGCAGCGACAAAAAATTATTTGAATTAAAATGATTTCTCTGTACTGCCGCCACTTCTCTGCAGACAGTGGCAAACCTCAGAGAGTAATCAAAATGCCATGTAAAGCTTCTTGAGAATAAGAACATTTCGTTCATCGCCGTTCGGATTTGACGTTAAACCTGTAGGTCCGGTTCTCGGTCAATTGTGTACAAACTTAATAACACGCACAACATAATTGATCATAAGAAGCTAGGCCAAAGTCCTTTCAATGGCTGAAATTACCAGTTTTTTTTTTTTGTTTTTTTATGTACTCGAAATTTAATTTTATAACAAAAAAAAAATCTAAAAAAATAACAATCTATTTAAAAAGTGAATAAAAAATCGATTTCTGTAGCGATTCCACTTGAAGCGAGAAAAGAATGTACTATCCTTTGTAGGACATCAGCATGCTAAAAATAATCAATTCTAGAATCTATACTAGAGAAGAGAATTGATTCCTTTTTTATATAAAATTTCTTCTTTTTTTCCCGATGGGGTGTTAAAAAAAATCAATTGTAGAATCCATGGTATAATTAATTAGGTAGGTGTGACAGTTTTCCAGCGAACATGAATTGGCAAAAATCATACAAGACAAAGCAAACAAAAAAAAAAAAAAAACAAAAAACAGACGAGTTTGACAATCCATGAACGATCTCGTGAGAAAATAGCCTGTTGTCAAACCTACCTGTATAATTGTATCATGGTAGAATCTATATTGGAGAAGAGAATTGATTATTTTTACCCGGTGGGAAGGTCCACAAATAAGAAAAAAAAAGACAGCAACATGTATTGAGTGCGGTACCAATGCTGCCATCTTTTTGAATGTAAAAATACTGCCACATTATAAAAGCATCGACAAAAATTCCGCGTCGATGTTTTGTTGAAATGTTTTGATGAAATTTATCAGCTTAAACGAAAGATATATTTAATTTTAAAAAAACAATTCTCTAAGGCCGTCATATATTTTTCTTACCTCAGAGCTGATATTTTTACGTATAAACGAGATTTTTATATATAGGGTATTCACAGATCCCTTCTAAAGTAAATATATAAATACTAACTTTAAAACGATACTTCGATCAAATTGTGAGCACCCCTACACGTAGTTCATTCTAAAATTGACACAAACGCCTTTTTAAAAGAGAAGCTTTCTTTAATTTATTGATTTTTCAATAAAATAAAAATAACAACAGAAGCCTTGATTTATTGATTTTTCAATAAAATAAAAATACCTTTCAGAACTGCCAGTTTACTACGAAAAACAAACATGTTTGAAAGCAAGGCAATTTTACCAGTTGGTGTTATCTCTTTTTTACATGCAAAACAAAATCAAAAATATTTACCACATGGCAAAATGTTTTAGAGTTAACATACGGCGAAGTTAACTCACCTGATAAAACAAAACTGTGAGTACCCCAATAGTCACAGTGCTAGGAAAAGCTAACCAATGCATTAAAAAAAAAATTATCAGGAAGATACTGAAAGTTTTTTCCTTTAGTTATATTTTTAATACTTTAGTTAGCTGGTTACTTTATTCGGATGGAACTACTAAGTCGCTTCAACACAAATATACAACTTTACCGAAATTCTAACGGCTGTATTCATAAAAAACTATAAGCCTCTTACAAAGCCTTCATAAGAAAAAAGTCGAAAAAAAATTTAAAAATTGTTCATGTTGAACGTTTCGACAGCTTTCAAAATCTCTTTTAAATGCTTGATAAATACGAGAATTTTAAAAATGGTTGAAACCTTCAATAAACCCTCGATAAAGCATTTAAAAAATTTAATTGTTCTGATCTGAGCACAACAAATATTGTCAAAAATGTATCAAATTATTTCAAAATGTATCAAAAACCAACAAAATGTCAAAAAGTGTTTGAAAATGTTTGTTTATAAATTAGAGGATTTTTAAAAATGGTTGAAATTTTTAATTTTTTTGTTTTTAATGCTTATAACACACCTTTCGTAAAGCAGTTTTTAAATTATTTGCTATCATTTGAGCACAAATATTGTCAAAAATAATTAAAATTATTCAAAATATTTCAAACATTTGGAAAATATGTCAAGAAAATTCAAAATATATAAAAAATTTCCAAAAAAAGAAAATAAAAACAAGAAAATTTGTCAAAGATTTCAAAATATTTATAAAAAAAAAAAATAATAAAATGACAATTATTTCAGTGCAGATGGCTTAGAAAAACTATTGATTTTTAAATATCAAATTCTTGACGAAATTGCGACAAATAAATAACAAGTCACTGAATTTATCTAATACACAAACCATTATTTACACTCTTCCCACTTCAATATGAATACGGCTGTTATATTTTAAGATTTAAAGTTTTTAATGATATTTAATATTTTTATCGCCGGCGAAGCAGCGGGTATTTGCTAGTATTTTTAATAAAAAAGTCATCGAAAAATTTTCAAAAATATCGACGTGAGAAGAACGCTTTCATGGATATCGAGATATTAAAATAGATCGACGAATAAAACAAAAATATATATTTGTATTTTTCCGAAAGTCACATTTTTTTTTTTTTTTTTTTTTTTTTGACAAACATGTTTAGAAAGAATCTATAAGTTTTTAGCCATATTGGCCGTTAACTTTTTCAGAAATTGAAAGATTAACACGTGGTAATTAAGTGTTAATTGCCAGTACGGCAATTAACCAAACTAACTGGCAACCGTTAGTTTGACGGCTAATGTGAGCGGCGGGCTCCCCCTGCCTTTAAAGGGTTGTGCGTTGGGTTTGATGCCCACCACGTAAAAACAAAATTTCAATGAAACGCATAAGAAATAAGATAAAAATGATCCCTAAATCTGATGACGACTACCGCAAACGAAAAACTGACAACGATTTACGGATATGCACCTGGAACGTCCGAACCCTTAATTGGGATGGTGCCTCTATCCAACTTAGAGATATCTTAGAAAGATACAAAGCTGATATCACTGCAATCCAAGAAATGCGATGGAAGGGACAGGGTTGCTTACGGCAAGCATCCTGTGATATCTACTACAGCGGCCATGCGGAGAAGCACGAATTTGGATGCGGATTCGTGGTTGGCAAGCGACTACGGCATCATGTCCTGCGATTCACACCTGTGAACGAACGACTTGCCATAATCCGTGTCAAGGCAAGATTCTTCAATATAAGCCTGATTTGTGCGCACGCTCCGACAGAAGACAAGGACGATGAGACCAAAGACAGCTTCTACGAGCGCCTTGAAGAGGCCTATGAGCGCAGCCCCCGCCACGACATAAAAATCGTGCTTGGTGACTTCAACGCCAAGGTGGGAAAAGAAAATATCTTTGGTCCAACAGTCGGAAAGTTCAGCCTCCACGACAATACCTCCGATAACGGAATGAGGCTGATTGACTTTGCCGCAGCGCGAAACATGGTCGTTAGTAGCACTAGATTCAAGCATCTCGATATTCATAAAGCAACTTGGCTGTCTCCTGATCAAAAGACGCGTAACCAAATTGATCACGTTTTGATTGACGGAAGGCACTCTTCCAGTGTTTTAGATGTACGCACGATCCGTGGTGCCAATATAGACTCGGATCATTATCTTGTCGCAGCCAAGATCCGTACACGCCTGTGCGCAACGAAGAATGCGCGCAATCCAGCACAGAGAAAGCTAGACGTCGAAAAGCTGCAATCAAAACAAACAGCCGAAGACTTCGCTACTCGACTCTCACTCCTGCTTCAAGAAAGCACTCCTCCGATCGACGATATATGCGCGCAGTGGAATCACATTTCCCACTCTATGCGTACGGCTGCCGAAGAGGTGATAGGCTATCACCGCCCTCGCCGAAACCAGTGGCACGACCAAGAGTGTCGCGACGCCACTGCAGAAAAAGACGCCGCCTACAAAGCCACCCTGCAGTCGGTTGTAACGCGTGCTGCTAAAGAGCGATACAAAGAGAAGAGGAGGGAAGAGAGACGCATTTTCAGGCGAAAGAAAAGGGAAGCAGAAATGCGTGAGTGCGAGAAAATTGAGATGCATGGTGACAGGAATGAGGTCCGAAAATTTTTCGAAAAAATAAGACGCCTGGCCGATGGTTTCAAGACCGGGGCCTCTTCCTGCAAGGATGAAAATGGGAATCTAGTGACAGATATCCAGAGTACACTGATGATGTGGAGGGAACACTTCTCTAGGCTTCTGAATGGTGACGACGACAACAATCCCGCCAATAGAGATGATATCCCGGAAATCCCAATTGTGGACGATAGCGTTGAAGTTCCGCTGCCCGACCATAGTGAAGTCTTGAAAGCTATAGCTCGGCTTAAAAACAACAAAGCCGCAGGAGCCGATGGCTTACCGGCTGAGCTCTTCAAGAATGGAGGCGAAGCTCTATTTAAATGCATTCATGAGCTTCTATGCAGAATATGGTCGGAAGAATGCATTCCAAACGATTGGAACCTCAGTGTGCTCTGCCCAATCCACAAGAAAGGCGATCCCACAATTTGCGCCAACTACCGTGGGATAAGCCTTCTGAATATCGCATATAAGGTCCTGTCGAGCGTACTATGTGAAAGACTAAAGCCCATCGTAAACCAGCTGATTGGACCTTATCAGTGTGGCTTCAGACCTGGTAAATCCACCATAGACCAGATATTTACGCTACGACAAATCTTGGAGAAGACCCTAGAAAAACAGATCGACACACACCATCTATTTGTCGATTATAAAGCCGCCTTCGACAGTCCTATAAGGAATTATCTATACTCCACCATGTCTGAATTTGGTATCCCTGCAAAGCTCATCCGTCTTTGCAGAATGACACTGAGCAACACCAGCAGCACAGTTAAGATCGGGAAGGATCTCACTCCTCCATTCGATACCAAACGAGGTTTCAGACAAGGTGATTCCTTATCGTGCGACTTTTTCAACCTGATGATGGAGAAGATCATCCGAGCTGCTGATTTGAGACGCAGCGGCACGATATTCTACAAAAGTATTATGCTGCTGGCGTATGCTGATGATATCGATATCATTGGCCATAATACGCGCGAAGTCAGTGCAGCATTCTCCAGATTAGCGAAAGAGTCGAGTCGAATGGGTCTTGCAGTGAACGCAGATAAGACGAAATACCTAGTGTCAACAAATAAACAGTCCCAGCGTCTTGGAAACCACGTCACTGCTGACAACATCTCCTTCGAGGTTGTTAAGGACTTCGTCTACCTGGGATCCAGCATTAACTCTTTCAACGATGTTAGTATTGAGATAAAACGAAGGATAACTCTTGCCAACAGGTGTTACTTTGGGCTGAGTAGGCAATTGAGAAGCAGAGCCCTCTCTCGACGAACAAAACTCACGCTCTATAAGTCACTAATCATGCCCGTCCTATTATATGCAGCACAAACCTGGACGTTGAGCAGTTCTGATGAAAAGACTCTGGGAGCCTTCGAGAGAAAGATCCTTCGTAAAATCTTCGGTCCAATCTGCGTCAATGGCGAGTACCGAATTCGATGGAACCACGAGCTGTATGAGCTGTACGCTGACATCGACATAGTTAAGCGCATTAAAATCGAGCGGCTCCGCTGGCTAGGTCATGTTGAGCGAATGGAAAACGACGCTCCAGCGAAAAAAATATTCGATTCGGTGCCCGGTGGTGGTCAACGCAGAAGAGGACGCCCACATCTTCGTTGGAAGGATCAGGTGTTGGATAACCTGACCACGCTTGGTGTTTCCAACTGGCGCCAGCAAGCGCAGAACAGAAATGGCTGGCGCAATTTCTTATACGAGGCCAAAACCGACTTACGGTTGTAAGCGCCAGATAAGTAAGTAAGTAAGTAAGTAATTAAGTGTTAATGGGTACGCTCCACAATACAACGAAAATAAGATAAAAAAATTTTTAAATCTAAAATCAGTTATATGTATAAAATTCAAAAGTAGAACAAATAAATGTGAGGCGCCTTCATGCTACATATTTTTATTTGAAGAAAATCAAAAATAATTTAAAATTAAGTTAATGTTTGCAGAAATTTTGCTTTTTTCAAACAAATAGTAAATATTATTATTTTAAATTGTTTTTGACGTAACGTAGTTACGTTTTACCACGCAGGCTTCCAAAATAGAATTTATACTTGCCTTACGACAAAAATAAAAAAATATCCTGACATTGTCAGGTCGTGAAGATAGCAGCTTATGTAAGAGAAATGTAATATCGTTGCATGGAATTATTACTCACTCAGGAGACGCGCTACGGTAAATTTTGTTTTACGACAGCATAGATCTGTTATTTCGCCTTACAACTAAAATACAAAAAAATTCTTATCGTCATGATTTCAGGGTGGCAACCACATAATGCAGTAAAAATGCTGCAACCATGAAAAAACGTTGCATGGAATTTTAACTCTGCGACTACTAGGATAACGGTAAATTTTAGGTGGGATGACATAACGTCCACGGACATAAGGTCCATGGACATTATGTCCACTCAAAACGGTCATAACGTCCTTGGAATTTATGTCTCTTTTGAAACGGACATAATGTCCATGGACCTTATGTCTTTTTCAGGATAGACATTATGACCGTTCTGTTCGGTTATCAACGTTAATTTTTGGGTGATTGCTCATTTGGACTAAATTGCGATCATTCACAATTTAGAACAGAATTAACCGGATTCCATGAAGTTGTTTTTGTAGCGATTTTGCTTTAACTTGCGATCAAAAAAATGTTAACGGTTTATATAGTATTTTTTTTTTCTCCCGGAATTTAAGCCCGATGAACTTAAAATGACGAAATGATTTGCCCATATACGGAATGTTGTTTTTTGCCTTACGTACAAGGGCAAATCATTTAATCATAACGAGTTTGAAATTTTTTTCTGATGTTATTCCATGAACAAAGGGTCCATAGACATTACCATATCTCCGGATAAAGTAAAATTGTGTTTTGTTTTTATAATAAAATGATTTGCCCTTATACGGAATGTTATTTTCTTACCTTCCGTATAAAGGCAAACCATTTTTTCAAAATTGGAATTCTTCGAATTTAATTTGTACTTTCCCCAAGCCTCAAAATCAATAGTTTTTTTGTATCTCGCATTTGGACTTTATGTCCTTTTCAAACAGACATAATGTCCATGGACCTTCTGTCAGTTTTGCTTTGGACAATATGTCTTTTTCAAAACAGACATAAGGTCTGTTTGAAACGGACATAATGTCCATGGATCTTATGTCGGTGGACGTTATGTCATCCCACCAAATTTTAAGGAACGAAAATGTAGGTGAAGTCTTTGGGCACATGACAAAAATAAAAAAAAAATTGACGGCGTCATGAGGCCCTTCAGGAAACCGCCTAATGTGACGCATATGCATCACTTTTGCTGGATTAATTGCATGCAGCTAAGGCACAACCAATGGAGAAGCATATAATGAAGAAACAAAAGCAATACCAACACCAACACCAACACCAACACCAACACCAACACCAACAACAACACCTAGATCATTACTAACACCAACACCAACACCAACACAAAAAACAACAACAACAACAAACAACAACAAAAATCTAGATACCCAACAAACAAAATGATTCACTAATGTTATCGTTAACGAATCGCATTCTCGTACATTTCATTCATTAGCAATTATTAGAAGTGATTTACTTATAAAATCGCAAGCGGGAGAAATTCCTCCTTCATTAACGAATTGCCAAATCCGAAAAAAGGAATTCGTTAACGAGTTGCCAAAACTATAAAAAGCAATTCGTTAACGAGTCGCCAAAACTAAAAAAAGCAATTCGATAACGAATCACCAAAAAGAATCTTATCTTATCTTATCTTAATGACAGAAATTTTGAATAAAAATTATATTGTGCACTTGTTATGATCCAGAGCTTTCAAATGAAATATATAAGTTTCATTCGAATGTGTTGTGTAAAAAAGGAGGTAAAGTTTTGATTTTGCGCATTAATATATAAGATAACAATCACGAAATTTTTTGTTAATTATATAAGAAAAATAAATTAAAAATCGGAAATAATTAGGTACATAAGAATTCGTTCACGAATCTTAAAATATAGCTTAAGTCACTCGGTAACGAATCGCTAAAACTAAAATTAATGATTCGTAAATGAATTAAAAATTAAAAATGAGAGAAGCTAATTGCTAACGAATCGCAAAAATTTAAAGACTTGATTCGCTAACGAGTCACAAAAATGTTGAAAGGTAGCGAATTGATACTAAAAGCATCCTTAATGGAATACAACAAAGTCTTGATTTCAATCGGTGCTTTCTTTAAGCATCAAGCCAACCTCTGATGCGACCTCGGAACGAAACTATTCGAAGACAATTAAAAAAGCAATTCATAAGTGATTCGTTAACGAATCACCGCTCGCCACAATGTTTGTTGGGTAGTTATGATTTCAAACAGTTTTTTTTCGTGGCAACGAACGCTCTCACTGCTCACAAACAACAAAATAACACAATGAAACCGGAAACGGTCTATAACATGAATTAGGATGTCGTTTAGAACAAAAATTAAGACACACTTAAAACACGCCTTTCCAAACTAGGAAAGGGATTCGGTATATTTGATTAAGTCAAGAATTTGGTCATGGACTAATACAAGAGTTTGGACATAAAATAGGTAATAGGTATAAAGAAACACCGTCACGTCAAAACCTACGGGTGTATCCAAGACACTGTAAGGAAACATAAATTCGCTGAATTTATGCCTTACAGTTCCCTATAAAACACCGCTGTACAAAGGGCCCCGAAAAACATGAACCCGCCCTGCAACCCTAAACCGCACCTGGACAAGAACCCGCGAACCGCCCCTGTCCATAAAACACGCAGCTGGGCGACCCGCAAACAAACAATAACAAAGCATACAGCAAGCCAGTGGCCTGATCCAAACAGCACAACAACAACAAACGAAGAAATGTTTGTGACCCGCAAACAAACAATAACAACACATACAGCAAGCCAGTGGCCTGATCAATTGGCACAACAACAAAACAATATAACGAAGTCACAAGCAAAAACACACAAACAACATGCATTCTATGCACCCACACGTGGCAATAACAAAACACATAGGGGTCATTAAACAGCGACTATGACAACAATAACATGCAAGGCAAAAGGTTGCCGCTATCTCTAGGCGAGAAAAATTCAAGGTCGAGATCAAATGGAAATTGGCGGCACAAACAAGGTCCAGTTACCCTTTTTGGGGATAAAAGTTCAGCGAACCAACAGTGGGCCTCTTTTAAAGTCAACACGCGAACAACGCACATCGGTGAGTCAAGTGAACAAGTAACAGAGTGAACAAGTGACCCAGTGAACAATTGACAAAGTGAACAAGTGTACAAGTGACTAAGCACGAGTGACAGTGTTTCTTGTCGGCCCGAGTGGTTTCATATCGGACGGCCGGTCATAAAACATACCAGTGGCATCACGAAAGTTGTTTTGTCTGTCGACCCGAGTGGTTTCATAGCGGACGGTCTGCTCTAAAAGCATCCAAGTCGATCGCCCACTTAAGTTCAGACCATATTTTTGTACAAGGACAACGACCAAGCTTACACCTGGCCCGAATGGTTCGATACCGGACGGCCCATCGCAAATACTCAGAGGAGAGACAAACGAACGGAATTCACGGATCCTATTCCAAAGGACTTCGAGGGAGATCAGGAGCAACGGCGATTATTTAGTAAATAAATAAAAAAATGTGAAATGATTTTTTTCTTTTGTGAACACGTACATTTGAAATAAAGACTTAAATAGTGAAGTTAAATGAACCCTTGTGTTTATAATTTAAAAACTACGGAAATAAATTTTTTGTACGAACCCCGGCTATCCGGCGAGCTAACCCCGGCTACAAAGTTCGTTACAACACAGCCAACACTTTTTTTTCTCATGAACTCATTTCTTTTATATAAAAATATTCCTTATCTTAAGAAAAAAACAAAAAACACAGAAAAACTCAAAAACTTTTGAGCTTTGACGTGATAACAAACCGAACAAGGAATTCTTTGATTTTCGCACAATTTTTTACAATATTTTTTTTTTTTTTTTGTGTATTACATATTTCCATTTATAATATTTATATATAATATTATATTTATATTTATATTAATATATAAATATTATAAATGGAGTTATAATATAATTATATATTATTATATAATTATATATTATTAATATATAATTATATATTATTACATAATATATATAATTATATATTATTATAATATATATTTCCATTTTTTTTTAACGTATTATTTCCAAAATATTATGGGCTAGTGTTGGAGACCTATCGATGGTACTATCAATACTATCGATGGTGAGTCACTATCGGCACTGTCGATGGGCGACACTATCGAAGCTCTACAATATCGATAGTATCTTCGATAGTGAAAAGAAATCGAAAACTTTTTTACATATAGTTTTTACTTAAATATACATTTAAGGCTTATATCCTCTTTAGAAAAACTTTTTTAATTTTTAAAGCTTGCAACTATGCTCTTTGGGGACTCTGCTGGATTCTCGATTCAAAAAGGAAGGCACATTACTGCTTCAAGAAGAAATCTCCAAATTGGAATCATCAGAAGTTTGCGAAACTAATGTTGGTGATGACTCCAATTTTGGATAATGTAATGAAGCATCTTTCTTTGATTTCGTATAAAGCCGTGTAAATGACAAATCTAATAATAACTCCATGGATCTCAAAAAATGTATTTTCAAAGGCCGAATACAGCATTCGATACCGGTGCCTTTCTATTTTGGAAGGTAAGAAACGGCAAAATTACAAACATTGAATGATAAACAATATACAAACTTTTCACAGATTAATGAAATGGACATGCCTCTTTTGCAACAACAGGCCTTACAATATTTGCGTTCTTTACTTAAAGATATGTGGATATGTTTACATTTTTGAATAAAAACACCTTTTAGTGAACAACTTTTAACAGAGAAAGAGTTTTAACCATTTTTAAAAAAAAACTTCTTTTGTTTTGATGGCGTAATTTATAGAATTAAATGGCATTTCAAAATAGTTATTTCATAAAAATTCTTTTCATTTTAATGTCTGTTTTTCTTTTATAAATATACACCAAGGTATAATAAGGAAGTTAGAGTTAGTAGTTGAAATTCTCTATTGTGGTGGGTACAGCACCTGTCAAAATCGGCTATTGAACGAATAAAAGCAAAACAAATAACAAAATTTTCCAATTAGACTTGTGTTGTTGATGAAAATTATTTAAGCAATTTAATGCCCAGCAGTTGTGCAATTTGTAAGAAGCCTTTTCAAAAAGAAAATGGCTCGTCTTTTAGTGTGCCTCTTAATGAAGCAAGACGCAATCGCTGGAACGTTGCTTGTTCATTTTCATTTTCACATTTTCCCAATCAGCTCGAGTCTGCGAAAAGCATTTTTATAAAACAGGGAATAATTGCGGTCCACTCCGGTTGCAGCCAGGAGTAGTGCCTTCCTTAGTGTTATTTTATCTTCACGATAAATACTAAAAATAAACATTCAGCACGCACAAAAATGAAAACAATGAATTTTAGCATATTTGACAGTTTTCTATTCACTGTTTTTTTTTTACGCTCTTCTAATGTTTGACTGCTACTTAGCGTGATTCAAAAAAAAAAAATTGTCGAAAATAAACCGAGACCGTTCAAAAATGGGATGATTATATCAAAATATGAAAACCAAAATTAAAAAAAAAAAATTGTAGGAAGCTGTACCCGATTTTCGGGGGCTTATTACCAGTGGCGGATCTAGGATTTGCCCGAGGGGGGAGAGGGGTTTGAAACTACAGTTTTGTAGCCCGAGGGGTGAGCTGAAACGGTTTTTATGGCGTTTTTTCCCCATACAACAAATTTTACAAGGGGGGTAAATGGGGGGCTATACCCCTTTCAGCCCGTATGTAGATCCGCCACTGCTTATTACTAGTAATTTTGACTAAAAAGGTGGAATAAAATTTATTTTAGTTGTTTTACCGTGTTTTTTGTTAAAAGTTCCCCACTGCATTAGCTCCCCATAGCTGTACTATCCAAGTTAATTCGACGTCTACAAAATAATGTTGAGGAATGGAATGAATTGTTGCCGAGGATTGGGGTTTCATTAAAAAAAATATTGTTTTCACATGCGAAAAATAGTTACAAGCAATTCTTTTTTTAACCCTCAAGGACCTAAAAAAAATTTTTTTGATCTAGAATCCAAAATTTTAACTTATTTTTATAAATTATGAGCTATTTTACGTTTGCCATGAAAGTTTCATAATTATATGTTCAAAAACGAGAGAGATATGAATATTTCAACTTTAACGCTTTTTCCACGATTTTCTTCAAGTAAAACAGAAAACCGCTGGTAGCACTATCTAAAAATTAAAAAAAATTTTTTTTTCAATTTTGGTTTTCATATTTTGATATAATCATTCCATTTTTGAACGGTCTCGGTTGTTTTTCGAAAAAATGTTTTTTTTTTTAATCACCCTACTGCTACTGTACCCACCACTCCGAGTACCATGTTGAATATACCTTGATATACACCTTTTTATCATTATTTTTATCAATTTACAATTACATAGTTTTTGCTTCAAAATCATTTTAATTATTGAATAAAAAAAGCTTTATTTATGAATACATTTTATTAGATAGTATCGATAGTTTTCGTGATACTATCGAGACTATCGATGGTGAAGGAATTAACAATCGTAGACTATCGATGGCGTCGACTATCAATAGTTTTCCAACACTATTATGGGCCCCTTCTTATAAATAAGAAAGTTGTGAATGTTTCAAAAAGTGAATTTTACGGAAAAAGGTCAATTTTGAATGGAAAAATATTCAACACTTAGCAAGGAGGGACAGGCTTCTGAATATGCTGGCTTATTGCTTTATGGTCCCAGCATTTCTGATTAGTGATATGTAAACAATATTGTCAATAAAATTATAATAATAATAAACTGGCCATTTCAGCCCTTAAAAGGACTTTGACCGAACTTCTTGTGATCTAATGGTGTTGTGCGTGTTATTAAATGTTTGAACACAATTGAAGCATAATCGCGAATAACGTTGTAAACGACAAAATTGTAATTTTTGACTAGAGATAAAAAACGTTTTAAACAGGCGTTTATTTTTGGTTTTTTTGTTAAACACTCTGATTTAATAAAACTTTACCATACATAAAATATAAAAAAAAATTAAGTAAAAGATTTAATTACATCTAAATTTACCGTTTACAGTAAATATTTTTGTAAGTTTTTACAGTGGAATAACGTTTCATATCCAACAATTGAATGGATGATGAAACGTTTTTCCACTGAACATAACATATGACTCATAGCGCCTAAAACGTTTTTCCACTACTCAAAACGACTGCACTTACAACTAACTGCACACTAAGGGAAATAACGCATATTAGCATTATCCACGCCTCAGTATAAATTTTATTTCAATATTTACGTGGATAAATGAAATGTTTTCCTTACAACTCGTTTTTTTCCCGTATTTGAATTTTATTTATACCACACACCTACACACACATTCCATACAGCGGCCAAGCAGCCGCCAAGCAGCAGCAGCGTCGCACTCTGTTCCTGCAGTTATTTCTTGCCGTTGCAGGTTCTTATAGTTCTCGTTTAGTTTGTGTTACAAGGATAATATATAATGCACGTTTGGTCAATATGATTTGTGATTGCGATGGGTGATGTGTGCGATGATGAATTTATGTAGGGTGGAGTGACAACTTGATATTTTCTCAAAAATATCTTGCAACGGTTGTCACTTACCTGCATATTTGCTTCATACTTTCTCTTACTTTTTCTTCCTCTGTTCTTCCTCTTTTCTTCCTCTTTTCTTCCTCTTTTCTTCCTCTTTTCTTCTTCTTTTCTTCCTCGTTTCTTCCTCCTCTTCAACTTAAATATGTTGTTTTTTAAAATCAATATTTTTATATAAATTTTCTTTAAATGCGATAGTTTTATTTTCAAATAATAAATATTTGAAACATATTTAAATATATTCGTGCACAATTTTAATATATTTTTTATTAATTTTATTTTAAATATTTTAATATTTTATTTAATAAAAAAGTATTTAAACAAATTTTAAATATTTACGTAGTCGGTTTAAGTAAATGCGTTATTGGTGCAAAAATGACTCGCTTTTTGGATAAATTAAAAAAGTTTTTGGATAAATTTAATATTTTTTTCCCTTAGTGCACTTACAACGTTCTTCCAAATTACATTCACAGGAGGATTTTTATTTTCTATGGTCTCTCAATTTCTCGAAACATGAGACTGACCACTATCTCTTAGTCTTTCATAGTTAAAATTTTTCCAATTTTTGAAATTAATTTAACGTTTTGAGCATCGATAGCACTTGCGCATCAAGTTCGATTGTTAGCTTTTATTCATTTTACAAGCACGTGCAACGTTATTCCACTGAGTGGCATTTAAAAATGCGTTAAAAATGCCCCAACCTGCATTTTTTTTACTCACTTCTGTTTTTATATAGTATAAGAGAGTAATTCTAACTGGTATCCGCGAAAAAAACACTTTTAAAAAAAATGTCGTTTACAACGTTATTCGCGAGTATGCTTCAATTGATCGAGAACTGGACCTACTAGTTTTATGCCGAAATAGCTTTACATGGCATTATTTACTCTCTGAGGTTTGCCTTTATCTGCAAAGAGGTGACGGTCGAACAGAAAATTTAATTCAATGGAAAAAACTTTCTGTGTCAGATGGAATTAAACCCGTGCTCTCTAGCGTATGAGTCACGCACTCTACCCACTCCGCCACAATAAAATTTCAATAAATAAAAATAAAAATAATCTTAAATTATTTGTCTTAGTTATTTCTGATGACTTAGTGTATTTTAAATGGTTCTCAAAACTAGTGTTGCCACAACTTAACCTCACTTAATAGATATACACCATGCATGAATTGTTTTATTCTTTTCTTTTTCTACTCACCAATAGTTCGCACATCGGGGTCATTCTTGGCAACCATGTTGAATGTAAATGCCGTGTCAGCAATTGTTGTACACGTATAGAACAAACAGTACCAGGTGCGTAAGCTGCGCCAACTGAAAGACAATCCCTTTGCTGTTTTAGATTTAATGCCACACACAGGCATGAGGCAGAAAAATTGAGCCATCGCAAGCACTGCAGGCAAGAAAAAAAAATGGTAAAACATATGTTTGGAAATATATCAAAAATTTAATATAAAAATCCAATTGATAGTCGCAGAAATTTTGTTCAATCTTAGGTATTTCCTTGTGACAATCTTACTATTGGAAATTCCCAAGCTGTTCATTTTGTCAACTTCTTACTCAGGCAAAGCCATCCAAACCACACCTGAATGAGCATAAATCATCTTAGCAGGTTCAACACATCACGGAAATTTTTTTGTTTTTTTTTTTGTTTTTGTTTTTAAATCTTTTATGTGCGATCTAGCTAAGTGACTTTAATAAAAAGTCATAAAACGACATAACACGAGCAAATTTGCACAACACGGCAACCCTTTTGTCCAACACAAATTGGCAACCTTACCAGGTCCTACGGCTTCCAGAAAAGTGCCATTATGTATAAAATCCTTGCGAGTGCCTCTTCGAAGGTAACGAGCGCCATCTGGAAGTAAGCGAGAAAAAAAAGAAAAAAGAAAAAACAGAATAGAAACAAAAATAAGGAAAACATGCATTCGCAGCAAAGAAGCAAAAAAACTTAAATTCCAGCGGAAAACCAGCAGCTGAAAAAAAATTGTGCCTGTGTTAAGTACAAAGCAAAAAAGTTAAGAAACATAGCCTTTTCAGCAATGCCGCAAAGTATGCGACACTTTTTTTGCCATAGGTTAAATGCCACTTCTTATCAACAGGATTCAAAAGGACGGTTGAATTTCTTTGTTTTTGTATTTGGTTTTCTTTTTACTTTTGTAACGGCATTTACTTACGCTCAGCGAAGTGCAGATGCTTGTCTTTGGCTGTCAGCGCCGCCAGGCAGCGTTGATATTCGTTGTCGTTTAAATCGCATTTGCTGGGTGTTGACGAAAAACGCATTAAAAGTTGAGAGAGAGCAAGAAAGATACAAAAAAAAAAAGTGTAGCTAGTTAAAATGTGGTTAACACAGCAGGTTGAAATTAGTTGAAAAGAACAAAATGGGTTTTTTATTATTTATCTGTAGACTTACACAAGAAAGGATGGCTTGGCTAATCAGAGATTAATTAAAAAATTTCTAATGAAGTTAAAGGCATTGAGCTGAAAAATGAAGAGAGTCCCTTTTTAAGGGTCAATTGCCCAATTTTTTGCCAAAGCAAAGGCTTTTTTTCGAGATGGCAACAATTTTTATGGGCATTTTTATGAATAATTTGAGGAAAAAAACTTTAATCAAGTCTATAAAAGCAACATTTCGCCTTAATTACCGCAAAACTTTTGAATTTTGTCTTTTTGCTTGTGGAGCTGCATTTCAACAAATCAAGCTTCAACAAAAATGTTACACCCAAAAAACAAAAAAAATTACTCAGTAGTTAAATATAACTTCTCAGTTATATTTTTATTTCGTTGAATAATCTTCTCTGAAAATTCATGGCAATTTATTGCACCTATAGGTATACCACTCCATCAGATCAATATCATGCAAATTCTTGTTAATTTAAATCCAAACGACATCTTCTGAATCTTTATTTGTTCAAATCAAATATTTGATATACACGAGTGGGTCTCACATCCAAATTGAGTGTTCATTTGTTTTAAGCCTATTTGTCAAATTTTGTGTCAAAATTTACCATGCTAAGGGATGGGTTTCCTACACAAGCACAAGATGCTTCCTTATGTTGTAACTTCACCATTTATAGATACATAAAAAAGTTTCTAAAGCGGGAAAACGTGATTTCTAAGCGAGGCATTGGCTGTACGCGAAGATATGCCCTGCGAGGTTGAGCATATGTCATTTAAATGTTGGAAATTGTGACATAAAATCAAAAAAAAATGTATTCAGTGTATATAAATTTCTAAATAGCTGCAAGACAAACGTGCAATTTTACTCAATAAAGCAATCAGTTAAACCACAAAAAAACAAAAAACAAAAAAAAAACAAAACCGACAATTTTAAGTATTGAGACGTGAAGATGTAAAATCTTCAAGAGTATCTAAGACTAGGGTGGGTAAAAAAGTGTACATATTTATTTTGTTTCTTATACATCTTTACTTATTCAAAATAAAATAATGTTTGAACTAAGTTGAGAGAATTCACGAACATAGATTTTTTTGACGTTACAAGGTTACGTTCTACATCGCAGGTTTCCAAAAAAGTTAACAAAGGAATTTTTTTAAAAATGCATCGGCGTTGCATGGAATTTTTACTCCCTAAGTATAGGTAAAAAAAAAAATAAATAACTGACCATTTCAGCCCTTGAAAGGACTGTCACCTAGCTTCTTATGATCAATTGTGTTGTGCGTGTTATTAAGTTTGTACACAATTGATCGAGAACATGTTTAATGCCGACTCCGAACGGCGATGAACGGAATGTTCTTGTTCTCAAGAAGCTTTACATGGCATTTTGAATACTCTCTGAGGTTTGCCATTGTCTGCAGAGAGGTGGCGGCCGTACAGAAAAATTATTTTAATTCAAATAATTTTCTGTCGCTGCTGGGGTTCGAACCTGGGTCTCTAAGTTCGTTGACATAGCGGTCACGCACTTTAATCAACTATGCCACGGACGTCACAAGTAAAGGTGCTATGCTTTAAATCAGTGATGGCCACAGCAGTAGTATTTGTCTCATTCACTCTTTCTGTTTCTGTGATGGGTGTGGGCATGACTGCTTTAAATAATAGTACTTCGAGGTTAATTCTTTGGCTTTATGACAAAAATAAAAACAAATCCAACGACGTTGCATTGAATTATTACTCGGTGATTATATGAGCAACGATAAATATTTAAAAACGAAAATGAAGAATTTATACTTGGCCTTACTACATAAATAAAAAATATTTACGTCTGAGATACCAACTTATGTAACAGAAATGTAATATTGTTGCATGGTTTTATTACTCACTCAGTAGACGTGCTACGGTAAATTTTATTTTACGACAGCATAGATGTACTATTAAGCCTCACAACAAAAATAATATTGCGGTGCAAATGCTACAACAATGGATAAAGTTGTATTGAATTTTAACTTTGTGGCTACTGGCGCAACGGTAAATTTTATGAAACGAAAATAAAGATGAGATCTTTGGGCACATAATAAAAATAAAACAAAAAATTGACGGCGTCATGAGGCTTCTCAGAGAACTTCTTATTGTTACGTAAATGCATCATTGTAACATAGATTAATTGCATGCAGCTAAAAAACATTAATGCACCACTGAAAAAGCGCAAAAGCAAAAGCAAAATAAAAATCAAACGCAAAAGGAAAAGCAAAAACAAAATCGAAATAAAAATAAAAATCAAAATCAAAATCAAAATCAAAATAAAAAACAAACGCAAAAGTACAAGCAAAAACAAAATTAAAATCAAAATCAAAATCACAATCAAATTCAAAATCAAAATCAAAATCAAAATCAAAATCAAAATCAAAATCAAAATCAAAATCAAAATCAAAATCAAAATCAAAATCAAAATCAAAATCAAAATCAAAATCAAAATCAAAATCAAAATCAAAATCAAAATCAAAATCAAAATCCAAATACAAATCCAAATCCAAATCCAAATTAAAATCAAAATCAAAATCACAATCAAAATCAAAATCAAAATCAAAATCAAAATCAAAATCAAAATCAAAATCAAAATCAAAATCAAAATCAAAATCAAAATCAAAATTAAAATCAAAATCAAAATCAAAATCAAAATCAAAATCAAAATCAAACTCAAAATCAAAATCAAAATCAAAATCCAAATCCAAATCCAAATCCAAATCCAAATCAAAATCAAAATCAAAATCAAACTTAAAATCAAAATCAAAATCAAAATCAAAATCAAAATCAAAATCAAAATCAAAATGAAAATCAAATCCAAAATCAAATTCAAAATCAAAATAAAAATAAAAATCAAAACCAAAATCAAAATCAAAATCAAAATCAAAATCAAAATCAAAATCAAAATAAAAATCAATATCAATATCAAAATCAAAATCAAAATCAAAATCAAAATCAAAATCAAAATCAAAATCAAAATCAAAATCAAAATCAAAATCAAAATCAAAATCAAAATCAAAATCAAAATCAAAATCAAAATCAAAATCAAAATCAAAATCAAAATCAAAATCAAAATCAAAATCAAAATCATAATGAAAATCAAATCCAAAATCAAATTCAAAATCAAAATAAAAATAAAAATCAAAACCAAAATCAAAATCAAAATCAAAATCAAAATCAAAATCAAAATCAAAATCAAAATCAAAATCAAAATCAAAATTGAAATTGCAATTGAAATCAGAATCAAAGCAAAACCAAAAAAAAAAAAAGCAAAACCAAAAGCAAAATAAAAAGTAAAAACAAAAGCAACAAGCTGCAAAAGTTATGATTTCAACAGTTTTTTCGCGGCAACCAACTTCTCAAAAACAACAAAATAACACAATGAAATTGGATTATGAAACCGTAAAAGGACTGTGATAAGAATTAGGATATGGATTAGGACAAAAATTAAGATACACCTAAAACACACCTTTCCAAACTAGAAAAGGGATTCGGAAAATTTGAAGAGGAAAATTATTTGGACAGATAAAAAACTAACGGAAGAATGATGATAAGTTTCGGAACAAGGAACAAAAATAAGGAGTAAAAAACACTGTTAAATCAAAACCTAACGGTGTGTCTACAACACAGCCAACTCTTTTTTTTTCCATTTTATTATATACTTAATTATTCCATATAATAATGGGTGTTTTTTTTAGGGGTTTGTTTTTCGAATAGAGATAAAACTGGCATTTTGTGGTCAAATCTGGCAACTCTAATGTCATTTATGTTCAGTTTGGTTTGCCATTTCATCATGAACAGGTTGACAAAAGAACAACGCTTGCAAATCGTGCAAATTTATTTCGAAAATAATGGTGCAGTTCGCGAAGTTTACCGTAAGCTCCGTCCATTTTATGGTCGACATAATCGTCCATCAGAGCAATTAATTTGGTTAACCATGGGTCGTTTTCGCACTACGTTTACTCTATGTGATAATACGCATCCGCAGAGACGTCAAACAGTGCGCACCGGAGAAACAATTGCCGCTGTAGAGCAAAATGTTGAAGAGGACCCGAATGAATCGATTCGCCACCGTGCACAGCAATTGGAGCTTTGTCCATCAACTTTATGGAAGATTTTGCACAAAGATCTTGGCTTGCGACCTTACAAGATCCAGCTTGTGCAAGAATTAAAGCCGCGAGACCATGCAATGCGTCGTGATTTTGGTGTATGGGCCGAAAATGAGATTGATCTCGATGCTGATTTTCATCGCATAATTTTGTTCAGTGATGAGGCTCATTTTTGGTTGAATGGCTATGTCAACAAGCAAAATTGCCGCATTTGGAGTGAAGAGAATCCATATGAGATCCTTGAGACGCCATTAAATCCACAAAAACTGACTGTTTGGTGTGCTCTATGGGCTGGTGGAGTCATTGGGCCATACTTCTTCCGAAATAATGCTGGAGAGTCAGTTACCGTTTATGGAAACCGGTATAGAGCCATGATAACCGACTATTTTGTTCCCGAATTGGATAGCATGAATGTGGATGAGTTGTGGTTCCAACAAGACGGCGCTACATGCCACACAGCGCACGTCACAATCGATTTATTGAAGGAAACATTCGATGAGCGCATAATTTCGCGGAATGGACCTGTCAATTGGCCACCAAGATCGTGTGATTTGACACCATTGGATTATTTTCTTTGGGGATATGTGAAGTCGCTCGTCTACGCCAACAAACCAGAAATGTTAGGGGACTTGGAGGCCAACATTCGTGGCGTTATTGCCGACATACGGCCCCATATGCTCGAAAAAGTGGTTGAAAATTGGACCTGTAGAATTGGCTTTATTCGAGCCAGCCGCGGCGGCCACATGCCCGAAATCATATTTAAACATTAATGGCATAAAATTATCCTTCCAATAAAGCCAAATTGATGGACATTAAAACGATTTTCTTGTGTTTTATTTCAATTCGAAGTTCTATACCTCTAAAAAAAACACCCTTTACATACCTACATATGACGCTTTGAAAGCAAAAGGGGGACATATTTTTAGTGCAAGCAAAAGAGGATTAAAAAATAAGTTCAAGCAAAAAGGCAAGAGGACAAGTTGCAAGAACACTGTTGCAAGCAACACACCGCGACGGAAGGTTGCAAGCCAACGTCAAAGGTAAGTTGCTAGAATTTGTTGATTAGAATTTGATTTGTTGAACAAAGTCGTCCTGAAGCCATGTTTGCATTTTTTGCACATTTTCATTGGACTTCTAAGCATTGCTTGTTTATATTGTTGCATGGTTTTTGATTTTGCTCTTCTTTTTTTTCTGAAGGTTTTTGTTGCACTAGGATTTCATTTACTTTTTCAGCTGAACATTTCGTCGATCGTCAGGAAAGTTATATTTTTCCTATTTTGTCTATCTCAGTGAAGCTATGGAAAAAGCAATGTAACTTTCTAATTTCATATTGGATTGGATTGATTTCTGCTCATATGTGCAAAATGAGATTTTTCAAATTCGTTTTTTGATAAACTTTCAGCTGCGAGATGTTGGCACCCCATTTGTTTAATCTTGACTGACCAATTACATAATTTAAAAGGTCAGCGAAAGGTCAGTTAGTTTATTAAATGGTCAGCGATAGAAATTTTTTTATTCGCGGCTTAAATTTTTCAAGGTCACATTGAGATGTTCGAATAGAATGAGAATGAGATGAATAGAAAATTGCCTGCTGGTAATAGCTCAGCATAAATAAATAATTGGTCAGTCGTATTTCTTAACCAAATTAATTAATTATGTTGCGTTTTCGAGATCGCCCATGGCGTATTAGTGATTTTTTAATTATTATTATATCCCATTAATGTTGCGTAATTTGAGTATACATTTCAAATATCATACGAAGGTTTTTTCGAATACATCGAACTTGCTTCTGATTGGAAAAAGCCTAAATGTAATTTTTACTTTAGTAGTAACTTTATTGTCGTTTCAAAGACATGAAGTCATATAATTTTATATTTTCGATCCAAATTCTATTTTATAATTTCAGATCTATCCTTTAGTATTTGTGTTGATGCCAAGCAAATTGTAAGCTGCATACGAACATATTTTCCTTTATATCAACAACAATATGTAAGCCTTGCAAAATACTTTAAGGAAAGCATTTCCCGCCACCAAATTTCTGCGTTGCTGGTTTCATGTTTGCCAAGCTGACGCAGAAATGCCAGCAAAATATCAAATTCTACCAAGTCTATAAAAAAAAGAATAAAGATATAAAGTGACGGTTTCATAAATTTATGGTGCTTCCACTACTAAAGCCAGTAACAATTTCTGAAGCTTTCAATATGCTGTGAAATTTTTCTTTGCCATTCAACGATGCCACTATTTTTAGGAGATTTTAAATATTTTAAGAAATAATGGATGTTGAGGGTACAGAGTGGCTAAGAATGCACTTTTCTATTTAAAAAATTTATAACTTTTTATTTGCTAATATTTTTTTTTTTTAATTTTTTAATTTAATTCAGACATTGTTAAATTTTAATATCGATCATTACACCGATGCCGAAAACCCAATGATGTTCGGTGAGGTTCATTTTCATTCGAGCGGGTTTGTAAACAAGCAAAACTACGGAGTTTGGGGCACACATAATGCCGAAAATTTCCACCAACCTTCATTACATCCATTACGTGTGACTGTTTGGTGTGGCACAACCATGCACAAGATTTAAGAACTATAATTCTTTGGAGATGCTGTTGGTGCAAGCATGATGATCAATAGAGATCGATACAAAGAAATGTTTTAGGACTTCCTCTTGTCACTGGTGCGAGTCAACAAGATGGTGCACTCCAGTCATTCGTTTCAGCAAGATGGTGCTACGGCCCACACCGATCGTGTGACAATGAATTTACTGCGGGAAGAATTACCAAATCGTATCATCTCAAAAAATGGCGACTTAATTGCCTGATCTGGGGACTCTAGACTTTTTTGTGGGACCTACCTGATAGAGAGAGTCTATATAAACAAGCCAAAGTCTTTACGGGAGCTAAAAGTCAAGTCAATGTTCATAGATCTCATGTCCGCGGACGTTATGTCATCAAACCAGTTTTACTACCTCTGATTAACGAAAATTAAAGCTCACATGAAATAATCTTAATAAAGGTTTTTCCATTAAGGACTTGACTACTTTTTTTTTAATAAAACGCAAACCATTTGAGATATTTAAAAAAACTTTATTATCAGCTTGAAGAACAATCAAAACATTTATATATGAAATACGACTTTATTCATATGGTCACCGCGGGCACGTATGCAGCGGTCGATTCGTTGGACCCAATTTTCGTGGACTCGGCCACATATTTCGGCCCAAACGGCCGCTATTTCGCTTTCAATGTTGGCTCTGAGCTCTTCCTACTTCGCCAGTGGCGCCATTTGAGTTTTTTCGTTGCAAAAATCATATCTTTTAAACCGAATAACATAATTGAACAGTTTAAACAGCATATGATAGATAACTGTTCAGCCTATGAAATGAGCATTTGGAAAGGGTGCTACGCTTTGTAGGGGCCTACTTATGGGTTATCAAAGTTAAAATTTGTAGAAAAATCAATTTTATGGTAACTAAAAAAAAATTATTTTTACATTTTTAGATTGTTTTTATTTTTTTTCTTTAGGGTTTTATGTTTTAAATTATTACCCAACAAATTAAAAAAAAAATTACTTCTTTTTTAAATTTATTTTTTTCAATTTTCTGTAAAATATTCATCACAATTCGTAAGAGAAGGTAAATCTAAAAGACTAATCATTTCTAAACTATAATTATTTTCTAACTCTATTCGTGACTTCACATGCCGCAGGGAAGAAATAAGTGGATCGGAAGATGCTGCCAACATGTTGAAGAGATCCTCATTTTGCCTTACCCTTGATGCTTTGATTGTGTTCTGCAATCTATATTTTTTATAAAATTTGTTAAGAGACTCCTGTGCTTCTTTAGAAAGCTCTCCAATTGGCAAAGACTGGTACTCAATTATATCTTTGCTATGCGCCAATATTTTATGGACGGTCGGGGTCAACTTCTTCTGTGGATACATTTCTGCTAAAAGAGATGCAGTTTTCGATGCATATTCTCCATATTTTGTAGAATTGATATTTTCTTTGCAGTTTAAAACATTCAAGATCGTTTCCAATCTTTTCACGATTTGATTGTCAATTCCAGTGATTTTAGTTACTGCCTCATCATTTTCAAAAAATCTCCTAGAAGTGTTTCCATCGTTTAAGTTACCGTATCCGTGCTTGGGACAGTCTACTTTTAGTCCAACTTGTTTAAAAAAGTTCCAACTTGTTTAAAAATCCTGTATTTGCTTCTTTCTGATCTTTTCCTTATCCTTTATTGATGTATTTTCATCGAAGTTTTCATCTTGTTGTGGTAGGGTATACGCCAGTTTTAGCAAGAACTCCATACACCTTATCCTTGCGTGCAATGGTGACATTCCATATTCGTAATTCTCCTCGTTTGTAGAATCGTTTAAATTACCAAAGTTCTTCTGTCTCTTTTTGCAAATCGGGCATGACAATGTTGAGGTTGTTCCTGTCAGTTCGTTTACGACTTTTCCGTCAACCATGGTCAGGTGGAACTCGTAATTGCATTCAATATATTTTCCTTCTTCAATTTGCAGCTTTGTAGGCTTAATTTTGCTTATTTGTTCTTCAATGTCTTTCACCGTGGTCCTTATGAGTTCTGCCGATTCCCTTGCAAACTGAAACATTATTGGTCGGCAATAATGCACTGATGACGGACGTGGATTTTTCCAGTGTAGGGAAAAATCAGATTTTAGCCGCAAAGGAACAACAGATGCCATAAACATATTTCCGTCCGATATTGTAGCGTCATCGGAAGATATCCTTTGCTTATAAACGCTTTGTCCGGATGATCCATCGCAGCCCCATTTGCTGATCAATGTCAGTTTCTCAGGAAGAATTTTCACCTCATTTTCAGGAAGACTCTCCAACAACCGTTTTGCTGTATGGCCCATGAGATCCTGCAGATTGGCTTTCACAGAGACTTCCGTAAACTCCGTATGCAGTGGTCGTGAATTTATTTTGGCTGGCGTAATATGCTTGTATCCTGGTAAAACGTCAGCCCCGTGTCGCATCAAGGATGCCCGTAGTATCTCATATTTTTCTTTGGAAAGTTGTAAGTCCATAAACAAGGCCAAGGCTTCTCGGAACCATACTTTTTAATGTGTGCGTTTGTGGGCGTGGGAATGCTTTCCTTAATCCTTTGTAGTCGCAGTGGGCTTGCATCAGCAAAAGATTTTGTAAACTGCGACCTAACTCTTTCACTATCCTTTGTATATTTAATAGACAGCGCGTCCGATAAATGCTTCGTGGTCAAGTCATTGGTGGCATCGGCAAGTTTCCTCTTTCTTGTGAAAATTGAACACTCCTCAATACTTTCTTTTGGCCTTCCTTTTGCTCCTCTGGTTGATGTGGTGGGTTCATCTACTGCCAATATATCCAAGATGGTGTCTTCATTAAGCCAGTCCTCGTATTTTGAGTTGAAATTCTGAATGGTTCGATTAGATTCGATCAGATAAAAATTATTTTTTATAATTTCGCTTCTCTCAATATTATATGAGCTATCAAGTTCTTCTAAAGCAGCTTCCGTGAAAAACTTTGGTGTGGTTGACCTTCTAAACAGTTAAAATAATTTTAAATTGTTTAACGCCATGGTTTCAGTACTTGTTGCACCAACTTTCAGTCATAGACTAATGCAGGCATTATGCTTATTTTGCAATATATAGGCTTATGCTACCACGCCTAAAAATTTATCTGTTCCCTGCATACATATGCATTTAGGCTGAATTATGCAATTTTGATATTATGCTCGTGTCTAAATGAGATTTGTGCCTACCTGGAGGGACCATAAGTCAATATTGTTCTTGACCATTTGTACTCCAAAGTAATTTTTAAGTGAGGTGCGTACCTGCTAATTTCAATGAGTTGTTTTTTGTGCATCCTGTTTCTGTAACAGAATATTAGGAGTAGACTTTGGCAGAGGCTCACAGGGAGACAACCGACTTAAAATGCAATTTTCAAACTATTTGTTTTTAACTATTAACTTTTATTATTAACTATTAATTTTTTTTTATCATTATACATTTAATAAATACATCAATCAATACAAACAAAAAATAAGGGATCGTTACCTAATTTTCGTGATATTACATCTGAAATTGCAACAAATTGACTAAAAATCGTGTGTTTTTTGAAAAACGAAAGTCGGTCAACTTTGAACGGTCAATGCTCTAAACTAAAAATGTGATTTTATTAAGAGTAGCATATTTGAAATCGTTGAAAAGTTTCCTATAACATGGGTTTATTCAAAACTTCGTCGGCGCACATGAAAATTTTGATTT
Source organism: Pherbina coryleti (assembly GCA_943735915.1). Taxonomy (NCBI): domain Eukaryota; kingdom Metazoa; phylum Arthropoda; class Insecta; order Diptera; family Sciomyzidae; genus Pherbina; species Pherbina coryleti. The sequence goes on along the minus strand of OX030952.1, from coordinate 79,492,553 downwards.
TTGCAACCTCGTTTGCTCTACGGGCGCCACTGTGCGTCGTCGGCTTGTTGGCATAGACCAATGACTAGACGTAGCCCCAAAGAAATTAGTCTAGAGGCGTTAAATCACACGAACTAGGCGGCCAATCGACTGGCCTATTTCTTGAGATAACACGCTCATAAAACCTATTCTACAATAAATCGATTGTAACGTGTACTGTGTGGCTTGTGGCAACGTCTTGCTAGAACTACATGTCGTCCAAGTCCATATCTTCCAATTCGGACCAAAAGTAATCGCTAATCATGACGCGATAACGATGGCGATCGTAATGTTGACGATCGTTTATGTCGACGAAAAAATATGTTCCCATGACGCGCCGGCATGCAAAAAGCACCAAACAGGTTTTTTTTTGTGGATGAAGTGGTGATTCATGAAGCACATGTGGATTTTCACCCGACCAATAAGGCGTATTGTGCTTATTGACGAACCCATTGAGCCAAAAATGAGCTTCGTCACTCAAGATGATTTTGAGATTAAATTTTGCGGTGATCTCGGCGCATCTTTTCCAGAGCCCAATCAGAGAACGTAAGTCGCTTCAAGTGGTCCATCGGCTTCAATTTTTCAGTCAGCCTGATCGTGCATGGATGTAAGCCAAGATCCTTACGCAAAATTCGCGTAATAAGGATCTACCAATAAAGTGGTATGGGCGATGCCCAATTCTTGAGAACGCCGTGGAATTGACTGTTTTGTATCGTTTGCTATGGACGCCTGAACGGCAGCGATATTTTCGACACTTCGACCGACCCGTTGTCTCACTGGCACGGCAACATCACACAGCGAATATGTAGACTCAATATTTTGCACTAAACTTGTTATTGTTTGTTTACTAGTTAACAGTTAACGCTCTTAAAGTTGCGATCACCGACTCCGAATTTCGGAAGTAAATTTTTATAATTTGCAGATGTTGTGCGTTCGTGTATTTTACCATGATGAAAATGTTGAGTTTACTAAATAAATTAACAGTGACAGTTCGATGATTAGTAAAAGGATGCGTTCAGAAATTTAATTCAAAGTTGTGAAGTCCCTATTGGAAAAACATGTAGATATTTTGAGTCGGAGTTTTTGTGTTTTTGGTTTATTTTAAAAGGTTTTTCATACCGAAAATATAAGATTAACAAACGAAAATATCGACGTTGAAAAGAAGCCATTTTTTTTCATAAAATGTGAAAAAGGCTGACAGAATTTTTGAGTATCATTAAATATTTAAACTTATTTATTTAACTTATGAATAGATCCAAACACCTTATTCAACAGCTAAAAGTTGCAAGTCACAATGTCAACACTTATCACTACTTAAACAACACATATCTGCAATTAGCTTATTCATGGTATATCACAAAACTCACCTTCTCAGTCTCAAGAGCTTTAGTTTCTTTTGAACTTTCTGCAAGTTAGCAGAGCTTTTAAACTTTCCAAGGAATCCATTGTTTTTGCACTTTTTAAGCATTATAGACAAATCAGTAATGGATGACAGCGTGTGGAAGTACGTAAGTTTGAGAAAGCTTAAAGTTTAGACAACCTTTCGACTGCGACTGCTATAAGCAGCAATCCTTTCAAAAGCACATAAACGGAAGTTGACAATTTTGTGTTCCTTGTCAAATAACTTTTCTGTTATCCGCATTAATGTGTGATGAACTTGACGGATAACGTGCTCAAATAATTAGGTAGGAACGGAAAGCAACAAAAATTATGCAAATGGCTTAACACTTCACACCGGTATCGGAAGTGGTACACTTAAGGAAATTTAGCTCAAAGTGGCAGCCGAAGCACAAAAACCACAACTTTATTTATACGTTTGTGACGCTATGATTTTGTGCTTTCTCACTCTTGTCACAAAGCTCTCGCTTTTTTACCCACACAGAACTGAACAAATGTTTCTGTCAACAGGTGCAGCGTGTTTGTTAACTTTGTTTATTGTCGTTTTTCTTCTAGCTGTGTTAGTGTTGTTATTATTGTTGCTTTTGACACCACAGTTCATTCTTATTATATCCTTAAGCTGTCATTTTGTGCAGGTTTTTAATGTCGCCGCTATCAACAGACATTTATCATAATGTGTGTAAACTGTCGACAAGCATCGTAAAGTCATGGCTTAACGTCCTCTAATCCTTTTCTAAGCATCGTTGTTTCTGCTGTTCTTATTGTTGATGTTTTAAGCACTACATAAAAAATTTTTCTTCATATTTTTAGATTTTATTCCCAGTAAATGAGATTTTAATTAACTTCAGTGGCGTAGGGAGGATATTGCGAGGAACCACAACGGAAATCAGTGGATTAAGGTTTAACTGAAGACTTCCTGTATAATTCACATAAAGCTGTATTTTACTAAAGAAGGATTTTACTTATAATAAACATGGAATGACTTTCGAAAGGAAGATGATGATACTTCGACAACTTCCAAATTTCTCACTCTAGCTACACCACTGACTCTAATTTAATGTAAGCAAAGTGCTCATTAAGGAATATGATTAAGGTTTGAATTTAAATTGATATTATATACGTGTGATATTGATCAGTGCTGATCAAAATTAATAATTATCGATATTAAAAAAAATAGAATTCATTAAAAGGTTATTGGAGAGATACTAAGTCTCTCAAAACTACCTGTCTTTTTAAATCGCGTGCCATTTTGTTGTTGATACAGCGGACGCAATAATGGATTATCTCCAGACGAAGCTTCATGGTCTTTGCAATAAATAATTTTATCAAGTTGGTTTATTAAAAAATTTAAGAAAATATTGTAAATAATTGCTTGGTTGTGTATGTGGAAGTGTTCTTAAATAAATTAATGAAACTCAGGCAAGTTTTTACTGATTATTGTGTATATAAAGGGTGTTTTGTTTTTGGTGTTTTAAAGGGAGGCCGAGAACTTTAAACTGGCAACACACCGCTTTCGGTGACAGCCGAATTTGTAGTTCTCGATTTTTTTGCGTTCGTTTGGTTGGGCAGTTCATCATTAATAGATTTACGCTGAAATGGACCAAAACATTCTATGGTAAATAAGTCAAAGGAAAGATTGCCATTGGTCCACAATTGTAATGGCCATTTCATTGATATAATTATTGGGGAACATTTTTTTTTTTTTGAGCAATACTTTTCATTTATATGGCACGTATAACATAGGTTGCCCACCTCTGATTACTAAATATTTAATATGTTCGGCTTACAACACTAGGCTAAATGCACTCTTTCTATTCTTCTATGTTGCTGACCATTGGTACCCTACGACAGAACTTGACAAACTAGTGGCAATATAAATTCTTTTCATTTAAATGATTTAGTTTAAAAACAAAAAAAAATCTCCCGATCTGAAATATATTATTTTATTCCTTCTATTATCTTTTATAAACCTATATATTAAGTATCTAATATTAAATACCAAATAAATTTACTACTATAATATATAATGAAGTTTGACTTAAAGATAAATATCTTTGAGGTATGTTTTAGGTAAAATGTATAAATATCTTAACAAATGTAATACAAATTTAACTAATTAAAAAAAACCGAAGAACAAACATAATAATTATTACAAATGAACAATATACCTACCTCTAACCACCCCAAACTCGAATATATAAGAAAGTATTAGTATCAATAAATAAATCATAGCGCACAACCTATTCAATCGTCTCTCTGCTGACATTGCCTGCAAGTTTGGGAATCTGGAGAGTGAAGTGACTAACATTCAAAGCAATTTGAGTGCTAAATTCTCTCACTACGACAGCTTAATAACAACATTGAACAGCTCAGCTAAGTGCGCTCACCTCACGCTGCGACGAGCTTGCCGATCAGATAGCCTCCAACAACAATAACAACAACAACAACAACACCAACACACAACCAACAACACCAAGTGTAGATTTTTCATCAGATGCAGTTCTTTTTGGAATACCTTTTGCATCGGGGGATAATTTAAAAAGTATATTTAACCTTATTTGCCGGTCAATTGACTTTCATTCGCCTCAAATAAGGGATATTTTCCGTGTCAAGCCAAGATCACACATCTCTTGCCCACTTGTGATAGTAAAATTCTATTCACCATTTGAAAGAAATCGAGTCTTGAAGGCTTTTGGCGACCATCGTAGACGTTTGAAAAAAACGATTAATCTCAGAGATGCTGGCCTTGATTCAGACAATAATGTCTATCTACATGAAAGCCTACCTATCGACACGAGGAAACTTCTTCAAGCTGCGATTGCTTGTAAACGTAGGAAATCCATCTTTAATGCGTTTACAATTCGCGGCTCGGTGTTCATCAGGTTATCTAAGGATGGAGAGCGTATCGAAATCAAAAGCGAAGCCGAACTTCTCAACTTTTCAGCAGCCCCAGCTGACGTCGATGCATCTGTTTAGTATGGATTATAGATGTTTCCACACTATATTTTTTATTTTATTTTATTTATTGCATTTATTACTTATTTATTTATTGATATTTACTTTGTCTCTTTTTTTCTATTCTTACTTTAATCGTTCATTTCTTTGGCTATCGTTCGACTTCTCCTACTTTACTTTGCTCGGCTCTACAAAATGTTTTCATGGTGTTCTTAATTCTAAATGCTTTCAGGGTCTTTTTAATTCTTTCCAATGCCGGACGTAAGCCCATCTGACACTATCGCTATTGAAAATCATAAAACTGTTGTTGAAATTTTATGTAAGCAACGATCTGCGTTGAAAGTAGTGCATTTTAATGCAAGAAGCCTGAATGGTCTTAAGATGGATTTTGTTAAACATATATTTGAGGATTCCTCCGTTGACGTAATATGCGTCACGGAAACCTGGTTCAGTGAGGATATAAGCAGCTCATATTATAACATATTATAACATAAACAATTACAACTGTTTCGCCATGATAGAAATAATAGAAGAGGCGGAGGGGTTGCGATATACTGCAAAAACTATCTTAAGACCAATATTCTTAGTGCGTCGTGTCATTCTGATGTTGAGTTCTTAACTGTTGAACTATTAGGTAATAACACAAAAGTTCTAATATCCTGCGTTTATAATCCGAATCGTAATTGCTCTCTAGAACCTATGTTCACGTCATTGTCCACCTATGCTATCGACTACAAACACTTAGTTTTATGTGGAGATTTTAACATAAATTTGTTATCTATTGATAATGTAGCAAAAAACTTTCTTGATAGCTTATCGGAAGTCGGTCTTAATGTAGTTAATAGCACGATTCCAACGCGGTTTGCAAGCAATGTTTCACCGAGTCTATTAGACATCTTTGTAGTATCTGATCCTTCGTCTGTTTTACTTTTTGATTAGTTGTCGTTCGTATCGGATCATGATCTCATCTTTTTCACGCTGGATGTGTGTTTCTCACCCATTATGTCTGAATCCTCTTTCTCGTACCGCGATTTTAAGTCAATTGATCATGTTGCCTTATTGAATGATTTGAATTTATCAAACTGGTCAGATTGTTGGTTTCAAAGCTCAGTCAATGATAAACTAACTTTGTTCATTAACATAATAAGTGACCTTTTTGATAAGCACGTTCCAGTTCGCACGCGTCGAATTGTCAATAGCTCCTGTCCATGGTACACTCAATCTGTGAAACAAGCCTTAAAAAATCGGTTCAAAAGTTATAATAAATGGAAACGAAATCCCACTGCTTTAAACTGGAAAATATATAAAAAAACAAGAAATGAAGCCACCTCTGCTTTAAGATTGTCCAAATCTATGTTTTTTCAGTCTAAGCTGAACCCATCATTGCCTTCTCAACAGCTCTGGAATAATTTAAAAAGCATTGGAGTTTGTCAAAGATCTTCTGAACTTTGCAAGATACACCCGAATTTGTTGAACGATTATTTTGTTTCTAACTCAACATGCGTTGATTCTAGTATACAAGATCCTGCTGTTAGTAATATGCCAGAAGTTGATTATGTATTTGATTTTAAAGCAGTAAATGAGCAGGATGTAGCACGATGTTTAAATAAAATTAAATCTAACGCAACCGGGGAAGATGGAATTTCCATGAAATTTATTAAGATTATAGTACCTTTTTTCCTCAGCCCACTTGCGCATATCATTAACCATTGCTTCACTACCTCATGCTATCCCGAAATTTGGAAAGTTGCTACTATTATACATATCGCTAAAAAACCGAATGCATGTGATCCGTGTGATTTTCGGCCAATTAGGAAAGATTTCTAATCATGTCAACTCCTTTGGCCTTATGTCAAACTTCCAGTCGGGTTTTCGTCCTGGACACAGTTGCTCAACTGCTGTGGTTAAAATTCTTGAAGATATAAGAGGTCCCTACGATATTGGTCACATAACATTACTTTGCTTGCTAGATTTTTCCAAAGCGTTTGATGCGGTCAATCATTTAATTCTATGTAGTAAGCTCTCGCAAAACTTTGGGTTCTCTGGTGCTGCTGTCCGTCTTTTGGGAAGCTACCTAGCTGGTAGGTCTCAAAGAGTTAAGGTTGGGTCAAACTTCTCGACATATAGAATAACCACTAGTGGAGTACCTCAAGGCTCAGTGCTTGGCCCGTTGTTATTCACATTGTTTACCAACGACATTTTTACGAAATGCAATCATGTCAATATGCACGCGTATGCTGATGACCTTTGTGGTAGGGTAAATGAGGATTTAAATAAGGTAGCTGAATGGGCGAAGGTAAATATGCTCAAATTAAACCCTTTGAAATTGTATATCTTGCCTATCTCAAAAAACTCTAATAACATTCAATATTTGCCTCCAATCATTCTTGATAACGTGGAGCTAAAATCTGTTAGCAAGGTAACCAATCTTGGGTATGTAATAAACTCTTCCCTTTCATGTGAGGATCATATTAACTCTTGCGTCAAAAAAGTATATTATGTATTACGCAATCTTCGAGTAAGTGAATGTTTTGTGCCTGTCGAAATAAGACGAAAACTGGTTCTGCAGCTCCTGATGCCTATAATAACATACTCTGAAGTTGTTTATTGCAAACTCGACTCGAGGTCTGAGCATTAGCTTATTGTTGCTTTTAACAATGCGGCTCGCTATGTTTATGGATTAAGAAGATATGACCATATCTCCATGTTTTCAAAAAGATTACTCGGACGTAGCTTGCTAGGCCACCTTGAGGCTAGAAACTGCATTTTTCTGCATAGGCTTATTCATTCTCATTGTCCAGGTTACTTATTTGAAAAACTGTCGTTTTGCAGGTCTATTAGAAATTTAAATCTGTTAATTCCTAGATACAACTTCTTAAACTCCAGTAGATTGTTTTTCGTAAGCACTGTCAGATCATGGAATTCACTACCCATGAACATAAAAAATGTTTCTAATAAAAATATCTTTAAGCATTTAGTATACAAACACTTCTCTTAACTAATTCTATATTCTGTCCATTGCATCTCTCTTCTAAAAGTTTCTTTTTCATCTCTGCTTTTATCTAAGTGAAACGATTAGAGTCATTATAAATCTTTATTGTAATTATATTTTTAAGGTATATATGTTTACTTTAAATTTTAAATTGTTAACTTGATCTCTTGATATATGTTATTATCTCCAATTGTCAATCTGTTGTAATCTCCAGTGTCAATGTGGCATTCAAAAGATTTCATCTTATTTGTCAACAACGTTACTTAATAAATACAAATACAAATACAAATACTTGAGGATCACTACGACCTGCCTTAAACTTAAGCCCTAATGAGAGCTGCCGTTAATATTATCATGCAATTCGCTACCTGATGCCCAGCTAAGCTTGCATAATTTCACAGTATACATATAAGCCTAAGCGTGGCTAGCATCAGTCTTTTTCTAGAAGATAATTTTTGAAGTGAGAACACACACTTCGCAAGTGCTTGGAAAACAAACATATATTGAAATTAATATAAGTTAAAAGAATTACTATAAGAAAATAAAATCATAAAAAGATTGGAGTTATTAAATTATAAGTGCCTAAAAGTGACGAATCGGGACTGAAGCTAAACTGTTGAAGCATTTTGTACATCTTCCGTGTTTGCTATAAACTATAGCACCGAGGTCGGCGAAGGCCGGACCAACTGCACCCGTAGGTCCGTCTTCTACCAGCACCGCTGTTGTCACAGAAGCTGTGCAGCCCAGTGTCTTCCACTTCGAACAGACTTGGCAGTCAATGATCCGGAAGAAGGTTTAAACGATGACGATGAAGAATTCGGAGAAGATTATTTTTTTCAACCGAGCAATAAATATCCTTAAATCCGGACAGACAGCGATTGTGGGCGGATTTGTACATAGCAAGGAATGCATATAAAAAAAAAAAAAAAAAAAAAAGTATGCCTAAGTATAGTATGAGTACATTTTCAACATAGTTCTTTAATTTTTCAATCCGCGAACAATATACGTTAGAAAAAAAAAAAAAAAAAAGAAAAACGAACAAATATATAACGCTTTAGTACTTAAATTCTTACGACACTGACACCACAAACAAATATTTCATAAATTCCAAAATTATACCTAAATTACATACATTATATATACCTTACCTAAATTACCTACATTATACATACAGTATATACATACATTACCTACATTATATACATTATACAAACATTATCTACGTACATTACCTAAATTACCTACATTTTACATATAGTATATACATACATTACCTTCATTATATACATTATACATACATTACTAGAACTTAATTTTTAATTTGTTTTTGAAAACTAAAAAAAAAAAACAAAAGAAAAAAAAAAAATATATGTGTATAAAACTCATTTATTGTAATTTGTATTTGTATCATAAATAAGTTTTATTGTAGTTTTGTCGCATTATGATTGACAGACTTCGGAGACTATGTCGACGACAGGCGGTCAATCAGTTGCAAAAAGGCTATGAAAGAGAAAGGTTCAAATAAATGTTTTTTGAGCTTCGGCTTTTTTCACGACGGTAAATAATTGTGTGTGTTTTTTATTTAATTAATGAAGTTCTTAAATTCACTTTATTTGTGAACATTTTGGTCGACTTCGAGCCAAATACGAAGCAGTCCTATGGAAAGGAAAGAAGGACAGACAGACAAGGTAAAGGAGGAGAGAAGAATATAAAAAAAAAAAAGAAAAGCTACAAAAAATTACAAAGGGAAAAGCCGCTTCGGTGAGTACAGCAACGCGCACGCTCGATTGATGAATAGAAACAGTTTAACAATTGAAGTGTCCGCACGTGTGCATATGTTAGTTGAGTGTTTTTAAATAAAAAAAAAAGACAACAAAGTTTGAATAAAAGTTAAAGTTTAAACAAACAGTAGATAAAACAAATCATAAACAATTAAATATCTGAAATTGATACAGTGGTGAGTGGAAAGTGTTACAATTTTAATATATATAAAGTGAGGAAGGGAAAGAATGTGTTCATTTTTTATAGACAGTGGACAGAATTGGAAAGAAAAGTGGACAGAACTTTAAGAAGAATTGTGAAAAAAAAAAAAAAAGAACAAAGTGGACAGAATTTGTAAGCAGTTAATATTTTTTCGTTTCTGTGCAAATAAAAAAAAAAAAAAAAAATATATTCTGCGCAAATTGATAGCATACATAAGCGAAATATTCAAGCGCACTCCATGCGCTGCTGCGCTATAACGGTACTATGCAGTCGCTGCGAGCATGCTTGGAAATAAGTTGTCACATATAAGTTAACGATAACAATGTTTCGTTAATAAAATATTCTTAAACTCCACGCGCATCCGCTCTAAAATAAATGCTGACGTTTTTCCAGACATCGTTCCACCTGCAAGTCAACAATTCCAGGGAATTGGATAAATATTTCAACATCAACATACAACAACACGAATAGCAACAAATACTAAGACAACTTCAGCAGAAATAAGTTGGATGATTATTTCAACATCAACATACAATAACAAAAATAGCAACCAACACTAAGACAACACCAGCAGAAATAAGCTAAATTCTAAGATATAAAAATTGTTAGTTGCAGTTTAAGTTTTTAGTTTGAAGAATAAAGAGCATAGCTCGTAAAAAACATTTTTTTTTGGTATTATTAATTTTGAATACCATAACTGGCGCCCGAGCAATAAGTATTAAATAATAAAAAGTCGCGAAAAATCCTCAAGTAGTATACGCGCAAACAAAAAGTCGCGAAATATCCTCAAGTAGTATACGCGCAAACAAATAAAGTCGCAAAAAATCCTCAAGTAGTATACGCGCAAAGAAGTCGCAGATAATAAGAACTTTCAAATAGTGCACTCGCAAATAATAAGTTGTGAAAAAATCTTCGATACGTGCACATCATCTGAAGCTGTGACAAGCACTTAAGTAGTGAAAGTACAAAAATTATACGGACATCAACGGTTGCTGGTGCCTTAGTAGCTTTCAGAGCAAACGGGAAGTGTTATGCACTAACCAAACCTTAAGAACCGATAAACTTACAGAAGCAAGAACAGAAGGGAAAAGCATTGAACTTCAGCTGTCATCAGTCAATTCAAGGATCAACCGTATTTGGAAATCAACCAGAATGGAAATATATAAGATTATATTTTGCTATATGTAAGAAAAGATATTAACCTATATTTATTTATCATTCAATTTTGTATCAATTAAAGTTAAATAAGAAAGAAAGTGGAAATTTTTTATATAGTTAAGTAAATTTTTGCAAAAGAATTAATATCGAAACTTCATCCGTTTGAAAATAATAAAAACAAGAGAGCTAACAAATTTAATAAAAAATATAAATAACAAAATTATCACACTGCGACTCCGAACTCCGGACCCTCCAGTGTATAACATATTAAGATAATAACAAATACTAAGATATTAATAATAATTCGAATGAAAATAACTTTCAAACAAAAATAAAAAATTTTTTCTGAAACTGTGAAGTTGTAGCTAAAAGCCGGACCTTCCAGTTTATAAAAACTAAAAAACTTATATTTTCCATAAATAAAAAAAAAAAAAAAAAAAAAAAAAAAAAAAAACAAACAACAAAACGATAAAGAAAACGAAAACTTGGTTATTAAGCATATAAACTCTTAAATAATTTACAATGGCAAATCCTAGCAACTTATTACGCCCACCAATCCTAAATCGTGGCAATGCTGAAGAGCCTCCAGTAGCTCCAGCAAGACCCTTAACATTAGCTGAGTTAACACCCTTAATTTCTCAAATTGCTACGCAAGTGTTGCAACAACAAGTACCAAGTATGGTCCAAAATGCTTTAAACCCAAATGCTAATCTCGGATTAGTGTCTGATCAGATTATAAATGAGGAACATAGAGATAATATTCAAGATTTAGACAAAATTCCGGACGTGGTTAAGTGCCTCCGAGAATTTTCTGGCGTAAGTGGCGAATTTAACTCTTGGAAGAAGAGTGTCGATAGGATATTGCAAATTTATAATCCAATTAGAGGTACTCCCAAATTCTACGGAATTTTGAGCATAGTTAGGAACAAAATTGTCGGGAATGCCGACATAGTGTTGGAATCATATAATACACCTTTAGATTGGGGTGCTATTTCTAAGTGTTTAACTTTGCATTATGCGGACAAGAGGGACTTGTCAACATTAGAATATCAGATGACCTCCTTAGTACAAGGCAGACATTCAATTCAAGATTTTTACCAATTAGTCTATAAACATCTTTCATTGATCCTTAATAAGTTAGGATGCTTAGACGCTTCAAACGAATCTCTTTATTTACTAACAAAAACCTACAGGGAAAAAGCGCTCGATACCTTTATTAGAGGGTTGAATGGTGACTTACCCAAGCTTCTCGGAATAAGAGAACCGGCAGATCTCCCTCAAGCACTTCACTTGTGCTTGAAGTTGGAAAACCAAACATTCCGTGCAAACTATGCTCACGGCAGTAACTACAATAACAGAAACCAGAACTACCAAGTGCAATACCATCCTCCACTACCTCCTCGAAAATTTAATCCCACTCCCCAAGCACAGTTTAATAATAACTCTAGACTAGCTCCTCAACAACGGCAAATGGGATTCTATCCTCAGCTTGCCTATATCCCCCAGTTTCCCTATTCCCAACCAAATCCAAATCCAAATAATTATCAACAAGCCCCGCAATATAATAGTTTTCCACCGAGACCTCAAGGTCCAAAGCCTCAGCCCAAGCCGGAGCCAATGGAAATAGATGAAACATTGAGGACAAGGAGAATAGATTACATGAATAGACCAAGAGAAAGTTATGCAGCTAAGAGGCCTCCACCTTCTATCAACCAACCTCAACGAAAAATTCACAGGACCTTCCACCTAGACAATGAATTCGCTAGTTATTCCGACGCAATCCATCAAGAAAATAGCCAACACGACGTAACACTAACCGACTATCTGACTTCGACACAGGAACCAAACACTCTGGACAATCAGACATTAGAGCTAAGTGACATCCATTTTTTAGAATGAGCAGCTCTTCTCTGCCCTATTTTATGGTTAGAACGGAGAGCGGTAATATACTCAAGTTTTTAATTGACACTGGATCTAGCAAAAATTACATACAATCACATCTTGTACAAAACCCCCTCCCAAATAAAGACATTTTTTTTGCAAAATCTATAGCTGGAGACGTTAAAATTAAGGAACATACATTCACTAGCCTGTTTGGCCTTGATAAAAAGATTAAATTCTTTTTAATGCCCACTCTAAAATCTTTTAGTGGTATTCTAGGCAATGATACGCTGAAAGAATTAAATGCAGTCATTTATACAAAAGAAAACATTATGCAAATCCAAAACAATATAAAAATAAGAATCCACCAACTGTCCTCCGATTCCGTAAATTCAATAGCCATCAGGAATGATCATATGACAGCCCCCCAGAAACAAAGAATGAATGAAATACAAATATTTGTAAACAAAAGCTTACCTAAGGATAGTATATTCTTTCCTTCCATAACTCATGAAGTTAATCAATTGTCAGAAATGTTAAATTCTATTTACCCCTTAGAAAAATCAAAACAAAAAAGATCAATTAACATGCTGGGCACGGCATGGAAGTTTATCGCTGGATCACCAGACCACGATGATTTCGAAATAATAAAAAATAATTTAAACTCTCTGAATGAAAACAATAATAAACAAATCGTAATAAATGAAATGCTATCGGATAGAATGAATAACCTAACAATCGTTATCAATAAACTTAATAAAGTAGTTGGAAAAACGGATTCTATTAGCAATACAGTATACAAGTCATTAGTATACTGTAGTATACAAGCCATTAGTATACAAGTTAAGTTAAGAATAGTTAAGGAAGATTTACAAAATATAAAATACGCCATCCAATGGGCGAAAAATAATATAATAAACTCGATATTGTTGAATAAAAAGGAAGTGCACTTAGCACTCGATACGTTGAATAAAGAAAAAATTGCATATTCTTCTGTAGAAGAGGCGTTAGAATTCGCCAACGTAAAAATATTATATCAGAGAAAACCTATAACAAAATTATTATTAGACCTGTTAAGAGAAATAATAAAATTATACAAACAATCTATAAAGAAATAATAAAATATGAAGAAGAAATATATGGCATAAAAGAACATTGTAAAAATATAAATTCTTTTGACATATGTAAGAAAAGTCAGATAAATAATATTTCAAACTCAACATGTATTCCGTTTGTATTAAGAGGATTTAACTCAACCTGCGATATGTCCTATGATTACCATGTACCAGAAATAGAACAATTAGACACAGGATTAATTTTACTAAATGGATTCAATGGTTCTCTAAATAAAATGTATGTTGAGGGAACTTATTTAATATCATTCTTTAATGAAACAATAGAGATAAATAACAAATTTTACAAAAATTTAGAAACCACGCAAATAGAAGCAACCCCTCAAATAATTCAACCAGCACCCTTAGAGAAAGAAATTGTTAATCTTTTATCTCTTGAAATGCTTAGTAAACTGCATTTAAATAATACTGAAAAAATTGAATTGTTAAAAACAGATGCAATTATAAATAAATCTTTATTGTTAATTATCTTTCTTATTCTTCTTAGTTGTCTCATAACATTTAAGCTTTGCTTTAAAAATAATAAGCGTATAATATTCCATTCCACATCACAAGAGTTAAAGCCCGTTGAAAAAAAATCCGATGAACCGGTCCTGCATCATCATCATCCTATAAGTCCTCCGACTTACCATATTTTCAACGTTTGAGGACAAACGTTTTTAAGAGGGGAAGAGTTAACGATAACAATGTTTCGTTAATAAAATATTCGTAAACTCCACGCGCATCCGCTCTAAAATAAATGCTGACGTTTTTCCAGACATCGTTCCACCTGCAAGTCAACAATTCCAGGGAATTGGATAAATATTTCAACATCAACATACAACAACACGAATAGCAACAAATACTAAGACAACTTCAGCAGAAATAAGTTGGATGATTATTTCAACATCAACATACAATAACAAAAATAGCAACCAACACTAAGACAACACCAGCAGAAATAACCCAGTAGGCAATTTCAGCAGTCCAAAGGCCTTTTAGCAGGCCTGCGCTAGGATTCAATAGGCCTTACACACTCCTTGCAAACACCATTGTTTTGCTTGTATGGAATGGGAAAATTTTAAAGCACTTCCCCACTCGCTACGCTTAAAAGGCCTTCAAAAAGCGCTTTTGTGAGAATGCATTTGTACAGTACTTTCTTCATAAGGCCTGATTATTACACTTCTTTTATTATGGCTGAAATAGGTGCTCTCTCAGCAGCCCTTTTAACAGGCCTGCGCTAGGATTCAATAGGCCTTACACACTCCTTGCAAACACCATTGTTTTGCTTGTATGGAATGAGAAAATTTTAAAGCACTTCCCCACTCGCTACGCTCAAAAGGCCTTCAAAAAGCGCTTTTGTGAGAATGCATTTTTACAGTACTTTTTTCATAAGACTTAATTATTGCACTTCGTTTAATATTAACATCCCCACATCAAGTAATAATAAATCATGAAGTAATCATTAAATAAAATATATTAATAAAAAGTTAAAGTTAAAGCTACTTTATAAGTTTAAAACATTTCATTTTACAAAATTATTCAAGTATACATGTATTGAATTGAGATCATTTAAATATTTGAGATAATTTGTCGTATTTCAATAAAATTGAGCGTTTATATTATTAGCAGGAATGAAAACATCAACATGCAATATCAACAAAGATGGCATCAAATACCAAAGATACACCCGAACATATCAACAAAATGCAAGCTCATTCAGACAAAGATGGGCAAAGTGGTCACTGAGGGCTTTAGTGAGATGGATCGTGAAGTTACACTGGAGGCAAGCAGTATGTTTTTCCTGTCGCTATTTCCTACTTTCCTCTCTTCTCACTATTTAGGTTACATTTGCTGAGACATATCCGAAGGTGTGCTTTTACATCACTCAAACCAAATTTCAACTGCAATGATACACGAAACCTGCTTAGCAGTTGTCGGTTCAGATATGAATTCGCTGGAGCATCGTCACTCATACGATGGACATGACCTAGCCAACGCAGTCGCTGGATTGCTATACGCTGAACTACTTCAATGGCGTTGTATATATAGCTCATACAGTTCGTGGTTCAGTCGAATGCTATAATCGTCGCCAACTCGAATAGGAACGAAGATTTTTCGAAGAACTTTTCTCTCGAACATCCCAAGAGCGGCTGCGTCTGCTTGCGAGACAACCCATGCCTCAGAGCCATAAAGAAGCACCGGTATAACGAGCGTCTTGTCGAGTGCCAGTTTTGTCGATCGAGATAGGGCTCTGCAACGTAATTGCTTACTAAGCCCATAGAAGCACCTATTTGCAATTGTGCTTTATCTCGATTTCAACTAGGAATGGTGAACTCAATGAATTTTTTCTATATTTTTTTTTCAACATTTTGGTATTCAATCAATAAAAAGTTTTTTGAAGCTGCGTTCTGCCCTGAAAAAACTATAATTTTTTGATGAATAGGGTCTTTCAACAAGAGATGTTGTTTTAAAATAAAAAAAAAATAAATATTTTAGTGAAACCAGCTTATAATTTTATTTTAAACCAAAGTAGAAACTCAGGTTAGTAACGAAATACAATATCTGTCAAATGTCCGCCACGAATGTTTTTGTACATGGTCATTCCTTTGATGAAATTTTTCAGCACATGTTCGTATAATAGCGGATGCATCTCGCGAAGCTCTAATATTGTCTTTGAGTGCTTAAATATTTGCTAGAGCATTGGTGCAGACTTTATCTTTACATAGCTCCAAAGAAAAAAATCTATTGGTGTTAAGTCGCACGATATCGGCGGCCAATCAAAGTGTCCATTTCGAGAAATCGCACGTCCAGGAAATTTTTCACCCAATAGAGCCATTGTTTCACCAGCTGTATGGCATGGGGCACCGTTCTGCTGAAAATAAACGTCGCCTATGTCCATTATATCAATTTCAGGAAAAAAATCTCTGTCAACATCGTTCGGTAACGCAATCTATTCACTGAAACGGTCGGAACAGCATCAATTTCGGAAAACTATGGCCCAATGACACCGCCAGTCGTTTTGGGTGGAGAAACTTTGAATATACTTTGGTTCGGACATGGGGGTAATTTAACTTTGGCCCGGTCGAAAATCATTTCTAACTATTTTTTTTTTTTTTAGTTTTCGGCAAGCAATAAATAAATTTTTTTAGCATATTGTAAATATTAACCTTTTTCTATAATGAACTATTTTACTATTGTAAATCTTTAATCAAACCCATCAAATAAATCTTTTAAATGTTCTATGGAGCATTCAAGCCTTAAGAAACAATAAACAAGAACACAGCGTTTCCAACTCCAGCACACATCACAGAGAAATAACGAGTACTTTTACCTTCCTTTGAACTAGCAGGCCTTGTAAAAGCGCTCGTCGATGCAGCGATGTTGTTAGCTGTATTGACTTTAAAAAAAGCAGTTAATGCATGCCTTCTTTTCAAGAGCCCTGACGAAATTGCCTATTGGGAAGCTAAATTCTAAGATATAAAAATTGTTAGTTGCAGTTTAAGTTTTTAGTTTGAAGAATAAAGAGCATAGCTCGTAAAAAACATTTTTTTTTGGTATTATTAATTTTGAATACCATAACTTATATACATATATACTGAATGACGTGTTTTGTTTTTGTTGTAACATGCAGCAGCGGCGAACAGGAGAAATTCGTGATTTATGTGTGTAGTATGTGTAATTAGACACAAAGGGAAAGAGCAAGGGTATGACTGTAGCACAATGATGCGAGCATAAGCGTACACCATGAGCAATGATAGGAGAGACACAAATAGAAAGAGCAGGGGTATGTCTGTAGCACAATGATGCGAGCATAAGCGTACACCATAAGCAATAATAGGAGAGTCACAAATAGAAAGAGCAGGGGTATGTCTGTAGCACAATGATGCGAGCATAAGCGTACACCGAAAGCAATTATTTCAAAGACAAAGAAAATGAAATGGAAAGTCGAAATATTGTTAGAAAAAATTGAATGTACATAAGATAGGACAGATTGAGTGTCAAAAGGCTGTTAGACAAATTTGAATGTATAGAGAAGAGGACAGATTGGAACTCGAAAGATAGTTAGAAAAATTTGAATGTACAGAGAAGAGGACAGATTGGAACTCGAAAGATAGTTAGAAAAATTTGAATGTACAGAGAAGAGGACAGATTGGAACTCGAAAGATAGTTAGAAAAATTTGAATGTACAGAGGAGAGGTCATATTGAAAGTCGAAAGTTTATAAGAAAATTTGAATGTGCAAAAAGAGGACAGATTAAAGGCAAAATTTTGGAAATTATCTAAATGCACGGAAAGATGGAACATTGAGAGATGGTTTCAATTTACAAACCAGTGGGAAGATTGAAGCATAATTTTAATTAGCAAGAAGGATGTAAGAATTGAAAGAGCATTTTAATGTAAAAATAGAAAGATAATTTGTAGTAGCAAAGGAAAGTATAAATTGAAAGAAGAATTCAAAAAAGAATTTAATGGACATTCAAATGAACACAAAAAGCAGAGTTAGTTTGAAAAGATATATTGGAAAGAATTTCCGATAGGAAAGCATTAGGTGGTTTAAAGAAAATAAAAACGAAATACAAGATGTTGAACAGAATATTTATCGATATTTTTATTTTTATTTTATTTTTTTATTTTAGATTTATTTTTTGTTATTGATACAGCAAGATGACGGAACAGAATCAATATGAGGAGAACGCAGAGGCTATTGCTAGGTTCGCAGTACTAGCCGAGGAGGGAAAGTTTGCGGAAGCCTCCATAGAGCATGTGGAACTGCGCCTGGATAGATTAGAAAAGTATTGGAAAGATTTTGAAAGGATTCATCATGTGTTGTTGGGCAAGGTAGCAGCAAAGGGCCTACCAGCTTTAAAAGGAAAGATGATGGATACGGAGGAGTGCTATATAAACGCAGCCAGTGCATTAAAGGCACGCATGAAAGCACTAAATCCTCCAGTGGAAAGAGGACAGACGGAAAGTTCACTGGTTGTAAGGATGCCTTTCCAGCAACACGATGTGAAGAATACTTGGGGTGATTTTGATGGATCCTACATCAAGTGGCAAGGCTTTCATGACCGCTTTGTCGCAGCGGTGCATCAAAATGCTGAAATCTCATCAGCATATAAATTTCTTTATTTAAAAAAGTCGTTGACTGGAGGCGCGGCTCGCACGCTGGGAGAATGGCAGCTTACAGAGGACAGCTACGAAGATGCCTGGGAAAGACTAAAACAGCTTTATGGCAAAAAATACCTGATCTGTCGCGAACATTTGCGACAATTCTATCGGTTGCCGGCCATCGAGGGTGCTCCAACGGCCAACGACTTGCAGCGTATGTCGAATGTCACACACGAGACGCTTCGACAGCTGAAGGCGCAGGGTTTGCCTGTTGAGGGCTGGGACATGATAATTGTCCATAACTTGCACGAGAGATTGGACAACGAAACGGGCAGACAATGGGAGCTGCAGCGAAAGTCAGAGACTCCTAGGGCTAGCGATATGCTAGAATTTTTGGACAGACAGGCGGCGGCTCTGGTAAACGCGCCGAGATCGCGGCCAGACTTGAAAAATACAGTCCACATGGAGAAGGGTAGCCGGGATGGAGGATCTCGAGAGCGACTATCGAGCAGTGTTCGCGCTTCAAGGATTGCGCCAAAGAAATTTCCATGCGAGGCATGCCAGGGCGATCATCAGGTATGGGAGTGCCAGGAATTTTTGGCAATAAATTTGCGCGGCCGAAAAGAGTTTGTGGAAAGGCGAAACTTGTGCCCAAATTGCCTTAAAAGAGGACATGGCCCAAATGCCTGTTTCTTGGGTGGATGCGTTCGTTGTACAGACAAGCCTTGCCACAACAGCTTGCTGTGTCCGCTGAAAGATGGAAAGAAAGAGACAGTCTTCGTAGTGCAGTCCAAAGATGAAGGAGAAAGCTATTTGGAAAGTTTTCCAAGGAATAGAATTTTTGGCCCAGAAGCCGTATATGCACAGACAAAGAGAAACAGAAAAGAGGACAGCAAAACAATGACTAGCCGAACAAAGAAACAAAAAGAGAAGGATAAACAACAAAAAAAACGGACAATGAATATATAAATTTGGTTAAGGACAGACAAGTTTTTTGTAAGAAAGAAGATAAAAATAAAAGAACAGGCCGGAAGAAGCCTTCATACAGCATGAACAGGCTTTTCACATAACAATAGAGGAAAGGGTGGCCTTATTGCCAACAGCTATAGTAAGAGTAGAGATGTTTAAAGGATTTTTCGGTCCAGTTAGAGCTTTATTAGACACCGGTGCACAACCGAATCTTATTAGCTATTCGTTATGTCAGAAATTAAAAAAAAAACATATTTACTTTAGCTAGGAAAATGGTTGTGATAGACGGAAAATGGTATGAACCATGTGATTATGTTCCTGGAGAATTCTAGGTATAACCCAGAGAAAGCCAATGGCGGCCAATATATCCGTCAAAGATGTTAACACCACGATACGGTGGCATGTCTTCAGTTTTCAAATAGGTCGATCCAGAATATTGGAAACCAAGTGTTGTGCACATGCTGTTTGGAGTAAGTTTTGTGGCAAAAATCATAGAATCGGTTCTTACAAAACCGATGAATGATACAATCTTTTTGAAAACAAAGCCTGGTGTTGTTGCTTTAGGTGGACAGTCTGAGAGGATAGATGAATATACTAGACAGATATTACCAATGGTAGAATACAAGCAAGAAGAACAACTGGACAGTTACTTAAACGGTTATGGACACTGGATCAAATTGGTCGACATACATTTCGTACAAAAGATGAAGAAATAGTCGAGCAACATGTTTTGCGCACTTACAGGCGAGACAAAAATTGTCGTTTTGTCATGCTCATGCCATTGAAAGATAATATGAAAGATATTAGCAGTTTGAGACAAGTTGCATTTAAGCGATTTATATATTTAGATTAAAGATTAAAGATTAAAGATAAAAGATTAAAGATTAAAGATTTAAGATTAAAGATTAAAGATTAAAGGTTAAAGATTAAAGATCAAAGATTAAAGATTAAAGATTAAGGATTAAAGATTAAAGATTAAAGATTAAAGATTAAGGATTAAAGATTAAAGATTAAAGATTAGGTAAAGATGAAAGTTGAAAAATTAAAGATGAAATATGAAAGATGGAAAATCAAAGATAGATGAAGATCGAATATAGAAAATGGAAGATAGAAGATGAAAGATTAAAAAAGAAAGATTGAATATGGTAAATAGAAGTTAAACTCTAAACGATTGATAAATGCGATGAATTCAGAGGAAACCTCTTTCTCAGCGGTGTTTTTGCCGGGGGAAGGGTCAAGCATTTTAGGCTTGAAGTGATTTATTGCGAGAGACCAATTTGCGTTTTCGGTAAAAACCCCGCAATTGGAGAAAGATTTTACAAAGAGAAAGATTGTGAGCTGCGTAGCTCAGCTTTATGACCCAAACGGTTATATTTCAATTGTTGTAATAGTCGGAAAGATTTTAATTCAAGACTTATTGAGGTCAGGGATAGGTTGGGATGAGATGGTCCCAGTTGAGATAAAAAAGAGGTGGACAGAATTTTGGAGAGAAATTTTGTTACTGGAAAAATTTAGAATTGACAGATGGATAGGTACAACCGAAAATATTAGTGTACAGGTACAGGATTTTGCTAATGCTTCATTAGCAGCTTATGGTGCTGTGGCTTACATTAGGACAGAATATCCATATGGAAAGGTGACAGCAAAGTTGTTAGTGTCAAAGACAAGAGTAGCTCCTTTACATACGCTTACTGTTCTAAGGTTGGAATTGGCGGCAGTTGAGTTGTTAGCAAGGTTATTTCCTGACATAAGGAGATCGATGTAGTGGCATTGGAGTATAGTTTTGCATTGGATAAAAAAGGCAAAACTAATATACAAAAAGGCAGAATTCATAGACAATAGATTATGGTTGTATGGTCCGGATTTGGCTTCATTCAATAAATGCAAGTGGTATAAAGACAAGTTTTTGGACAGAGAGCCATCAGAGGTGAAAGAAGAGATGAGAGTTTACACAGTTTCAAGGTTTGAGCCGATGTTTAGTACTTATGTTAAGGGGATTCAGGAAAGAGTGTTTTTATTGGCATATAGTAGAACGTAAGAGAGGATAGTTAATATTCTGGTATATGAGTTCCGTTACATGAATGCATTACGCTCAAAGCCTGGAAGAAAAATAATTAGATCGAGAATGGGCAGGATTGAGATGCCAACAGCACAGAAAAAAAGCATGGCAATGAAATTTATTTTAAGAAAGGCACAAGAGGAATACTATAATGCTGATTTAACAGCGTTGGAAAGAGGACAAAACATAGCGGAAAGAAGTAAGATAGAATCGTTGAAGGCAGTCATAGACGATAAGGAGTTATTGCGGGTTGGCGGCAAGCTGAAGCGTGCTGAAATCGATTATGAGATGAAACACCCAGTGATAGTGCCTACAAAATCGTTGCTCGCTTCAGGGATAATAGAGTCAGTTGAAAGACAGACAAGACACTGTGGTGCACAGGTGATGATGAAAATTATTCGGCAGCGTTACTGGATACCAAGGTTAAGAAATTCTCGGAGAAGTACGATTCATAATGTGTCATATTTGCATGTTATAATGCAAAAATGGAACAACAGATAATGGCAGATTTACCATCAGATAGGGTACAGGTGGGAAAGGCTTTTTTACACACGGGAGTGGATTTCATTAGTCTATTTGAAATAAAAATAGTGGGTAAATTTACAGTTAGGTCACGGAAAGGGAGTTGCTGGATAGCAATTTTTGTGTGTTTGAAAACACGCGCCATCCCCATTCATATTGGGACAGATTTAACATCACTTGCTTTCAGTGCATGTTTTGAAAGATTTATTGGGCGAAGAGGTAGATGCGAAAGACTATACAGTGACAATGGTACGACTTTTTTGGGTGCCAACAGAGAAATGAGAAAGGCATTGGACAGTTAGAGCAATCATGAAGCTGTAAGACATTTAGTTAGAAAGGGGACAGAATGGAAGTTTATGATTCCAGCTGCACCACATCAAGGTGGTATATACATATAAAGCAGCAGTTAAGTCGATGAAATATCATCTTGTCAGAGTAGTTTGACAGAAAGTCTATATATATATGAACAATTATTAACACTTATTTTCACAGATAGAAGCGATATTGAATTCGCGTCCAATACGTCCAATAAGCGATGGTCCGAAAGATATACAGGCATTGACCACAGATGGCAGACAGAATACCTTACAACGTTACAAGAGAGAAAGTAATGGAGAAAAGAGAAGGAAAGTCCAAAGGTCGGACAGCTTGAACTACTCAAAAGAGAGAATTTTTCACCGGCACACTGGGCAATGGGAAGAATTGAGGAGTTGATCGAGAGTAATGATGGAAAGGTCCGTTCAGTTCTGGTGCGCACGCCTACAAATATACTCAGCAGAGCCATACAGAAGTTTTGCATTGTACCAGTTGAAGCAGAGAGAATATGAAATTTATTGTTGTTAATATCATGTATTTACTATAAAAATATTTATCGTTGTAATGTATATATTTAATTGTAAACAAAGAGATGGATAGGAAAACTGGCGTTTTCGGCGGGAGTGTATAAAACTCATTTATTGTAATTTGTATTTGTATCATAAATAAGTTTTATTGTAGTTTTGTCGCATTATGATTGACAGACTTCGGAGACTATGTCGACGACAGGCGGTCAATCAGTTGCAAAAAGGCTATGAAAGAGAAAGGTTCAAATAAATGTCGGGTTTTTTGAGCTTCGGCTTTTTTCCCGACGGTAAATAATTGTGTGTGTTTTTTATTTATTTTATTAAATTTTTAAATTCACTTTATTTGTGAACAATATGTAACTATAAACGAATAATACTTTGATTTTTTAAGATTAATGCAAACATAATCAATTAGATACTTTTTTTCTCATACATACATGCACTATATAATTTAGATACGTTTTTTTAATTGTGTACAACTACAACAACAGCAGTCGATACATCGTCGTCGCTAGGCCTAACGTCGCATCGCACAGTGGGTTCAGAGACCCCAAAAATGGAGATCAATTCACATGGGCTACGTATCGAGACAAAAATGGTCACTAAGGGGGTTTTTGGGGTCGCTGATTACGAATCTGAAGTCAAAATTTTCAAATTCAAAATGTCGGCTTCAAAATGGCGTCCATAAGCAGGCTATCTTCTATACTAAAGGGCTTAGGAACTTCAAATTTAGTATACAGGGGTTTTTGGGGTCGCTGATTACGAATCTGAAGTCAAAATTTATTTTACCTAAAAAAAAATTAGATAACAAGAATTTTATTTTTTTTTTATAAACAAAAATTCACAAAGTTTTATAATAAGAAGCCTCATCCTCATCATAACTTGAATCGCTATCATCGTAATAGTAAACATCTTCATCGTGTTCTACAATATCATTCTCGGTATGATCAACACCTTGATTATATATTTGCGTTTGCAAAGATGGCTGTATTAACAATTCTGTTGCTAATTTTGGTAAACATTCTAATTTTCGTTTAGGCAACGGCCTCATACTGGAAATTAGAGGATCTGAAGTTATGAGAAACCTATGTAAGATGTCTTCAATCGTATTTTCTCTGCTGCATTTTCGAGCAAAATTCTCTCTAAAATTTTTGAAGTCTTTGTTGCGAGCCTCTTGCGCTTCCTCAGATAGATTTCCGATCGGTAATAAAGCATGCGCTATAATTTCTGGTCCATGAATAAAAAACTTAGGTAAAGTTGGAGACATGTTAT
This sequence comes from Pherbina coryleti, assembly GCA_943735915.1. Taxonomy (NCBI): domain Eukaryota; kingdom Metazoa; phylum Arthropoda; class Insecta; order Diptera; family Sciomyzidae; genus Pherbina; species Pherbina coryleti. Next base: position 79,468,281 of record OX030952.1, on the reverse strand, counting down.
ACCAAGGATATTTTGCAACGAAATACCTTGCAGTGTCGTGACAAAAATCCCTAAACTTCTTCACATGGACTTCATGGCCACAAGAAGTAACTATTAGAATTATATGCATCTTTTTTATCAAATCTACATCAATCCTTGTTATTTCGGCTGAAATCTCAGCATTCTTAAAAAAACGTCTGGCAGTGTTACCATCATTTGAATTTCCAAATCCCGGTTTAGGCTGATCAACAATTAAACCAGTTTTTTCTTTAAATTCTTTTTGTATACGTATTTTATTGTCAGCAACAATTTTTTTATCATTTTCGCCTCTAGCTTGCCATTTTTGTAATGGAAGTTTGTACGATAGGTGAAGCAGGCATTCAAAGAACCTTATCCAGCCATGTAATATGGATAAGCCAAATTGGAAGTTTTCAGTTCTCACTTCCTTTTCAATCATTATATTGACTAAATTGAACTCTGAACTTTTGGCCCCACACAAATAGCAACTTTGTGTAGACCCTGTTTCGGTTAAAACGTTACAAACTTTACCATCGATCATAACTAACATTAATATATGTTTAACACTCAAATATATATCACCGAATATTGCTTCAGAATTGGTTAAATTATTTATTTCTTCTTGTACTCTTTCTTTTTCTTGTTTTGAAATACTTGCAGATTCTTTTACAAATTCAATTTTTAAAGGCCTGCAGAATCTAGTTGAACTTGGGCGAGGATTTTGCCAAATTATTTTATCGAGACAAGTTAATCGAAGCGGCACAATTGAAGTTATAAAAACTGCGGAGTCACTCGACCCTAATCCATGAAAAGCCTGCTTGTATGAGCTATGACCGGAGCTTCCATCAAATCCCCACTTAGTATACAAACACAGATTAGACAATTGGTTTTTCGCCAAAGACTCAATCACGCATTTCTGAACTGAGATAAGACGTTCCACCGTGTGATTAAGAAGACCTTGCAAACTTATTTGTGCGGAAGTTTCACTTATTTTAATATGCTCACGATTGGGATAACATTCTTTCTTGGCTAATTGAACGACAGTATATGAAGGAAACTTATCTGGATCTGCATGTCTTACAACATTATACTGATGTCGTGTTAGGTTGCCCTCTACCAATACAGAAAGTGCTTTTTCTGAGATCATTTGCTTTTGTTTTCCCGATTCCTTAAAACAATTTCTGTATTTAGCTGCTCTTGATGGTGTTGATGTTGTTACTTCGTGAACCAATTTCGAAGCCTCAATTTGGCCTGATGCTCGCAAACTCATTTGAGTGGCATGAGCTAAAAGCGGCAGAGGTGTTTTATCCCTTAACTCCTTACATTTCTTGGTTTTTGTTCGCTCACTACTATCATCAAAAGCTATTTCTTTTCTTCCTTTTCTTTTTTGTGGTGAGGAATGGAAAGAAATTGAAGAATCCAACCAATTTGAATTAAGTTGCAAAAAACGTTCTTCTTTTCTGCCACATTTTGTCCACCGATTTTTGAAAAAAGAAATGAAACTATCCAAATTTCTTTCCAAATCAACCATATTTATATCCGAACAGCTAATACGTTTTTTGTTCTCGTTATTTCAAAATATAAATTTATCATTAAATTAAATGCAGCCGGAATTTTGCATAATATTATAGAGGCTTCGACGAGTCATAAATACCGTATTAGAGCTAGTTCCTAAAAATTTTAGATTTTTAAAACTGGTGGAATGTGTTCTTAGCTACTAAAAATTATTTTGTTTTTAATAAAATTTTATTTGATTAAAATAATGAGATCGAATCACAATTTAATTATGAAATGTTTTTATAATTTTAACTGGATATTACACAAATAATTATTTAAATAATCAAAAAAAATTTAAAAAAAAATAAAATAATTTTAATCATAAATAAATAATTATTTGTATTTCATTATTAAACAAAATTAGTAAAACACCAAAAAACACAAAATAACTTTTTTAATCCGAATAACTATTTGCCTCATTTCATCGATATATTAATAAGTTAAATGACACTTCACAAACAATAACAATCACAAAAACATTAACAATAACAAAAATAATAAAAACAACACGAATGTAAAACGAAAACAGAAAGAAGAAATACCACAATCGTTGTTATTGTACAAAATAAGACGTCCGCAACCTCACTTTGTTTACAAAAATCAAAATTATGCCTAACGCGCAAATATGCGCACGATTAAACTTATATTTTTAGAAAGTACACATTCTAAATAATACGAAGAAAAAAAAATTCATAATAGAACAATTCGAACACAACTATATGTCCATCTAAACATCAAAAATATGGACTTTTTAGGCATTTTTTCAATTCATCACAAAAAATATTTTTACACAACTTCACATCACTTTTTATATTTCATTGCATAGAGCAATACCTGAAGTTGAAGGTTCCACCATAAAACTTTTGATAATATTGAGAAAAAAAATAAGAAATTCTTTGAAAATACCAAAAAAATGTTTTTTTGCACTTCGCGCCGAAATTAGAAACATTTGCAAACTTTGACAGTTAACTGTCAGTAAACCAATCAATCAAACGAAAAAAAAATTACAGCTAGTTACGTAGAATTTTATGCACTTTCATTAGATACCAAATACTATTTATAAAGCTCAAAAAAAAATTTTGAATTAATACCGAGAAAAGTGATGTTTCAACCCTCTGTGCATCGATGGAAAAAGAACATGTAAGTCTGTATCTTTCATTCATATGCATTGATCAATTAGCATTTTAAAAAAAAAACTCTCTTATTATGAACCGCGTTCCGATCCCAATTCGTTTCGCGCTCGCTATTTTGTTTGCATTGGTCTCTTATGCTCATAAAACCATTAATGATTAATTTCTCTCTTATAAGTAAATATTAATTCAACGTTACCCCTTTAATTATTTTACATATTGCTACTACTTAAACAGAATGAACTATGAGATTGTAATAAGATTCCTCTTATTTATATTATTTAGCTAGTAAATTTTAATCGATAAATAAAAGGGGAATTTATATTGTCACTGAATATAATATGTCTTTGTGATTTCATTCTGCTAAGTCCGTCATCGTCATCAGTCATGCTTACCATTAAAGTTTAAACTTCTTAGCTTATATAGAAGAGGGGCAATAACCAAAGTATCTACATTGCCAAGGTAGGGTGGGTGAAGAAGAGGGCCACTTGACATCTATGGACCCTCAATATTAGAAAGTAGAAAAGCGTTACTTAGTTAAATTTTGTCGGGTTTTGCTTCTTTAGATTCTGTTTAAGTTTTGTTGTTGCTTATCTTAAAGTGCACATATTTTATTGTGGAAGTACATTGTTGAGTTAGGGACTAGGTATACCCCCGACCATTTCGACGAGCTAGCTAGTGCAACGCTAGATGTGCACACCCACTGAAATCCTTATCTCCTTTTAACATCTTTTTGACAAAGTCAGAAAACACACACACATTACACAATTTCTTTGAGAACTTTGTTCAGTGATGAAGCACACTTTTGGTTAGTTAAATGGCTACTGAATAAATAGAATTGCCATACTTGGAGCATTGATAATCCATAAGCCTCTCCCATAAAAAACATTTAATTGGCTTCTTAAGGGGGATTATATACCCAGAAGCCGAAAAAAGGGTCATGCTTGTGAATTTTTTTAAGAAAACCTAAGGAATATATTTAAATTAGGGTTTTTATACCTAAAAAAATACACAATGTTTTGTTGTTTTTTATTAAAAAATATTTAATATTAAGGTGGGTACAGCATTTTTTATAGATCGCTGTGAAAAAAAAAGGTGAAAAGCGGTGACCTAGGTTGCCATTCCTCGAAATATTCGATTCGGTGCCCGGTGGTGGTCAACGCAGAAGAGGACGCCCACATCTTCGTTGGAAGGATCAGGTGTTGGATAACCTGACTACACTTGGTGTTTCCAACTGGCGCCAGCAAGCGCAGAACAGAAATGGCTGGCGCAATTTCTTATACGAGGCCAAAACCGACTTACGGTTGTAAGCGCCAGATAAGTAAGTAAGTAAGGTTGCTATTCCTAAATTCTTCTGAAACAAAAGAAACGAAAAAGATTACTAAACGAAACCGAAAATATTGATTTTTCACAAAATGGCGGACTTCCGAACATAAAGTAACAATTTTCGACTAAAAATTCGTTATTATTTTGCTTAAAATTAATGAACGAAGCTAGGAAAAAAAACTATGACAAGTACGAGATTGTTATGAATAAAATAAGCCTGCAAAAAATCAAAACTAAGTTTCGAGAAATTTTGGTCACCGACTTTGAAAACATGGTTTTGAGAAAAACGCGTTTGAAAATAAGGGCCAGCATGGCGCGTTCTCGAAGGTGGTTCACTCACTAGGATATAACTTTGTTATTTTTTAAGATATCGACTTGAAATTTTAACCACATATTCCTGAGATTTGAAAAAAAACTGAAAAAAATTTCTGGGTGTATATTCTCCCTTAAGGCTTTGAATACACTTTGGTTTGGTCGTGGTGGTATTTTAACTTCGTTCCACTCGAAGATTATTTCTCGTGGAACATTTCTTTATACTAGTATCGCCTTTTATCGAAATTCGACCATTTAAAATGAATTTTTTTTTTATTGTATTTCTATTGAAAACATTTTTGTCTTTCTTCGCTCATTTGGTAACGTATACCGGTTTCCGAAACCCTAGTGTGACCCAAAAAAACTGAATTCATGTTCGATTACAGCGACTTCGAAAATATTAAACGAAGTCGTCAAACCCCACGAGTTTTTTTTTATTACAATTATTCAACAGTCTTTCCTTATGCATATGGACATAAAAGCATGAATTTTCATTGCTCTTGTTGAATGTTGCTCATGTCTTGCTTCGTTGGGTATTCTTGATTGGTAAGCATTTGTAATCGAAATCGCTCGTACTCTATTCCATTCATTTCACAACGATTGGTGCATATATTCACGCATTAATTTTTATGCAGAAGGCACATTCGTAGCTCGTACATTGACGAGACATTCAAAGCGCCATTTGAATGCACTCAAGTTGTTCTCTGGTTTGTATAGAGCAGTCAGCCATATATCGCTTTATTTTATTCATTACACAAACGCGAGCCTTAACCTGTTAGAATATTAGTGGCATCTCCATATTGTTCAGACTTGTAACCCAACATTTTGCAATGGTGTTCATCGACTTAATGGCACCTCACGACATTTTATTTAAAATTTAATTTTTATTTTAATAAAATTCGAAGAAAATTGCGGTGATTATCACTTATAGACTCTTTAGAAACTAATTTTCTACTATTGTCTTGTCATTATGAAGCAACAAAAAGTGTAGAAAAGGAGCAATAATAAAGAAAAGGGCAATATTTCTATGACGCGAAGTAAACTCTTACACCAATAACGGTATCTCGAAGACAGAGAAACATAATAGGATAAAACTACTTTACTCTACTTAAATTTTAACTGATTTTATTTTAGAACTAAAATTCAATTCTTAAAAGTCTTATAATTGTGAAATTGTGACAATTTGAATAAATATATTTTAAGTATATTTTTGTAGCGCAGCTACAACATTGAATAAAAAATCAATTTTACAGTATCTGACATTATTTGTTTATATTTTTCTTAATTTTTTAGGACACTTATGTGTTAGTGGTCTTTCTTTCATTACAAGGTTATATAACATTTTGCTAGCATGTGACACGAATGCCTGTTATTTTATTATTCACCACAGCCCCATAGGTTTTGATCCTCATGAAATTGTATTAAGACCAACTCGTAGGTAATGATGGTGCCAGCAACCTGTAAATAAAAACGTTTTTCATAAATATTAACAACTATTTATGACAAATTAAGTGAATGACAGAAATACTAAACACGAAATATTAAAAATATACGAAACAAATTACTGGTAAAAATTTTGATAATATTGAACAAGTGTTACCACCATAAAAAATAGCACCATAAAAACATATTTTAACGCGTTATAATCTTGAGACATGAATAAAAATTCCACTATCCAATGAAATGGGCAAAACTACCCATTTTTTTTTACATTTTAAAAATGAAAAAATTTCAAAAATGTAGCCAAATTGCAATTCAATACCGCTGTTGACCGAGAATCTTACCGAGAGTACGAGTTTTCGAGTGACACTGAAAAATTTAAGTCCAGTCAAGGCCACCGTATCTGTCGCCACATCTTTTGCAAAGCGCTCTACTTCCGTGTAATATCCATCTTTGGGCACGAATTTGAGCGACAACAAAGGGTCACGTGCGCGGTCGTTGACTTCCGACAAAAAGAGCGAAACAGCTAATGTGCGAGCGAGTAGAAACATCAGTGAAAAATAGAAGTACACACTATGTGCAACTGAAGGCATTTTGCTGTAAGAAAAAAATCAACATTTAAAGCACAACAAAAAAAAGTAGAACAAAAACAATAGATTAATCAAACATTTATAACAGTACCATTGATTGATTGATTGATTGATTGATTCATTAACCGCTATATATGGTTCATTGTTATATTCACAATCAATATAAGGAAGCACTTACTTAATGCTACGCAACAATTGAACGCAGACAAAATATAAATTGTTGGCAAACGAAAGCATCGTGATGCTTGAAATGGCATCGTCGACTTCCGTAATTAATTCGCTCACTATGCGATACTGCAGACGCATTTCGACCCAGAAGTTCTCAGGTACCGACTGAAGTTGAAGTATGTCCAAATAAATATAAAACTTATATTTAACGAAGGAAATAAAATACGTTAAATATTGCACACTTCACCTGACCCTTAACCCGCTCTATAGAGCTATGCAGCTGCTTGTATAGCGATGACAGTCCAATGCCCATGATCATAACAAAGATATCCATATAAGTCCAACCGAATGTCATCATAATGTTTTGTATTTTTCCCAGCCAAGCTAGCCATGTTGAGTACTCAAAAACGATAAAGAGCTGTGAATCCACGTTAACAAAGTAAGACTCAATTGGATCTTTGCGTGCTGGACAATAATTGGCAAAGTGTATGGCAGAGATGGTGCTAAGCAAGTGTTCCACTGCAGAGAGTTGTAGAGAAAACGTAAAAAAACGACAATATGATATAACATATGACATGACATGATCCAACTTTATATGACATGACATATGACATGACATATGACATGACATATGACATGACATATGACATGACATATGACATGACATATGACATGACATATGACATGACATATGACATGACATATGACATGACATATGACATGACATATGACATGACATATGACATGACATATGACATGACATATGACATGACATATGACATGACATATGACATGACATATGACATGACATATGACATGACATATGACATGACATATGACATGAGCAAAATGTGCTCATTCAATATTTTCACTGTTTAAAACAAAGGAAAAATTTCTTCAAATACTCAACTCAATGACAGCATCAGAAGCACAAATGTGACTCTCTTGATTTTGCGCGAAAGATCTTCACGTTGAATCCACGAGGTATGCGGTGGCAACTGCTTCTCCACCTGCGCCCAGTGGCGCATCAGTCTGGGCCATTTTGAGGCAAGACGTAAAAAACAAATCGAAGCCAATAGAATGGAGAAGTGAAATATAAGTGGCTCTGATAATAATAAATAATAATTCAAACATTTTTTACATTCTCTTTTTCAATTTATCTCACGTAAATTGCGCACATCGGGATCATGCTTGGTAACCATGTTGAATGTAAATGCAGTGTCTACAATTGTTGTGCCCGTATAGAATAGACAATACCAAGTGCGTAAGCTTCGCCAACTGAAGGATAGTTTCTTGGCTGATTTAGACTTTATACCACGAACAGGCATGAGACAGAAAACCTGAGCCATCACAAGTACTAAAACCAAGAAAAAAGAACTTATCTTAGAAAAAGATATACAAAATTTAATATAAAAATACAATTGATATTCACAGAATTTTTTTAATAGAATATGTTCTTATGTGTAGTTCTAATGCAATTTTCCATACTTCTTATGAATTCAGCTCTAAAATTTGATTGAAACATGAAAGCCACATGATAATGCACATATGTATACAACTTTAGCAAAGTCGAGTTACACACGGCGGATTTTTTTTAATTTTTTATGTGAATTTCAACTATATAAGTGGTTTTAGTCAAAAGTCATAAAACGATATAACAGGAGAAATTCACCCCAACATGGCAAGCCTTTTGCTGTGGCAACTAAAATTATCAAGCTTACCAGGTCCTACAGCTTCCAAAAAAGTGCCATTATGTAAAAAATCCTTGCGTGTGCCTTTGCGAAGGAAACGAGCGTCACCTGGATGTAAAAGGAAAAAATAAGAGGATAAAAAAGAGAAAGCACTAGTCACACTACTAGTGTCATTTTGAGCTTATTTTGCAAGTTCAGGTTTGAAAAGCATTCCTGTACTTGAAAAAATTATAAAAATTGCTAATGAGAGTGAGACCGTGAGAGAGAAAACAATTTTATCTCCGTGGCAAAACTTTAAATTTTTAAACTGAGAGATTTTTTCTGGCAAATATGGTTAAAGAGTCTACGTATTACTAGTGAATAAAAATTCCGGTGCTTGAAAAAAAAAAGATACAGTATACCGTGTATACAGTAAAGAAGTGAAACTTCTTCTTTGTATACACTCTTTCTTTTCTAGAATAAGAACGATTTTAGTGTAAAGGCTCGATTATGCAATCGTAAAGCTACGCAACGTACCGTGGCGTAGAGTTCTATCTGGAATAGAATCCATCGCTGCACTAGGGAGAAAACTCAGCGTAGCTTTATTGAAAGTTTGAGAGCGAGAGTATTATCGTGAGAAAATCAAGTGTTGCATATTCCGCATATTAAGAGAATAATTTCTTAAAAAGGGATTTTTTTATTTTACATAACTACAATGAGCGATTTTTTTGCCAATGGGAGCTTCAGGTGCATTTATAAATTTGTTTTTCAAAATTTTTTTTGGCATATTAATAAGGAGTTTCACAGAACAATGTCACAACGATAAATCTACCTCAACTGTAAACTTGATCTTAACTTTCATTTTTATTTCTGCCTTAAAAACTAAAAACCAAAAATTACCGGTTATTTTGTACTCAAAAACTATGGGACAAATTTTAGTTATTATTTTTGCTTTAAAAAAATTAAGCCTTATAAATACGTTTTTGTTCAAAACTTTAAATGTGAAAAGATAACTAAAACTTTCACACACACATTATACTTAATATTATTAATAGTAAATAGTTCGACATAAAATTATGTAACTAAGATATGTATAAAATAGTTATCTATTGAAAGAACTTATTCCAAATTTTCTTGCGCACAGTGTCAAGTTGGCGTCATGGGCGACATACTTCATGAATTTGGGTTTCTATATAATTTTATATCGCAATATTATGAATAATAATTTAATATGTGTAATATGAGCAAAATTCATAGAGGTTATATTCATATATTGAATTAAGGATATACATACCAACCTTAGTATTCTAATAAAATATTAGTTAAGATTTTATATAATCTTATATTATATAATAAGGCTATTAGGCTAAGATTTCTCGAAACTCAGTGAACCGATCGTTTTGGTTTTTTTGCAGGCTTATTTTATTCACAATAATCTCGTACTTGTCATAGGATTTATTTTTCGTAGCTTCATTCATTAGTTATTGTTTACTTTGTTTGTGGGAGGCAAAATAATGACGAATTCTTGTCGAAAATCGTTACTTTACGTTAGGAAGTCCGGCTATGACAAGTACGAGTTTTAAGTATGTATCTAGTTTAATAATATTATTAATTTTTTTGTTTCAGATGAATTTAGGAGGAGCAATCTTGGTCACCGCATTTCACCTTTTTCACAGAGCGCTCTAAAAAAAGTGCTGCATCTACCTTAATATTAATTTTTTTTAATAAAAAAAACCAAACATACCATTGAATGTGTATATTTTAAGCAGCGAATGAAAAAATGTTTATGAATAACAAATTAAGCAAAATTGCGTAGAGGCTGCGTAAAGCCTCAAACAATGCGTAACTAAACAAGCTTCGAACGGTTGTTTAAGGAAATCTATTGAATAAGGCTGTATATCGTTGACTCATTGTCAGTAAACGCAACATTAAAAAAAAAGAATTGCACAATTATCGCAACTTGCATTTGCGTAAACTTGCATAAACTTTTATCTTATATTCTTTCAGTTCTTCTTTGCTTGTAAAATAAATTTTTAATGAAAAATCTATTCAAATAATATTTAAGGATACAAAGTGCATTAACCCACAATATCTAAGATTCAGAGACATAAAGCTTTATGTTTAGAAGTTTAATTGCGTTTCTTCAACGTTAACTATGTCAATTGCCCGAATTTCTATTAGTTGCATTGAGCAAGGTCGTACTGTAGTTACTTTTTTCTCCATACAAACATTTTTGACTCTACACTAATATTTCGGGTGTAGAATTAAATGCTAAGAAATTTTCGTTTCTACAGCATACTACGCTTTATTCAAGAATGATAGAAAAAAATATTACGCATTTCGCAGGTCCGTTATGTTGTTTACTTTTCATTTTGACATTTCTAGCTACGAACAAAGTATTTTTTACGATCATGACGTCACGCTAGACCAAGTTTGTTTCTTGAATCTTTTGCCATTGTTTCATATTTGTTCACATTTTTAACAAGACTTGGCAGAAAGCCATATCGTAAGCTCATATCGTAAGTCTATCGTAACGTAGATGCGCAGATCGTAGAAAATTATTTTTACTATCTGCGCAATCTATTTTTCTATCATTCTTGGGCTTTATTCATAAACATTTTTTCATTCGCTGCTCATGTTTGTAAGGTTTGTGTCTGAACTAAAGAAAATCTCTACAAAAATTAAGAATTCCAATGGATTTGCAATGGCCGCCACATAAAAAAAATGCTGCAAAGGGCTCATATGGAGCATGTCTTTGATATTAAACGAAAAGACAAACAAAAAACATGGTTGCGAAAATATTTATGAATAGCGTTTTCTTGTTTAAAGTTACACTGCCTCTAAAATGTGTTTATGAATAAGGCTGTTATATTTTCCCGCTAGGAGCGCTGTTTATTTTCCCGCTGGGCATCTACAGCAAAAGTAGTTTGATTAATTGGTATGTAGACTACATTTACATATATGTATATGAAGACCTTAGCCCTGCATATAGCACGTTGGCTTTATAAAACTGAGATCGCAGGTTCGATACTCAGCGCTGACAAAGAAATTTTTTTCAGTCTTTTATACAATGTATATCTCTCTCATTCTCTCTACTGTAAAACATATCTTTCTTCTCTATCGTGTAACGAAATGAAGTAAATTGACCTTGAAATTTCACTCCTCAATATTCTCATTCAAATTTCGAAGCGCCGCCTAAGAAGTTTCACTTCAAAAACAACGAATTTATTTTAAATTTTAGTTAATTGCACTCATCGCATCTCTGTTACATGTGAAAGTCATGGTTTCTTCCTAGCTTTGCGCACATTCAATTCTGCTGCCGGAAGATGCGGTAATAGACTTTATTACCGGTTTTAAAAAGGTTTTCCGAGAACAATACAGTACTTACCCAACAAACAAAATGGTTCCCTAATGTTCTCGTTTATGGAACATTACATTCATTAGCAATTATTAGAAGCGATCCACTTATAATATCGCGAGCGGGAGAAATTCCTCCTTCGTTAACGAACCGTCAAATCCGAAAAAAAGGAATTCGTTAACTAGTCGCCAAAACTATAAAAAGCAATTCGTTAACGAATCTTCAAAATTAAAAAAAAAAATTCGAAAACGAACCACCAAAATCGAAAAAAAACAATTTATCCTCAGACAAATCTGAAATTTCGAAAAATCTTGAAAATTTAGTTACTTCCGTTAGTCATACGAGCTATACATAAGTACGTCATAACCTACTATATTATTTGAAAAAACATTTTTATTTTTTATGGACAGTATTTTTATTTTAAGTATCAGTTATCTTCTTCTGGATCCTATCCTTTGCTAAAAATAAAAGTAATGATTCGGTAATGAATTGCTAAAAATGAGAGAAGCGAATGGCTAACGAATCGTTAAAATTTAAAGAATTAATTCGCTAACAAGTCACACAAATGTTGAAAGCCGATTTGATAGAGAATCGTCAAGAAAACTTGATTCGGAAATAATTATTTCTTTGTTTCAACTGGGCTAAAAATGGCTAAAAATATTTTTTTTTTTTTTTAAGGGGTTTACTTACGCTCAGCGAAGTGCAGATGCTTGTCTTTAGCTTTCATTGCCGCCAGGCAGCGTTGATATTCGTTGTCGTTTAAATCACATTTGCTGGATGTTGACAAATAACACATTGAAAATTGAGAAAGAAAGAAAAATACAAAAAAGTATAGGTAATTTAAATGTGGTAAGGATGGTAAGAAACATTTTTTGAAATGATAAAATGGATTCCCTATTATTTATGGCAAGTCTTGCTCCGCTATGTTAACGAACTTTGGAGACCCAGGTTCGAACCCCACCAGCGACAGAAATTTATTTGAATTAAAATAATTTTTCTGTACGGCCGCCACCTCTCTGCAGACAATGGCAAACCTCAGAGAGTAATCAGAATGCCATGTAAAGCTTCTTGAGAACGAGAACATTCCGTTCATCGCCGTTCGGAGTCGGCGTTAAACATGTAGGTCCAGTTCTCGGTCAATTGTGCACAAACTTAATAACACGCACAACACAATTGATCATAAGAAGCTAGGTCAAAGTCCTTTCAAGGGCTGAAATGGCCAGTTATTTTTTTTTTTTTTTTTTTTTTTTTATAACAGTGACATATTCTGTCTGCAAGCACTGTTCTGTTCATGCATATGCTGATGATGTTCAGTTGTATATTTCTCGGCGTCTTGGGCTACTTGAGGATTTGTGTTGCAGATTGAATGAAGATCTCAATAACATTAATGAGTGGGCCAAGGGCAATGGTATTTAATTGAATGCTGCCAAATCGTATGTTCTACCCATAAGTAAACATAAAACTTGTGTTGATGATATCCCTGACTTATGTATTGGGTCTAACAAGCTTGAATTAGTGTCGTAAGTTCGGAGTCTGGGTTTTTATATAAATTCATCCCTATCGTGTACTGATAGTGTAGTCCAAAAAGTGTATTATGTCCTTCGTAATTTGAGAATGTCCGCTAGTGTGACTCCTGTCAATGTTAAACGTAAATTAGTTTAGTTATACAGCTGGTGTTACCAGTGATAACCTACGCAGAATTGGTCTATAGTTAGCTTGACTCCTCCTCTCTGTTAAAATTACAAGTTGCTTGTAATCATGCTACGAGCTATGTATTTGGTTTACGTAAATTTGATCACTTATCTAGTTATAAAAATGCCATACTTGGGTGCGATTTACCATCTTACCTTGATGCCAGAAACTGCATTTATCTACATAAGCTGATTATTACAAAAACACCTTCCTACTTACATAATAAACTTCAATTTAGCTTATCTAGAAGAAGTAATGTTTTTATAATTCCTAGGCATACTTCACTAAACTCATCGCGCTTGTTTTTCATTAACGACATCAGACTGTGGAATGCTCTGCCAGACGGACTGAGAGAAGTTACAGTGAGAGGTATCTTTAGGCAATCCATTCTTACTTATTTTTCTTCCTCCTAATTCATCATTCTTTCTTTTTCTGTCCTCACCTTTTTGAAATTCTTAAAATTTATAACTTCTTATCCTATTTTCTGTCCTATCTTATAAGATATTAAATAAATTTAAGAGCTGATGATATTCTTCTTAAACATACAATGTATCCTTAGTTAAGTTAATTCACGAAACAGTTGCTATCATTCCTATATTTAAAGTATTTTTTATATTAAACAGTTGTTATCTATTTTATATTGAATGTATTTATGTTATACTATAAAAGAACTTTGTTCTTATTGTACTAATGTATTTTGAAATAAATAATAATGAATAATAATAATAATAACGAAGTGATCAACCATGCAGCTTAAAAATTAAGAAAGGATCTGATGCTTAGCCTTTTCTCAGTAGCAGATTCTTTCGGTGATTTCTATGAAACTATTCTTGTCGTAGTCCAAAAGTCAACTACAAAGATTTGAATTTATTAAAGTGAGGTTCGAGAAAAACTGATATTTGTTTTTTTTCTGTTTTTGTCAAAACATTTTTTGTTTGGAGTGGCACCCGTTCTTTTAATGATTAATTTTTTTTAAAACAAAAATTACTTGGTTCCCACGTCTTCAAACTTGACAGAACGCACTGAATTTCGCGACAAACGAAACGAACCGTATGAGAATGACTTTTGTAAATGAAAAGTCAAAATCACTTGACCGATTCACCAAAAGGTGGAATTTTTCCACACTAATGCTAACATAAATATATGCCGCCAAAATGTGCAGACGCTGGTAATTAGAAGGTTCTATTTAATTTTAATACATTATGCACCTGAAAAATCATTTGAGGGATTCTGGAAATAGGTGTGACTATATCCTTCTAATTTGAATACCGATTCTAAAAAAATCGCGTCTACGCACAGTGGGGTATTTTATGCCAAAAGTGACGATTATTTGACAGGGGCCACTTATCGAGACAAAAATTGTACTTTGGGGGTTTTTGGGGTCGCTGATCACGAATCTGAAGTAAAAAATCTTAAACTCAAAATGGCGGCTTCAAAATGGCGGCCATGAACAAGCTAACTTCTACAAAAAACGTTTAATGGAAGTAAAATTTTGTATACAAGGGTTTGTGGGGTCGCTGATTACGAATCTGAAGTAAAAAATTTGAAATTACAAATAGCGGCCTCAAAATGGCGGCCATGAACAAGATATGTTCTGCAAAAAACGTTTAATGGGGGTAAAATATTGTATACAGGGGTTTGCGGGGTCGCTGATTGCGATTCTGAAGTCAAAAATTTGAAATTCAAAATGTCGGCTATAAAATGGCGGCCATGAACAAGATATGTTCTGCAAAAAACGTTTAATGGAGGTAAAATTTTGTATACAGGGCTTTGTGGGGTCGCTGATAACGAATCTGAAATCAAAAATTTTAAATTCTAAATGGCGGCTTCAAATGTAATCATTAGAACATGATTTTCGTTATTAGTACAAATTGCACAAAACAAGCTTTGAACGACATTTTATACAAAAACAAAGGATTGCAATAACAATAGTTAATAAACATAAACAATGATGTTGATTTCACATGTACCCTGCAAACTGCAGGGCAAACAATTTATGTCTTACTAATATCAAAATCAGAAAATAAGTGTTAAAATCGAACAAAGATAATTTAATATGATAGCTTAACACATTCAGCTGCTTCTTTTAATATATAAAAAGCCGGTTTTTGAAAGAAACATCAACTATCTACCTTAATTGTGGAAAGGTGCACTGAATATGCCGCTTTCTATAATGTAGGGTAAAAAGTAGCGGATAACAAAAAACAAAGTGAAGAAGAGTACTGGTAAACAACAAAAAAAAAACAAAAAAAAAACAAATAAAACAAAAAACAGCAAAATCTGTTTAGTATTTACATTTATTTTGTGCTTTATTTCCTTTGTTTTAATTTTTCGAAATAAAATCGAAAATTCGTGACATGTAAGTTAAAGTAAAAAAATCGAAATACCGCGAAAGTGCGCAGCATTGACGCAACTTTTTTTTTTATAGAATATAGCTTGAATGTTCATAGCTTACGAAAATCAAAACAGTTTTCCTTAATTCCACTCAACACAAACTATATCTCTATTAACATATTGAAAAATCTAACTTTTTAAGGTTGAATTAAAATAAATAAATTAATATATATATAAACACTATTTCATAAAAAAAATTTAATTTTGTATTGCTTAAATACCTAAGCAAGAATGTTCCATCGTAATTTTTTAATTTTTAAAAATAATACACAAAAAAAACTTTAAAAATTTCGAATAAACACGTTTGTCACTGTGCACACTCAAAGAGAAAAAAAATTATGACTTTCAAACTGCATTACGGGTAAACGGTAGAATATTTTTCAACTATTCTTTCACCTAGTGATGCAGAATTTTATCTTCTTTCATCGGTTACCTTACATCACTATGTACCTTGAACGGTTTTTTTTTTCAATTAATCGTCACTTTTGGCAAAAAATACCCCATTGTGCTACGTTAGGAAAATATGGCGGTGTTTGGGTTCTGCTTTTGTGGAACGTAAATTCCGTCAGTCTGCAAAGCTGGCTGGCAGTTCATTTCGTTCTGAACAGTGATAGAAAGTAGTTCTCGAATTCGACAAGTGATTTTCGAGCGAACTTCAAAAAAAAACAACCGAATTCCATAAATGAGGTATTTTTGTTTAATTGAACAGGCCGTCCATGTTAAGATAGACATACCGTCCACGACATCGTTGAATTGAACATCCTCATAAGTATGATGTATTTGACTTAATTTTCAAACAAAATTTTAAACTCAATAACGAAATTATTTTTATACTAAATTTTTATTAAAATTTATAAAAAAAAAAATCCTTTTTAAACCAATTTCGTCCCAAAAATGCAAAGGTTTTCACCTTTTTTCATCAATGTATTTGACGTAGAAAATCGTACAAAAATTCAATACAAATCCTATTTCCAAATCCTGTATCCTATATTTTCGAGAGTCATTATTTTTTGACGATTCTTCTGATTTGAATGTATCATTTTCCAAAAAGAAAGCTTTATTAACAAAAAGTCCCAAGAATTGGGATTTTTTCAAACTCTCTATTTGTTTTTTTTTTTAACGATGGCATACAGGTGTCTTCTTCAAAGCCTTAGAGCAAATATTTTAGAATTCAATATGGCGGAGAGAAAATTATCACCTATTTCCTGGAACTTCGAACTATTTTGCAATAACGTCGAAAATATTACCAAATGATGCACTCGAATCATTTCGAAACCTTCGAAAATATAGGATTCATGTCTCCTACATTTTTTTTTCTTAGTTTTACCATGTCAAATACATTGATAAAAATAGAGGAAAATCTACGCCAAACGGATTAATGGCTTCTAAATCTTAAATGTGGGCTATTTTATAAGGTCTTACCTTCTTCTTTTAAACGAGTAAAAATTGTTACAACATTTTGTATTTTATCTATATTAGTTTCTCACTTTTAAAGATTAAAAAAAAAACAAGATACAGTAGTTTCGACTATGTCGTAACACAAGACGTAGAATTATTCAATTCGCTTTTGATGCCTTTTTTTTAAAAAAATATTTAGCAAAATATTTATTCCATACACCTGAGCATATGACCTTTAAAAGAGTGCCGGAGAGGGTTCATATGTATGACCGACCACCATTACTTTTGCAAAAGGAACATTTTTGCCTTCGACACCTATTTCCCATACAAATATTATTGTGTTTGAGCCGGAAAGGGTTAATATGTACCACCGACCCCCATTACTTTTGCAAAAGGAACATTTTTGCCTTTAACACCTATTTCCTCCGACCACTCCTTAGGGAGCTCCCATACAAATATTATGGTTTTTGTATATTTATTCCTTACACCTGAGCATATGACCTTTAATAGAGTGCCGGAAAGGGTTCATAGGTATGACTGACCCCCATTACTTTTGCAAAAGGAACATTTTTGCCTTTGACATCTATTTCCTCCGACCACTCCTTAGGGGGCTCACATACAAATTTTATTGTGTTTGTGCCGGAAAAGGTTAATATGTATCACCGACCCCCCTTACTTTTGCAAAAGGAACGTTTTTGCCTTAACACCTATTTCCTCCGACCACTCCTTAGGGGAGCTCCCATACAAATTTTATGGATTTTGTTTATTTATTCCATACACCTGAGCATATGACCTTTAAGAGAGTGCCGAAGAGGGTTAATATGTATGATCGACCACCATTAGTTTTGCAAAAGAAACATTTTTGCCTTTGACACCTATTCCCTCCGACCACTCCTTAGGGTGGCTCCCATACAAATTTTATGGTTTTGTCGATAAAACCGGAAACTGTCGATAAATAGGTAGCAAGTTTAAGCAAACAAAAACATCAAATGTTGGCTTTATAAATATTTCATGTAATTGTGTAAAATTGATATAAGTTAGAGAGTTCTAACATGAATTTTGGTTGCATTGAGGATCAAGCAGACCAACAAGTGATAACATCCACATTGTACGATCAGTACTTTAGGCCAACCAAAGGCTCAAAAAGGGATATAAATACCGACACCTGCTCACTATCAACCACCCTACTTACCTCCGAGAATGACGTATTCTACATCAAAAAAACAAATTGGCCATTTCAGCCCTTGCAGAGACTTGAACCGATCTTATTATGAACAAATTGTGTTTTATGTGTTATTAAATGTTTCTGCACAAATGAACGAAAATTGAACCTAGTAGATTTATGCCGACTCCGAACGGTTAATGTGCATGTTCTCAAAAAGCTTTACATGGCATTATTTACACTCCGACGTATCAAAACCACTAAATCAATGGCAAAAAATTACCTTTAAGCACCGAATCTTACCACAACATATATAACACTTATCTCCACTTTGCGCTTATTTATATATCTAGAAACTTACCTTCTCACCCTCAGCAACTTTAGTTTCTTATGGAATTTCTGCAAGCTAGCAAAGCTTTTAAACTTTCCCACAAATCCATTATTCTTGCATTTTGTAAGCATTATAGAAAAGTAATAATAGCGGTTAAAAGCTTGTGGAAGTAAGTTTGTGACAGCTTAAAGCTTAAGCAACCCATCGACTGCGACTGCTATGAGCGAGCAACAATCCTTTCAAAGGAAATTAAACGGAAGTTGGCAATTTTGTGTTTCTTGTCGAGTGACTTATTAGTTATCCGCATTAATGTGTGATTCACGTGACGGATAAGGTGCTCAAATAATTACACTAAACCACAAAAGTTATGTTAATGGTGCAAGGCTTCATGCCGGAAACGGAAGTGGTACACTAAAGGAAATTTAGCTAAAAGTGGCAGTCGAAGCATAAAAACTACAACTTTATTTATGTGTTTGAGATTCTTTGTTGTGTTGCCTTTTCTCGCTCTCGTTCTCTCGCTCGCTCTCTTTTCTCTACTAACACACTCTAGAACAGAACAATTGTTTTTGTCAACGCTTACAGCGCATTTATTAACATTGTTTATTGTCTTTCCTGTAAAAGTTGCTGTTGCTGCTGTTGTTGTTGTTATTATTTCTGCTTTTGGCAACACAGTAAGTTTTTATTATATCCTTAAGCTAACCAGCAACAATTTGTGCAGGTTTTTAATGTTGACATTAAGTTGCTGCTATCAGCAGACATTTATCTAATGTGTGTAAATTGTGAACAAGCATCGTAAAGTTGTGGCTTGATTTCTTCTAATCCTTTGCCGTGATGTTGTTGTTGCGGTTATATTTGCTGTTTTTATTGTTGATGTTTGAAGCACTACATCAAAAGCGTTTGTTTACGGTTTTACGCTTTATGTCCAGTAAATGAGTTTTTAATTAACTCCAGTGGCTAAGCAAGGACATTGCAAGGAACCACAACGGAAATCAATAGATTAGGGTGAATGACAGTTCAAATTATGGACTCAGTTTCCAAACTTATTTTGAGTATTTTCCGCACTAATCCTGAAAAATAGAAACTTTTATAAGACAAGGTTGTCACTCATAATAAACAACGTATGGGTGTTATTTTTATATTTCTGGCCTACTTATGAAAAAACAATATTTATTTATGTTTTTTAAAGTGCAAGTTTTAATTTCTTTTTTTTCCAAATATTCTCCACAAAGAAATACACTTTAGCATTCGTTTTAACCAATGTTGGAAGCACTTTTTCTGTTTGAAGTAACTCATAAAGAAACGTTTTGAATGCAACAACCACTTTTTTGAGTGTCGAAAATCGTGGACCAGGCATATTTTATTATTTTTTGTTTTTTTTTTTTTATTGCCGGCAGTAAAAAAAGTCACTGGGTGACAAACAATGGCTGTACGGCAGATAACCCATCAATTCGATTTTTTGAAAAGGTCTCGTCGAACCTTGCCGAAAACGTCTCGTTTTCAGCAGATGTATGAGAGCTCGCATTATCATTATACAGAACAATTAGTCTCTTCTGCAACTTCTCCGAATTTTTCCGATCACTTGTGGCAAGCAAATGGTCGTGTATCATTTAGAATTGACCAACCTACGTTGCTCTAACATAACCGTCGTCAAATGACTGTAATGCCAATACGGAAAAAATTCGAAATCATTTTTTTACATTCTGAGCATGTCCACTAGAGTGGGTCGAATAAAAAAGTCTGAAAAGTCCGCCCCTAATATGAAAGCTTGCATTAAAAGTGTTTCTTTGCTATAACATTTTTTTCCTAGGCACCCTGTAAATTAAATTCTATAAATAAATGTAAACTAAAATTCTGTTTTAAACTTTGATCGACTGTAACTTTTTTTGTTTATTAACTAATGTTAGTACTTCAAGGCCAAACTTTATAAGGTTTTCGTGGACTAAATTTTCGTATAAACATTTTTTTCATTTAGGGGAGTAGAAATTTGGCTAACTGATATCACCAAACGAAGTTGAAGTTGTAGGTCGATGGCACCTTAGAAAAATTGCAGTACTCATCAATACCATTTCAACGATATATTACATTTGTAGATCGGACAAAAAAATACAAAGTTATGGTTAAAAAACGATTTTGGCGGTTTTTACAGTGTGCCTAGGAAAAAAAGTATGCTTTCATATTAGGGTCGGACTTTATCGACTTTTTTTTTTTGTATGGAGACAGACCCGGTCTAATGTCAACTAATTTCGAAATAATTTTCTATTTAGCTCCGCTTCTTACAAAAAATACAAAAATTCTTGAGAGTAATTTTTTTTTGAAATTTTTGTTCATGAATTTTCCAGTTATACTAAATTATATTTTTGAAATATGTTCCAATATCTAAAATGGTTGAAAATTAGCAAATATATTTAAGGATATAAAGGCTTGAACTTAGAAAATTTTGTAAAATATTTTAGAAAATAAAAACTGGCCCACCTCGTATTTGCAAAAACTTTTTCTTATTTACTTTAACTATTTCTTTAACCCTTTGTGACATACATTAATTCAAGCGAACAAAAAAATTTTTTCGGAGCTGGAATTCTGTATATAATGGTTGTCTGAGGACATAAAAAAAATTTTGTATTAATATCCTTAACGGAAGTCCTCAAAGGACTTTGGTTACAATTGTGTACAAACGAACTAAAGAGTTGCAGAAAAATATGATTTTTTTTACAAATTTTATTTGTAGTATTATTTTAAAATTTTTGCAATAAAAAGTAAACAAAAAAAAAAAAAAAAAAAAAAACAATTACAAAGGTTAACTCATGTGAAAAAAAAAATACATTTGTAAGTAAGATTTCAATGTTATACATAATGGTGGCAGTTCTTCAACTTGAGGGGTCCGTCCGGTTGGTTGGTTGATTTCTGTGAAAATATGTTTTCTCGTTTTGAATGGCCACTTGATATAGTCGAGTGGTGTTCGAGGAGTTTTTGTTGTTTGAATTTTAATTTTTTTTTTTTTACTAATATCACATTGAGTCCATTAAAACTGCAAACACACTAGGTGGTAAATGAATTAATGAATGCTTTCATTATACGCTGAAAAGAACTATGGGAAAATTTTTATGGTAACGATTGATTTCTGGGAAAGAATTTTTGTTCGCCTCTTAAGTACTATTCGGCAAAAAAAGGTGACTGAAATAATGTTGTGAAAACTATGATAATTGTGGAAAAAAATTGCGATTTCTTTAAGTTAAATTATTCAGTTAAGTACTTTTTGATAAAACCATATTTATTTTGTATGAAAATTAAGAAAGCAATTACGCTCTTTCGATAAGCAAAGATGAACGTTACATTTCAGACATTTTACTCGGCTTCTTCCTTTACAGCTTTCTAGCTTACAACGCGTATGGTTTTCGCCACCGTCGTAAGTAGGCATATGACATTGTTGATCATAACGAATATCTTGTATCGGGCGAGCTTCACCTATGCTATTACTTTGAGGTCCAAGTTGTACAATGTTTTCAGACGGACGACCACGTTTCCTGGTAGCAAATTGGCTTGTTAAGCCCACTCCAATGTCCTGAGAGAATGTTAATAAACTCATTGGATTTGGATTTAATATGAACTCTGTAATATGCAATAAGCTGATCTAGTTGATCAGCTCCACCCATGCTGTTATTATATTCAGTAACTACTTCAGGTTGCTGAAGGTTTTCGTACGCCTTTTTTGTTTTATTGAATCGTCGGACAATTTTTTCTTGGCCCACACCTATGAAATTTGAAGCAAGATGTACTGCACGATTGTCTTGCCATTTGACAAGTACTATGTCTCCATTTCCACTTATAAGCTCGTCTGATGAGCCACGACATTTCTTTTTAAGGGCAGAATCTCCCAAGAAGTTAAGTTTATTGAATCTATTAATTCGAGCGGTTCCAGCAGCGTTTATGCCCTTCTGGGAAAGAATTTCTAAAAGGTTATAGCTTGTGAAGTAGTTGTCAAAAAACAAATTATGTCCTCGGTCTATGGAGTTTGTGAAATATAAAACCACAGCACTACCGTGCCCATATTTTGCTTGATCAAATGTGGATATTTCTTTTGTTGTGCTACCCTGATACAAAAAGAAATCATAAGGATTGCCCGACTTGCCGCACAATAAGAAAGATTTGATTCCCCAGGGTTCAGGATTTCCTATAAAACATTTGACTTAATATTTTGCTTAATTTTACACACATTTTTAGCTTACCTTTAATGTACTGCTTAATATTTAAACGACCTTTGAAAGGTATTATTTGTTCATCTACTGCCAATATGAGCTCTTTAGTTCGTTTTCGACATTGCTGCAATACTTTGTCTATTAATGGCCGCTGAGTGAAGAACTTGTCGCTATTATCCATTGGTATTTTTAGCTTATCAACAAGATGCAAATTCGACCTCAATTTAAAAAATCGCTCCATTGACATGACCCGATGTACGCATTCAATTCTATACGCTTGACTCCAATGCATGCGAGTTTGTGGAAGCTTTAAGCTTCTCATCAAAATGTGTATGCCAAAAAATTGCATTAATTCAGTTGCATTAGTTTCCTTAAATTTTACATTATTTTGAAGGGCATACATGTTGGTGAAGTGAGCCATATCTTCAAACAGTTCCTTAGGAAGGTATCTCAAAAAAATTTCTAATGGAGTGCTGCTTAGTGAAATATCTAAATGAGTCTCTGGTTGAAATAAAGGTTCAGCCTTCTTAGCCATAAACTTCCTCCTTCTGAATTGAATTTTCTTTTTTTCAGTTATTTGAAAATTCTGCTCAACTATTTCAATGTTATCATATTCTTGTTCATGATTTAGCACGCCCGTCTCTTCAAAGGCGTCTTCATTGGGCAATATTTGTTTAATCAGGTCATTTATATGAAGTTCTTAATGAATTTCACCGCCGTCCTCGTCTTCTAAGTCCTCTATATCGGAATTTATAAGCAGTTCCATGGTCCACCCCGGGTACCACCATTTTAGGGGTGACACCATTTCGATATTTTTTTTAATTTCTCAAACAGAGAAAAAGGTACAAATACATTACGTTAAAAAATATGTGTCCCATTTTGTCGCAATGAAATTATTTCTAACAATTTGTTATGCGAAAGGAGTTTTTCCAAGCTAAAATTAATTTAGACTTATTTAAGGTCTTCCATGGGACAGGCAAGGCTTTCCGATCTTGCTATTTTATCTATTGAAAACGAGCTTGCAAGTAATATTGATTTCGATGAGGTTATTTCAAATTTTGCAGCTCTTAAAGTAAGAAAAGTTAGTTTTTAAAACAACGCCATTAATAAGATTTCTTTGTTTAACCTTATACCTACATTAGGGTGGCCCTTAACTGTATGCGCAATTTTTTTTTTATAAATTGAATATGTGCGGTGCCCTCGTTTGTTTCTTATCATGCCAAAATTATATTCTGAACATTTCAGGAAAAAATATTAATATTTAGACGTGCCGCAAAACGAAACTTCATTCGAAATACACATTCATATAGGAAAAAATTGTTTTTTTTTTCAACAATAATTAAAATTAAGACAATTTTGTGTGATTTTTTAATCAACGAAACATAATATCGCATTAGGCATATAATTTATTTTTCCAACGTGCTATCATTCGTCGAAAACGGTTGACTAATACGAAAATAACAACATTTTTATTGTTTTTAAGAAATATTTTTTTTTCCGAAAACAAATGAAATTAATGTAATTTTTTTTCTCCTTTCCAAGGAGATATTATGTGTCGAAATCGGGTAAAAACTGCGGAAACTCAAAATTTTTTGTGGAGCAAAAAAACTTTTTTAAAAAAATACTTTTTTCGAAAATACATATGTAAAATTAATTATTTTGAAAAAAGTTTATGTTTCCAATTATAAATTGTATAAAGTTTGTACGTTCCTTACACAACAATAACAACAAAAAATAAAATCTTAATCAATAGATTTGTTTTTTTTTATTTTTTTTTTTTTTTATTTAAATTTAACACCGTTTATTATTCATAATTGTTTTTACTCGTAGGGCCGAAATAAAATTTCACGACTGTATCCTGGATATTTCTTACGATAGTCCCGAATAATCTACATTTAAAAAAGTAAAATCTTTAAATTCTCAATCAATCAGAAATACATATATACTTTTAGGAGATAGTCCCGTTAGTTAGTGTTTTTAGTTAGGAGGCTATTAAAATCAGTTATTAATTTAACCGCATGTTAAGCTGTGTCGTTCAGTACTATTAGAGAAGTAACGATTTTCAGAACATCAGTGTAGTCATTTTGAGATTTCCAATCTTCCGAATGTACTTAAAGAAAATCTGTTCCAATTTTGAAACGTTGGGAAAGTTTCATCGATGGTGGTGATAAAAAGTCGACGATATTTTTATTAATAAATGTTTGTATATCTTCTTTGGATAAAAATACTTTCTTTCTGCTATCACTTTCAAACTGGTCATCTTCCTGGATTTTTTTAGCCATATCAACTTTAATTTCTGTTGTTTCGTCGAACAACACAAAAGGAGGAGAAAAGGTACATTTGTCTATCTGGGTAGTACTAATACTCATGGAAACTGTAATTCATATGATATTTTTCCTGTGCTCTTTCTACATTATAATACTCGTAAGATCGCAAATAACAAAGCTAAACCAATTTTTAATTATTATATAAATCATACTTCTTTCCCGCTTCTTCTCCTCGAGTTTGCGCTTCCTATGTTTTTCTTTTTTTTCCCGATTACGTTTGAGCTTCTGCCATGCTCTTCAGACGTCATCAACGTCAATCATGCAACCGGGTCTTCCATTTTCTCTATGGAGTAGTAAGAACTGGCTGTCTTCCTCTATTCGGATTAGGTGCAGAACGTCCCTGTGTGAAATATCAAATAGATTGTCCAATTCATCGCAGAATAAAGTTTTTTCTGTTGTGCATTTCTGACTTCTTTGTAAATTTTTCGAACATTTGTGCAAATCGAACAACTTTTGAACACATCGATGGGGGAACTCGCAGGTATGCTTGCCTTTTTCCAAAAATCTATGCAAGTTAAGATCACCTTTTATTCAATAAGTAAATTGTAAATGTAAACAAAATTGTATCTTAAAGATTCAAGAAAGGTTTTTTCTTAAGATTCTTTTTTTTAAGCTTAAAATATGTTATGTCAGCAAATATTCTGGCTGATGCAATATTTCATCTTGTCATGAAATACTTTTGTTTATATTAAAAGCCTTTAAATAAGAGAAGAACTGATTTTTACAGATAGGTTTTTAGTCCAGCTCAGCCACTTGAGTTCATAGAGTGTTTAAGTGAAGTGAATAAAAAATAATAAACTTTTTTAAAAACACAGAAAGTACAAATGTTTAATTAATTTGCATTCTTCTATAGTAAGACTTGCACTTGAATTCAAAGATAATTTCACTGTTTTTATTTTAAAAAATAATACTTGAAGGACATATATGTTAGAAGGTAACCAGTGTTTTCACTTTTAATAGATTCAATTACATATATTTTTTGTTTTAAATGTAATAAGTTGATCGGTAAAACATAATTGTAGAACATTAGTTAAAATAATTTTCGAAAAAAATTAAATTTTTTTTTTCGCTCGACAAAATAGTTGTAGTTTTCTCACTTTGTAGCCAATTTCAACGGATGATAGATCGTTTGTGAGATAATGTTATGTTAAATACGATATTATGTTGAGTAGACTAGAAAAGAACATTAAATTGTCTTAATTTTAATTAAAAAAATAAAAATAAATAACTGGCCATTTCAGCCCTTGAAAGGACTTTGACCTAGCTTCTTAGGATCAATCAACTTAATTTTAATTATTGTTGGAAAAAAAAACAGTTTTTTCTAATATAAAGGCATATTTTGAATGAAGTTTCGCTTTGCGGCACGTCTAAATATTAATATTTTTTCTTGAAATTTTCACAATATACTTTTGATATGATAAGAAATAAACGAGAGCACCGCACATGTTCAATTTCTAAAAAAAAAAAATAAGGGCCACTCTAACCTACATATACCTACATAACCTGAAAATGTAATTTTTTTGTGTTATTTGTGTAATTTTTGACGTGACGAAGTTACGTTATACTCCTCTAGTTTCCAAAAAAGTTAAAAAATGAATTTTTTAAAAATTCATCTGCGTTTCATTGAATTGTTACTCGCTGGGTATAAGAGCTATGATTAAAAAAATAGTATGACCATAAAGGTCAATTCTTTGACTATATTGAAAAAACAAAAAAAAAATTAATACGGCATAGGGACGTAGTAAGAGCTGCGTAAGCAACGCAACTGAAAATTTGTTACATGGAATTATTACTCGCTGAGTATTAGTGCTAGGATTAAAAATACGATACGCCAATAAAGGCCTACTGGAAGCCCTCACAACAAAATTAGACAAAAAATTTCTGACATCATGGGGACGCTGAGAGAGCCGCTCAAAGATCGATAACGCAACATTCATGCAGCGGCGTTGCATTGAATTTTTACTCAATGAGTATATAACCTACGATAAAAGTTTAAAAAGGAAAATAAAGTTTTTATACATGGCTTTACGACAAAAATAAAAAAAAAATTCCGGCGTCGTCAGGTCGTGAATATAGCAGCTTATGTAACAGAAACGTAATATCGTTTCATGGAATTATTACTCACTCAGGAGAAGTTCTACAGTAAATTTTGTTTAACGACAGCAGGGATGTGTTATTACGCTTCACAACTAAATTACAAAAAAAATTTTGTTGCCATGATTTCAGGGACGCAATCACATAATGTAGTAAAAATGATACAGCCATGAAAAAACGTTGCATGGATTTTTAACTCTGTGACTACTGGTGCAACGGTAAATTTTAAGGAACGAAAACAAAGGTGAGGTCTTCGGGCATATGACAAAAATAAAAAAAAAATTTGACGGCGTGTCAAAAACCCTCAGGGAACCGCCTAATGTGACGCATATGCATCACTTTTGCTGGAATAATTGAAATTAGAGCACAGCCAATGGGGAAGCAAAAAAAAGCTAAACGAAAAGCACCAACTCCAAATCCAACAACAACTCCAACACCAACACAAACACCAACACCAACACCAACACCAACACCAACACCAACACCAACACCAACACCAACACCAACACCAACACAAACACCAACACCAACACCAACACCAACACCAACACCAACACCAACACCAACACCAACACCAACACCAATACCAACACCAACATCAACATCAACATCAACATCAACACCAACATCACCATCAACATCAACATTGACATCAACATCAACATCAACATCAACATCAACAACAACATCAACATCAACATCAACATCAACATCAACATCAACATCACTATCAACATCCACATCAACATCAACATCAACATCAACATCAACATCAACATCAACATCAACATCAACATCAACATCAACATCAACATCAACATCAACATCAACATCAACATCAACATCAACATCAACATCAACATCAACATCAACATCAACATCAACATCAACATCAACATCAACATCAACATCAACATCAACATCAACATCAACATCAACATCAACATCAACATCAACATCAACATCAACATCAACATCAACATCAACATCAACATCAACAACAAAATCAACATCAACATCAATATCAACATCAACATCAACATCAACATCAACATCAACATCAACATCAACATCAACATCAACATCAACATCAACATCAACATCAACATCAACATCAACATCAACATCAACATCAACATCAACATCAACATCAACATCAACATCAACATCAACATCAACATCAACATCAACATCAACATCAACATCAACATCAACATCAACATCAACATCAACATCAACATCAACATCAACATCAACATCAACATCAACATCAACATCAACATCAACATCAACATCAACATCAACAATCAACATCAACATCAACATGAACATCAAGACCAACATCAACAACAATCATCATCAACATCAACATCAACATCAACATCAACATCAACATCAACATCAACATCAACATCAACATCAACATCAACATCAACATCAACATCAACATCAACATCAACATCAACATCAACATCAACATCAACATCAACATCAACATCAACATCAACATCAACATCAACATCAACATCAACATCAACATCAACATCAACATCAACAACACCAACAACAACAACAACAACAACAACAACAACAACAACAACAACCACCACCACAACAACAACAACAACAACAACAACAACAACAACAACAAAAACAACACCAACACTAACAACAAACAAGAAACTTCGACACGTCAAAATCTACGGGTGTGTCCACGACACAGCCAACTCTTCTTTTTTTTGTGTAAGTTTTCTTTTTTACCTTACGCCTACATATCTAAATATGTAGACTAGGGCGGGTCAATTTCTTCAGATGAGAAAAAACCAAAAAAGCATATAGCAGAAATGTAATCTATGATGAATTCTTAGAAAATTTCCCCAAGAAACCATAGATCTTAAATCAATCCCAATATCGTATAACTAAGGTTATTACTTCCAGTTTTGTTTACTTTTTAAATACTAAAATGTGAAGAATGTAATAAAATAGTAAAAATGAAGAATTCAAATGTAAAATTAAAAATTATCAAAACGTTTCTACGATGATTTTTACATTTTTGGCAATTTTTAA
The DNA here is from genome assembly GCA_943735915.1 of Pherbina coryleti. Taxonomy (NCBI): domain Eukaryota; kingdom Metazoa; phylum Arthropoda; class Insecta; order Diptera; family Sciomyzidae; genus Pherbina; species Pherbina coryleti. Next base: position 79,439,075 of record OX030952.1, on the reverse strand, counting down.
ATATCAGGCTGGCAAAATTTGGTTTAAAAGCCAAAATGTTTTTCAAATAAATTCAGATTGGGAGAGCTGGCAAAATTTCCTTTTCAACAAGCCCAAAATCAATGATATACGCTGCCATTTTTGGACTATTCTACAGTATTTTTATATAAAACTATGAAATCCATACACAAATTTTGACCTCAATATGCGCGATATTTGGATTGATTTTAGACCTATTGTTTCTTGGGGAAGTTTTCTCATAATTCATCATAGATAACGTTTCTGCTATACGCTTGATCGATAAAAAAATTTGACCCGCCCTACTGTAGACAAATGAAAATGTTATATTTTTGTTCTGGTTTTTACAAATTCTTATTGTTTGTCATATGTTGTTTGTTTTTTTTTTTTTGGAGAAGATAAAGATAGTAATAAAAACACTTAATCTCATCGAATTGGAAATTTTTTGTAGGGGTGACACCATAAGTATCCGCCCCGGGTGTCACCAAGCCTAGGAACGCCACTGCTTCTTACACCAAAATTTAAAGACGATCACCTGTTTCCCACAAATAGTTTGAAAAGGAAAGCCATACACATCACTGCAGCAACAAATCGTTAAAATTTAACAAGCCTTTACGTTACAATCGACTTTCAAATATGATGTACACAATTGTGTACAAAATGTCACAAAGGGTTAAGCTCTGGGAGTCCCAAGGTGCTCAACTTTTTTCAATTTTTTTATGTGTAATATCTTACAGATCGGTTTCCAGCATGTGGGAGCTATGTCGTGAAATGCGGCGGATATCCGTAACAGGAAGTCGGGGAAGGAAGCGCCATTTAATTTATCAAACAATTAATTGCAGCCTTTTAGGCTCGAATAGCTGCTACATAAACCACAAAGATGTGTTTTAAACACAAACCACATTGATATCTGTTTTAAATCACAGTAAACTGAGCGAAGCCACAATTTCCATTCAATTTGATTTAACTACAGCGCATGCTACTATTTAGTTTAGACACAAACCTGCGTAGCCTTCATGTAATAGAAAAATAATAACCTTATTTTTTCCAACAACCAAAGTAAAAGTTAATAAGACCCAACAGCTGTTTTTGGCATATACGGTTAATATTTTAAATATATATAAATCTAATTTAATTACAGCACTGCGTTACATACATTCTGTCCTATGAACCAAATATAAATTTTCGGAAAGGGGGTGAAAAACAAAAATACACGTGTTCCGAAGTTTTTCATGTACACGTCAGAATTTTTTTATTTTTAAGTTTCGAGGTGCCACACAATGCGATGGCTCCATACATTTGTTGGAAAAAATAGAAGGAGGTGTTGGAATTTGATGAAACTTCATTTCTGAAAATATAATGGTAAGCTAGTTCCAAAAGTGGTATAGGTTTTTTTGTACCAGTTTCGGTTGGTTAAAATTGAGTAATTTCGTTAATATCTAAATACTTTATATGTTTAATACCTAAATGTTCGAAAACACAAAACGCGACTAAAGAGTTATCAGTGCTTTATACGATTTCTATATTTTGCAATTGTCATCCGGAATCATATTCCAATAGCTCCTTCTATTTTTTGTATGGAGCCAACAAATGTATGGAGCCATCCCACTGTGTGGCACCTCAGAACTTAAACATAAAAAAAAATTCTGACGTGTACATGAAAAACAGCGATACACGTGTATTTTTATTTTTCATCCCCTTTCCGAAAATGTACATTTGGTTCATAAGAACAAAAGCTAATTTTTGTAACGCAGTGTAATAATTTTGTTAGTTGCAGAGATGGGCAAATCCAAAGCAGAATATATGCGAGATTACCGGCAGAAAAAAAGTGAGGATGAATTTAAAGTTGAAAAGGTAAAGCCAAAAAAAAATTCAGAATAATTCAACTCAGCGTAACAGGGACTTGCGGAATGTTTTAAAACTTTTCAGATGATTTTAATCACTATAAATTTTTTTTAACCAGGATTATTACCAAGGCAGACAATGGCGAACCTCAGAGAGTAAAAACTGCCATGAAAAGCTTCTTGAGAACATAAGCCGTTCGGAGTTGGCATAAAGCTTGTAGGTGTATATCTCGATCATTTGTGTTCAAACATTTCGCAAAAAGCACAGCTACTTGATATGAGATGGCAGCACCACTGCTACTCTTTGGCAGCACTGAGTCGGAGTCAAAAACAGCAACAGCATTTGTCTCATTTTCTCTTTCGTGTTTTCGTATAAAGACGAAGTATCGCTTATTTTGCGAAAGTACTATGTCATAGACACTGAATTACATATATTTATTTACATATCCTTATTTACATATTTAATTATTTTTAGCATTTTACTGTAGGGAATTTCATTAAAAAAGAAATAGATTCTGTCTATATTACAATTATCATTGTTGTTGCTTCATACGCTCATTTTTTCGATGATACTTATAAGCAAGGCGTAATCAAAAATAGCTTTTAAACACACAATGGAAAAGAAAGAAAAAGCTTTGTACTGCTTAATGCAGTGTTTATGAATAAATTTCTATGAAGTTTTTAAGATGGTATTTAATCTCAAATTTTAATAACTTTATAGGGTAGGTTTTAAAAAATAAAGTATGCAATAGCTTAAGTTAAGAATGACGTTTTGAATTAGTAAAATAATTATGCAAATCGGTTCAGTAGTTCTCTAGTTTATCGTACACGAAGATACGTGATAAGCCTTTTATATAATAGTATAGAAGTAATAGATAACACACCGCTTTCTGGCCTTCCTTCTATTCTGGTTATATAATGTCCAGCTTATTCTGGTACTGCCATCAGTATTGATCGTTTGTTAGTATATCGAGGAGTCGAGCATATACCAGCTTTTCGACTGGGAAAAGAGCATATTAACTGAAAAAATGGTACCTTGTTCAATCCATTTGTTAACAAATTTCGACCGTTGACGCCAAATGGGACACATATGTCCCAAAATTTTTCTCATAGAAGGGGTAAAACAATTTAAACTTTGATTACACTTTTGTAAGCAAATGCCGATCTCCTGAGTACGAAACCGAAATAAAATCTTTAAATTTTCCAAGGGTTGATTCTTCGTCGTTAAGGAAGGAAAAGGTTAAGGAAGATGATTGTGGTTCGACAAAAATCTGCAAGACAAAATATGTGTCAACAAAAGATATGTGGTTACAAAAGCATATTATATAACAGAAGTTTGCTTGGTAGTTTTAAATGTTAACATTTGACATTTGTAAGCACGGGAAATTTATCTCGAAAGATAATACATTGAAATAAAAATAGTATTTGTTGAATTTTATAACGACAATTCTATAAAATTTTCCTAGTAATCATATGTTGCGTTCTGAGTTGCGTGTGTGTGCAACATAAGATTATCAAAGAATGCTAAGAGACTGGCACGGTGCAAGATTTTTGTTTTTAGCTTCGAACCAATGATTTCAGGTGTATACTTCCTATTCAGTCAAGTTTCCCTTGGCTCGAAATGGGGTGATAGATTAGTGAGAAAGAAGGGGCAATTCAGTGAAAGATGTTTAGGATGTTCTAGGCATGGTGGAAAGCCGTAGAAATAAGTGAATTTGAATCTGAGGCAAGTGTTATGCCTTTGCCTCTGTCAATTTATGTTATAAGGCAATCTCATCCACATACTTCTCTACCACCAACTACAACTTTAAGTCATGAATAATGATGAATTTTTAATTTCGACGTACTTTCTCTGATTGAGTCTCAAAAAACATGAGTGCTAACGCTGGTTTTTACAAAAATAATCATGTTTTCTGATTTTCTAAAGCACATTTTCACATTGGCAGCTACGTTAATATGCAATATTACTGCATTTTTTGAAACCGAAAACCCACTAATGAATCGGTAGATGCCAATGCAATCACATCGAGTGACTGTTTGGTACGGGTTGTTGGTTTAAGATTCCATACGGCCATCTTTTTTCGAAAATGAAACGGAAGAGCCATAACAGTAAATGGCGTACTCTACAGAGACATGATAAGCAATTTCTTATGGTCGGAGATGGAGTAAGCGGACATAGACTTTTGATTTCAACAGGATGTTGCCACGTGTCATACAAATTGCGAAACAATGAAGATATTGCGTACAAAGTTTTCTTGTCGCGTAACTTTGGGTTTTGTAGTCATCAATTGGCCGCCAAAATCTAGCGATTTAACTCGTTTGAACTTTCTTTGGAGAATTATTTAGAGTAAGGTTTATGCTAACCATTCGCCAACAATTCGAACTATCAAAGTGAACATTGAAGTTGGTATAAACGAAATAAAGTCACGATTATGCGAAAGAGTGATTGAAATTGATTGAAATTGAGTTAAGGTCTACAAGCTTAACCACAGCTTTTTGAGAGATTTTATCTTTGAGAGATATGTATGTCTTCTTTATAATTCATTAAATGAAATTAAGAGATGTCTAAATAATTGTTAATTTTATTCAAAAAAAAAAATTGTACATCTCTTGTTGATGCATCCATTCGTAGTTCCATCGGAGCCTACTTTAGTATTAAAAAGGGTACTTTTTTTTGTGAAAGTAGAACCTTTTTTTCCGTGAAGGTTCCTTTTTATTATTTTTGAAATACGTATTTCAGTAGAGAAGTACAATTTTGTGGGGATGGTTTCTTTTACGTACATTTAAAGATACGGTTGAAAGGAGGTGAAAGTGGTGGAGCGTTTTTGTTTGTTTTTTTTTCTTTTTTTTTGTCAGCACTTTTAAATTTTCGGTGGGAAATACAGTTTCGCAAAGTTGAGGAGAGTTTTTTGGTTTTTTTTTACTCATCACTTTAAAATCTCCGTGAGCAAATACAGGTTCCTAAAGATACGCCTTGTTTCTTTTACTCATCACTTACAAATCGACTAGAAGTTCGAAAGAGTAGGTCGAAAATTTATTTTGTTTCTGAATTCATGCCGAAATTTTTTTCAATTGTACTTATCCTTAGGTTTATTATCTTTAGAGTACCTTTTCTTTCCCGATGCAACCTTGCATCCAATAGCTAATATCGCCAAAAGCAAATATATTTTTTATGTATCTTATAAAAAGTAAATTTTTTTATTACTCGAGAAGTTACAGGTTACATACTTATAGTTACATACTTATAGTAATTGCTTAACCGTTTATAAATATACATAAAAAAATTTTAAAAAGAAGGTATTGATTCATATTTTATGATTTAACCCTTTGACGACCATTGGGACACCGGTGACCCTTTTACTTTCGAATTTTTCCTGGAAAAACTATGCAAACGATTTTTCTTAACAAGATATCAATCAACAGGGCCTCAATGTGGCTTCCAAAAAGGACTTAATTTTCAATTTCAATTTCAATTTCAATTTCAATTTATTAAGATATAATGTTAGCATATAAGACAGTGTCTTTTAAATGCAATACGAATTATATAATAACAACAGGTAATACGGAACATCGAATAAAATTAACTTAAAACTAACATAAAATGAATTAAAAAGAAGAAACATCAATTAATTTTATTATCAAAGAAAAAAAGAAAATAAATAGTTTAAGAAGAAAAAGGAAGTTTAAGAAAAGTGTTGAAAAATTTCATGCTTAAAGTTGCGTTTATTTTTAATCGCTTTAATTCTAACGGGCAACGAGTTCCAGATTCTGACTGCGTTAACAAAGAAAAGTCTGAGATTTAAATTACGGTTCGACCTGCAGAATTGGATCTTGCCAAATAAGTATTTAGGTGTTTTTGTGTTAATCAAATTATGCAAAAATATACAGTTTCTGGCGTCAAGATAATTGAAAAAATTACAACCAAGAATTTGACTACTCAAATGACTGATGTGATCGAACTTTTTTAGGCCATAAACATACCTAACAGCACTATTAAAAGCATGTTGTAACTTCAGTTTGGATCTGGAATCAAGTTTGCTATACACAACGTCTGAGTACGAAATGATTGGAATTATGAGTTGGAGTACTAATTTTTTCCTAGTATCGACAGGTACAAATGATGCAGTCCATCTCAGGTTACGTAGGGTATAGTAAACTTTACAAACAACATTATTAATATGATCTTCGCAAGAAAGTGATGAATTGATATGGAATCCAAGATTTTTAGCTTTCTCGACATACTTTAGCCCTTCACCATGTAAATAAACCATTGGTAGCTCAGTCGTAGTCAAACTAGTTTTGGAAATTGGCAAAACAAATGACTTAAGGGGATTAAGGTTAAGCTTATTAGAAATAGCCCACTTAGTTAATTCACTCAAGTCCTCATTCAATATAAAGCATAAATTATCAATTAGGCCAATTGGGCTGGACAAGTACAATTGAAGGTCATCAGCATATGCATGCATGGTAACATGACGACATATGCTAAAGATATCATTAATGAACATTTTCAAGGGCAGATTCATCCTTTTGCCTACCATCCCACCCCAAAGTAGAAAAATCTTGACTTTTTCTCCCCCATCTTCTTGCTGCAATATTTTGAGGGTAGGAGGAGCTATAGGTAAAAAATGTTTGGAGAAGTTGCGGGCAACCTTCCACTTTTTAACAAAAAGTAGCAAAAAAAGATAGTCAACTTGGGCTATCCACGCGATCACCAAATCGACGGGACCTATATGTCCCAATGGTCGTCAACGGTAAAAATCTAAGACATGTTTAATTTTGTTGAAAAGTTGATTTATTTGAAACAAAAATAAATTTGTTTGCATTTTTGATCAATGCATTGAATTTTCATTTTCTTATGATGAAATTTGAAGTTATTTCGATCATTGGCGAAGCAAAATGCTTTTTTGCAAAAGGCACAAATAGTATTCCTTCGATGGTCTTTGTGTTGTTTTGAACAGAAAATACATCCTTACGTCCCGTTTCACTTTTGCAGAATCATCAGACAGGGAAAAATAGAAAAGTAGAAATTTTGTTGTAAACACAGTGCACAACGGCGGATTTACATAAGGGTTGAGAAAAGACTTTAGCCACCATCCCCTTGAAGAATTTTTTGTGTGGGAAAAAAAATTGAAAAAAGTGCTAAAAGCCGTTTCAGCCTCCCCTTGGACCATAAAACTGTTAGCTCAGTCCTTCCCCCCTCTGGTGAATCCTAGATCCGCCACTGATTATGCACACTCAAATTTTGAAGTTTCTGTAATATACAATTAACTTTTTTTTATGTTTTGATAATATTTACTTATTAAAGAAAATGTTAAAAAATAACATGAACTGTCACGTTGTGACTCTTAGGCACTGGTATCTGCAAAAGACGTGATGAACTGTCACGTTGTGACTCTTAGGCACTGGTATCTGCAAAAGACGTGATAACGGAAAACTCATCATGAAACCCAGCTTAGAATGCATCGACAGTATAATCAAAGAAGAGGTGTCAACGTAACTGTTCCTCTTAAATAAAAGGACAATTTTCTAAGCAATTCCGTGGTAATAGCCAGAAACCCATGAGTAACGAGCATTCACAGAAAAGTGTAGTTTGCCTTAAATATACAAATAAATAGTTTAATAACAATTGCCACATTATTTTTAAATAATATAATTTTTCTTTTTATAAAAGAAATTAATTCGCCATGAACGATATTTTGTATTAAACTTTCTTTTTTCAATAAAATAATTATGTTTTTTGTATTAGTGTCTCTAAGTCACACCGTGACAGTTTACGTTATTCAGATAGCGTGACATGAATAGGGTTAACACGAATCCGTTGTCGGATTAACGAATTTTTCAGCGGTTCAGGAGCAGTCGTCAAAGGGTTAACTATCAAATGAAATGATTTTGCGAGTTAAGCTGTTTTTCATTTTTACCACATATTTTTCTGTTGACATTCTCACTGATGTCTCACATCAAGACCGCGAGCCTAACACAGGTTAAAGAATATAAGGTCTGTTTCCTTACTCGTTTCAAGTAACTTGAAGTAACTTGAACAACGAGACGGAAAAAGAACACACAAAATGTCAGTCCCTGTTGCCCGAACTTTACTTGAACTTTACCTGAAAAATTTCTTTAAGCACAAATCTCGAGCTTCGAACAAGCTGATTGTCAAAGTGACAAAACTATATTGTTGTGTTGTGTTGGGGAAAAAAAATTAAATTGGTTAGAAAATAAATATCAAAACAAGTTTTTAAATGACCGCAAATGGACGCCAAAAGTTCCTGGAAAACAATTAACTTGCAAGTTCTTTGAATTGTCCATTCTTTTAAATAAACCAACCAGCAAATTCAATTTATATTTAATTTCAGTTTTTGAAGAACAGCTGTTGTGCTTGAACTTTACTTGAATTCGTTTCCGTATTTTTTGGCAAATTTTCTCATTTTGACAGATAACACTACTCCACAAATATCAGAAAACTTTCACCACAACGAATTGCGATAACATTTTCTATAGTAAAATTTGCAATAGAATCCGAATATCGTAATGATTTTTTTCGATTGGCCCTAATTTTTGATATAAATGGTAAAATTAAAAAAAAAACACTATTGGGAACACATACTTCACATTAATACTTGTAAAAACTTACATGTTCAGTCAATGAGTTTCAATTTAATTGCATGTAGTAGAGGAGAGTCGGATGAAAATTTGAAGGTATAATATGTGCCAATAGCATCAGTGATATGGCTGTTATGACCAGGTGAACAGGTGAAAAAAAATCACTTTTTTCGTTTTTTTATAAACATATTTTATGTTTGAAGCCCTATATCTCGAAATAATTTTATCGGAGAAAAAAGTTAGCCCTCTTATGTGATAGAGAATTTTATTACAAAAATTTTAAGTATACACATGTCTAAAGAAAAGTCATAATTCACTAACTTTTTTAACATCAATGCAAAAACCATTTTTTGTTAAAAAAATATTTTATTGCAGTTAAATTAAGAAATGCATGCATACAATGATTTGTTTTTTACCACTAGGTAAAAATGGGTCGCTGAATCCGAATCTGATGTCAGAATTTCAAAATTATGATATTTTACAATAGGGTTGCCACCTAATAATATATTTTTTTAAGAGTTTTAAACATTAGATATCTTACAGTTTTAGGGGGTCGCTGATTTCGAATCTTATATCAGAATTTTAAAATTTAAGATGGCTAATAGGGTTGCCACATATTTTTTATTTTTACGAGTTCGGTGCTGGGGCGATAACTATCCGAATCCGAATCCGTTGTCAGAATTTAAAAATTGTGAAATTTTTAACCCTATAGGGTTGCCACCTAATTATGTGCTTTTTTAAGAGTTTTAAGCATTATCCAATAGTTTTATGGGGTCGCTGATTTCGAATCTGACATCAGAATTTTAAAATTTAAGATGGCTGATTGGCTGAATAGGGTTGCAACTTATTTTTTTATTTTTACGAATTCGGTGCTGGGGCGAACACTAGGTATCCTAGGGTTGCCAAATTTCACAATTTTGAAATTCTGACAACGGGTTCGGATACAGAGACCCATTTTTACCTAGTGTTCGACCCAGCACCGAATTCGTAAAAATAAAAAAATAGGTGGCAACCCTATTAGCCATCTTGAATTTTAAAATTCTGACATTAGATTCGAACTCAGCGACCCCCTAAAACTGTAAGATATCTAATGTTTAAAACTCTTAAAAAATATGTTATTGGGTGGTAGCCCTATTGTTAAAATATCATAATTTTGAAATTCTGACATCAGATTCGAATTCAGCGACCCATTTTTACCTAATGGTAAAAAACAAATCATTGTATGCATGCATTTCTTAATTTAACTGCAATAAAATATTTTTTTAACAAAAAATGGTTTTTGCATTGATGTTAAAAAAGTTAGTGAATTATGACTTTTCTTTAGAGATGTGTATACTTGAAATTTTCGTAATAAAATTCTCTATCACATAAGAGGGCTAACTTTTTCTCTCCGATATAATTATTTCGAGATATAGGGCTTCAAACATAAAATATGTTTATAAAAATCGAAAAAAGTGATTTTTTTTTTCACCTGTTTGCGGTCATAACAGCCATATCACTGATGATATTGGCACAAATTATACCTTCAAATTTTCATCCGACTCTCCTCTACTACATGCAATTAAATTAAAGTTCATTGACTGAACATGTAAGTTTTTACAAGCATTTATGTGGAGTATGTGTTCCCAATAGTGGATTTTTTTAATTTTACCATTTATATAAAAAATTGGGGCCAATCGAAAAAAATCATTATGATATTCGGATTCTATGGAAAATTTTACTATAGAAAATGTTATCGCAAATCGTTGTGGAAAACCTTGTTGAGTAGTGTAATCAGATAAAATTACTCTCTATTACTCGAACTTTACTTGACATGAGTACTCGAACTTTACTTGACGGAAACAGGCGTATTATAACCTTGTACATTATAACCTATAACATCGTATAGTACAACAGTAAAAAACACACATTTCGAATTTTCTTTACAGATCTACACAACATATGTTATATTAAAATTTCTATAATAAAATTATTTCATTGATGTCTTGAGAACACTATTTCTTGCAATGCGATACATCGCTATCAACATGGAATTGTATTAGCACCAGTTCGTAGGTGATAATTGTTCCGGCAACCTATAACAAATAAATGGAATTAAAATTTTTATTAAAATTTAATAATTTTTAATAAAACTTAGAAAGTTATGAGCCATATCTTCAAAGGAACTTTTCTGCTTATTTTGCAACTTACGCTTAAAATTAATTTTCTTGTCAAATGAAAGAATTTCATTCCACTCAATGCAACCAAATCGCTGCTTATTTCATCCGAAAAACGCTTCACCTCTGGACACCAGGAATCTTTCGGTACGCAACGCAAAACGAGTAGCGGTTTCTTGGATTCGTCGTTTACATCAGCTGTATAGAGAGAGACAGCCATAGTGCGGCCAAAGAGAAAAAGGAGCGAATAATAAAAGTAGACAGCATGTGCGACAGAAGGCAATTTACTGAAACAGAAGAGAAAAAGGTGAGAATAATAAGACAAAATAATTAGAACCGTTGTTGGTTTTATAAATGTATTAATCTAATATATAAATATCTCGTATCACGGTATTTGTGGTCGCACTCCTCCAAAAGGGCTCGACCAAGATATATTCAGCAAGGTAGTGTAGTTGTTGAAATTCTCTCTTGTGGTGGGTACAGCAGCTGTCAAAATCGGCTGTTTACGAATAAAAGCAAACTTCTTGTGTTTGACAGCTGCTGTATCCACCTCTCCGACACGAGACTACCTTGTTAAATATGCCTTGGGCTCGACCGATTTTAATGGAATTTTTTTTATATTTGGTGGGTATGAGAATAGGTCATAAAGTATTTTCCACACTCCCACTCCCACCCCTCGTTTTTAATCGCAATTTTAGTAGTTTTGTATCTACACAATCTACATATACGGGGGGGGGGGGGGGGCATCTAGTGGTTTCTTTTTAAATCATGGGTTATTTTGACACTGACAGCTGTTTCCCGCTCAATATCTTGACATCAAGACAGTATCATACCTCCGCGGAAAGAAATGAGTCATTTTACGCTTGAACAACGTTAGGAAATATTGGAAACTTATTTCCAAAGTGAGTGCTATGTAGCCCAAACGTTGCGTTATTTGAAAAGAAGATTTGGGCGAAAAATCATCTTTCCTGACGAGGCGCATTTTCATCTCGACGGCTACTTTAACAAACAAAATTGCCGCATCTGGATCTCGGAAAACCCGCACGTTATTGTCGAGAAGCCGATGCATCCACAGAGAGTGTCAGTTTAGTATGGATTGTAGAGTGGTGGCATCATTGGACCATTTTTCTTCGAAAATGAGGCTGGGAACAACGTTTCGGTCAAGGGTGGGCGTTACAGGCACGCAGCCAATGCCATAATCAATCTATTGCACACCAAATTCCCAAAATCGTGTTATCAGCCGTCTTGGCGATGTCAATTTGACGCCCGGAGCTCCGATTTGACCCCTTTGGAACGTGAAGGACCGATATTATGCCAACAATTCGGAAACGATTCAAGCACTTAAGGCCAATATCATCCAAGCAATCCCATCAACATCAAAGACTTGGAAAATTGGAGTGACAGAATGCGCTACTGCAAAGCCAGCCGAGGCAGCCATTTGAACGACGTTGTGTTCCATAATTAATGGGAATGTTTGCTATTACTAATAAGGCCATAATACATGAAAAAAAATGTAATTTTGTTCATTTTATATCATTTCATGGGGTGAAATGCCCATTTTATCCGCAAAAAGTGACTGTCAGGTGTGCATTATGGTCTGGTGGCGTCATTGGTCCGTATTTTTTGAAAACGATCAAGGAGCAACCGTTACAGTCAATTCTGAGTGCTATGGCCGTATGTCAAGAGATTTTTTTTTTTTTTTTTTTTACTGAAACTGAGATATGGATCTGGGCTTGTGGATTTTCGTTTCAAAACTCACTTCAAACTCTTCAACAGCTGCACACAAATAAAATACAAATTGTTCGAATAGGATACCATGGTAATAAGAGAGATAGCATTATCCACGTTCTCACAGAGAATGCACAAATTTCGATACTGTATGCGTCGCTCCGACCAAAAAGATTCCGGCATTTGCTAAGATAAAAATTATAAAAGAAGAAATTATAAAATCTAAGCTAATGTGAAGACTTTCAGTTAATTTGTGATTCTCTTACCATGCCTTTAAATTTCATCAAATTATCGTTGAGCTGTTTGAATTTCGAGGCAAGACCAATGCTGACTATCATCACAAAGACATCCATGTAGGTCCATGCAAATGTCGATAGGACGTTTTCCATTTTTCCCAACGCAGCTAGCCACTCAGAGTAAGGAAACACATAAAATAACTCATCGTTGGACATAAGAAAGAAATCCTTTAGAGGATCCTCGGTAATGGGACAAATCTTCGTAAATGCTACGATGGAAATCATGCTACAGAGATGTTCTCCTTTAGAAAAAAAAATAAGAGAAAAATATACAATATAAAGCAATTAATTCTTAACGAAGATAGGACGAATAGACCAAAATAACCCTAATAGAACTTTTATGTCAATTCACTCACCCAGCGACAGTAGCATGGCCACAAATGTAACCATTTTTATTTTGTATCCCAGACGTCGTTTTTCCATCTGACTGTGATATGAAGGCAAATCAGACTCCGTCTCATACCACTGCATCATGAGTTGGGGCCATTTTTTGGCCAACTTCAAAGCACTGGCACAAACGACAATAATGGAGCAGCGAAATATCATTGGCTCTGTAATAAAACAACGAAGTGTTTTAAAGAACTCAAGCCTCAGCTGAGTACCTTCTTACCAATATTATTGAAAGATATCTTATGATAAAGAATCTTATTAAATGCCAGCAACAAATCAATTATAGTTACAATAACAAATATTAGGCTGTACCAAGTGCGTAAATTTGACCATGAAAAGGACAAGTCTTTCGGATGCGGCATCGTGACACCTTTCACTGGCATAATGGCAAAAAATTCAGCCATGAGCAATACTGTTTTAATAAGCATGAAAAGAAAATTCCATATATTATTATTATTATTATTATTATTATTATTATTATTCTTTATTCAGTCTTTGGACAAATTCCTTACAGACTAGAAACTACCCAGCAGAAAACCGAGCGCTTCATTAGCGCATTTGAAGCGCTCCTAAAAAGCAGTAGAGCGCTTTGTTCTCCTTGTGGATACAGCCTTTTTTAACATTGGCATGTCATCGGGTGTAGGCGCTTCGCTCTCATTGTAGCAAATAACAAAACGTAGCGAGAACCGAGCACTTGGACTAAAAACAAATCGACAAAATTTTATTTTTTGTCACATGCGGGATTGAACTCGGACTGCTGGCATTACAGTCGAATGTCTTAACGCTCTGTTATTTCCTTGCTTGATTACTTGTGAACAAAATATATATAAAAACATGAGCTCTACAACTCTGAACTCTGAAAAGCGCGTCCTCAAGCGCATCAAAAATGCGCAAAGAATGCGCTGTTTTTAGGAGCGCTTTTTATTTTCCCACTGGGTATTTACAATAAAGTTAAGGTTAAAGTAAGAATAAGCTATTCAGATAATTTTTAAAAACTTCTTTAGAAACAGCAAAATCAAAAAAATAATTTAATGATAAATCATTATATAAAGACAAAGCCCTTGTTATTGGCTCATTTTTAGCATAATTAGTTCTAAATTGTTTAATAAAAAATAACTTAAAATGTCGCAGCTGACTTGAAGGCAAATTGAACATAATTAGTTCAAGAAGAGACGAACAATCAATATTACCGGCTATAATATCATATATGAAGACTAGAGAACTAATCTTCCTTCTCGTTTCGAGAGTTTTCAGACCCAAAAGCATGCATCTTGCATTATAAGAGGGCATAAAGTCAACAAACAGAGGTCGCAATGCAAATTTAGAAAAAGATTTTTGAATTCTTTCGAAGCGAAAAGAGTGAGTGGCATAATACGGGTTCCAAATTATTGCTGCATAGTCTAGTCTAGATCTTACAAACGAATTGTAAAGACATTTGAAGGTGTGAGGATCCTCAAACTCAGAACAATTTCTTCGAATAAACGCAAGCATAGAGTACGCTTTAGGAATTATAAAATTAAGATGGTCAATGAATGTCAGCTTTGAATCAAAGATAACCCCCAGATCCCGAATAGTATTTACGGACTGCAAAGGAGACTGACGCAGGGAATAATTCGAATTGGTAACATTAGATCCCCTAAAAAAGGACATATGAAAACATTTCTTTATATTTAATGGTAAACCATTTACACTGCACCAGCTAAAAACATTATCCAAATCGGACTGTAATGCTCTAATATCAGCCAAACACGCTATATCCTTAAAAATTTTTAGGTCATCGGCATACATTAAAAATTTTGATGATCTAAAACATTTGCAAATGTCATTAATGTAAAGAATAAAAAATAAGGGGCCAAGTATACTTCCTTGTGGAACGCCCGAAGTTGCAGTAAATTTGGCAGAATTAACATTGTTTATAGAAACAAAATAGGAGCGGGAGCTCAAGTAGGATTTAATCCATTCAGGAAAATATGAGTGGCAGCCAATTTTAGCCAGCTTAGCAACTAATAAATTATGTGGTACCTTATCAAAGGCCTTTGAAAAGTCGGTGTAGAGAACATCAACTTTATTGCCCATGACGACAGAAGAAATGCAGAACTCCGAAAAAATGGCTAGATTTGTTACAGTCGATTTACCGGAAACAAAGCCATGTTGTTGAGGGCAGATAAAACCTTTAATGATGAAGAAAAGCTTATCTTTGACAATACTTTCAAAAAGTTTTGAAACATTTGATAGCTTTGAAATGGGTCTATAATTAGACACATCATGCTTAGAGCCAGTTTTGAAAACTGGAGTAATTGCTGCAATTTTCCAACAATCAATAAAGGAACCCGTAGATAAAGATTTATTAAAAATTATGCAGAGAGGCACAGATAAAGCTTTAGCACACCTTTGAAGCACAATTGAAGAAATTCCGTCAATGTCCGCTTTAACAGAACTTTTCATGGCCAACATCGCTTTGAAAACATCAGATTTCGTAATAGACAAAGATCCGATGTCAACCAATGCATCAACATTAGCCAAAAATGATAAATTAATCGTCACCAAATCTTCATTATAATTTGATTTAAAAAAGTTTGCAAAGAGGCTAACAGTATCAGTATCATATAAAAAGGATTAAGAAATTATTCACTTAATGGACAAACCTAGATCACGTTATTGTTATTGAGGAAAATTCACTTTTTCAAGTTATAAGGTCAAAAAACCAATGCTACATGGAGTTTGGGCTGAGATATGAGAACACACTTCTGTGTGCTCACGCACAACGTTGTTTGAGGGAATACCGAGCAAAGAACAACTTGAGTGCATTTAAATGGCGTTTCGAAAGTCCCGTCCATATATAAGCTACGAATGTGACTTCTGCGTTAAAATTAATGCGCGAATACATGTACCAATCGCTGGGAATACGAATGCCATAGAGTATGGACGCTCGCGATTACGAATATCTACGACACAAAAATACAAATCGAAGCAAGACATGATCAACATTCGAAAAAAGTAAGGAAAATTTATGCTTTTATGTCCACTCCCACCAAGCATGGTTGAATTAATAAGGTTTTCGCAAGGGTGAGAGTGAATGCCCATGAATGTTAAATAGAAGTTGACATCTCATATAGAATCTGCAAGCGAAAATTGACAAAATGTAAATCCGATGAAGTTGTTGTTGTTACTTTCTATTGATTTTGACAATTCTGGGTACTGAGAAGAGAGTGCAATCAGCCCTGCGATAACCTTATTAATTCAACCATTTTAAAAAATTTCATAATCTGAGTGCATGTTAAAAATCAAAGCTTATGCACTGAACACATTGACGACGACAACGACATTACGACATCTGTCAAATTTTTTTTAATTGCTTTTCTTATGGAGGTGAATGTGGTGAAAATGTCGTGGCAACATAGAAATGTTGCTGACATCGGTATAAGGGTTTGTGTCTGAGTGAATGAAGCAATCGTATCATTTTTGCGGATTGTTGACTCTTTCTTCACGTCGCGTCGTAAAGTCGTGTAGTCGTCAATGTGTTCAGTGCATTATGTGCAAAATTTGAAGCCATCAGTTTTTTCTTAGTTTTGTCGAATTTAAAAAAATTTTACTGTTTTGGTGACGCTACTGGGAATAGGATATAGGGAAGATTTCAATTAGATTTTCATACGAGTACTAAGATCGCGTATTTGGGATCATTTCATCAACGTAAATGGTGGACACGAACATTCAAGCTAAGTTCAAGGTAGTGAATTTGACATGAAAAAATAACGTCTTACAGCGCAGATTTCTAAAAAAGTTGAAAAAAGCAATTTTTTAAAAATGCATGGGCATAGCGTGAAAATGTTGTAAGCACCTCGCTGAGTATAAATGCTATGATAACAGGCATAATCGAAAAGGTTAAAAGATTATTTTACTTTAGCTTTAATGGATCACAGTGAAAAGACATGCACGACTACTGAAGAGTTGGTGTAGCGGCCAATGAAACAGTCTGTCTAGTCTGCTGTGTGATTTGCTCTATACAGAGCCGTTGTTGTTGTTGTTGGTTGGTGCCTTCATTATCTTCATATTGTCTTGTTGCTAACATACTTGGCCTAAAAATCAAATTTGTTTTCAATAGAAATAATGAAAGCTCACATTAAAATTTATGACAAAAATATAAAAAAATTATAAAGAGTGAGAGTAAGAGCATCATCGGGACGCAGAGGGCGCTGTTTAAGCAACGAATTGTTACATGGAATTTTAACTCGCTGAGTATAGGTGCTACGGTAAAAACTATTATAAGCCAGTAAAAGCTAGTTCTAAGCCGTCAAAACGGCTTTTTTTCTCAAAAGAGAAAATGCAACAACCATGCAATGACGTTGCATGGAATTATTACTCGGTGAGTAGATACGCCAACGCGCATCTAAAATAACTTTTGACGTTGTTAGGTAGCGGTTTGCTGCATAAAAATATTACTCGCTTAGTAAAGGTGCTACGGCAAATTTTATTTTACAACAAGATTGTCGTAATAACAAATATTGGTCCTTTGTCTTTGTAACGAAAAAAAAAACAATTTTGGCGGCATGACACCACCGGTGGTAACTTCTTAATGCAGTTAAAATAAAAAAACGTTGCATGGAATTACAATTCGGTGGCTATGGATGCAACGGTAAATTTTATGAACTATAATGAAGGTGAGGTTTTTGACCAAATGATAAAAATAAAAAAAAAGTAGAAGACGCTACGAGGCTACTCAGAGAATCTCTTAATATAATGCAGATATTCGACGACGTGCGATATATCTGATAAGGGATGAAACCATTTCATTTTCTCTCAACTCTCTTGGACATCGACGCAATGTTGGTTGCAGATACATGATTTGACGCCATCCACTCGTGTGCTTTCCCGGTCCGCTCAGGCTGCTCACCAAGCCCATCCCTTCACCATTGCCTTGATGCCCAATAGAACCTCGCATTACCGGGATAATTTGTTCTTTAGTCGTACAGCAAATTTTTGGAACAATCTCTCTGCGAGGTTGCTCCCCGACAGTTTTGAGCCGTGAAAATGTAAAACAAATTTTCACCGACACTACTCTATCTTTCAACCCTCCTATCACCTAACTATCACCCATCTTCCGAATCAACACAATGCTTTCGCATTCATAGGGGGCATCCACTGAACGTTGGTTTAGTCTAAAAAAAAAAAGAAATACAAGAGAAAGAGCAAAAGCAAAAGCTAAGGTAAAGCAAATGAAGGAAAAACAACAAAAACGAAAACAAAAGCAAAAGCATAAGCAAAAACAAAAGCAAAAGCAGAAGCAAGTGCAAAGACAAAGACAAAGGCAAAAGTAAAAGTAAAAGCAAAGGTAAAGGCCAAGGCAAAAGCAAAGGCAAAGGCAAAGGAAAAGGCAAAGACAAAGGCTAAGGAAAAGGCAAAAACAAAGGCAAATGCAAAGGCAAAGGCAAAGGCAAAGGCAAAGGCAAAGGCAAAGGCAAAGGCAAAGGCAAAGGCAAAGGCAAAGGCAAAGGCAAAGGCAAAGACAAAGACAAAGGCAAAGGCAAAGGCAAAGGCAAAGGCAAATACAAAGGCAAAAGCAAAGGCAAACGCAAAGCCAAAGGCAAAGACAAAGACAAAGGCAAAGGCAAATGCAAAGGCAAAGACAAAGGCAAAGGCAAAGGCAAAGGCAAAGGCAAAGGCAAAGGCAAAGGCAAAGGAAAATGCAAAGGCAAAGGCAAAGACAAAGGCAAATGCAAAGGCAAAGGCAAAGGCAAAGGCAAAGGCAAAGGTAAAAGCAAAAGCAAAAACAAAACCAAAAGAAAAAGCAAAATCAGAAGCAAATGCAAAGACAAAGACAAAGGCAAAAGTAAAAGCAAAAGCGAAAGCAAAAGCAAAGGCAAAAACAAAGGCGAAGGCAAAGGCAAAAGCAAAGGCAAAGGCAAATGCAAAGGCAAAGGCAAAGGCAAAGGCAAAGGCAAAGGCAAAGGCAAAGGCAAAGGCAAAGGCAAAGGCAAAGGCAAAGGCAAAGGCAAAGGCAAAGGCAAAGGCAAAGGCAAAGGAAAATGCAAAGGCAAAGGCAAAGACAAAGGCAAATGCAAAGGCAAAGGCAAAGGCAAAGGCAAAGGCAAAGGCAAAGGTAAAAGCAAAAGCAAAAACAAAACCAAAAGAAAAAGCAAAATCAGAAGCAAATGCAAAGACAAAGACAAAGGCAAAAGTAAAAGCAAAAGCAAAAGCAAAAGCAAAAGCAAAGGCAAAAACAAAGGCGAAGGCAAAGGTAAAAGCAAAGGCAAAGGCAAATGCAAAGGCAAAGGCAAAGGCAAAGGCAAAGGCAAAGGCAAAGGCAAAGGCAAAGGCAAAGGCAAAGGCAAAGGCAAAGGCAAAGGCAAAGGCAAAGGCAAAGGCAAAGGCAAATGCAAAGGCAAAGGCAAAGGCAAAGGCAAAGGCAAAGGCAAAGGCAAAGGCAAAGGCAAAGGCAAAGGCAAAGGAAAATGCAAAGGCAAAGGCAAAGACAAAGGCAAATGCAAAGGCAAAGGCAAAGGCAAAGGTAAAAGCAAAAGCAAAAACAAAACCAAAAGAAAAAGCAAAATCAGAAGCAAATGCAAAGACAAAGACAAAGGCAAAAGTAAAAGCAAAAGCAAAGGCAAACGCAAAGCCAAAGGCAAAGACAAAGGCAAAGGCAAATGCAAAGGCAAAGACAAAGGCAAAGGCAAAGGCAAAGGCAAAGGCAAAGGCAAAGGCAAAGGAAAATGCAAAGGCAAAGGCAAAGACAAAGGCAAATGCAAAGGCAAAGGCAAAGGCAAAGGCAAAGGCAAAGGCAAAGGCAAAGGTAAAAGCAAAAGCAAAAACAAAACCAAAAGAAAAAGCAAAATCAGAAGCAAATGCAAAGACAAAGACAAAGGCAAAAGTAAAAGCAAAAGCGAAAGCAAAAGCAAAGGCAAAAACAAAGGCGAAGGCAAAGGCAAAAGCAAAGGCAAAGGCAAATGCAAAGGCAAAGGCAAAGGCAAAGGCAAAGGCAAAGGCAAAGGCAAAGGCAAAGGCAAAGGCAAAGGCAAAGGCAAAGGCAAAGGCAAAGGCAAAGGCAAAGGCAAAGGCAAAGGAAAATGCAAAGGCAAAGGCAAAGACAAAGGCAAATGCAAAGGCAAAGGCAAAGGCAAAGGCAAAGGCAAAGGTAAAAGCAAAAGCAAAAACAAAACCAAAAGAAAAAGCAAAATCAGAAGCAAATGCAAAGACAAAGACAAAGGCAAAAGTAAAAGCAAAAGCAAAAGCAAAGGCAAAAACAAAGGCGAAGGCAAAGGCAAAAGCAAAGGCAAAGGCAAATGCAAAGGCAAAGGCAAAGGCAAAGGCAAAGGCAAAGGCAAAGGCAAAGGCAAAGGCAAAGGCAAAGGCAAAGGCAAAGGCAAAGGCAAAGGCAAAGGCAAAGGCAAAGGCAAATGCAAAGGCAAAGGCAAAGGCAAAGGCAAAGGCAAAGTCAAAGTCAAAGGCAAAGGCAAAGGCAAAGGCAAAGGCAAAGGCAAAGGCAAAGGCAAAGGCAAAGGCAAAGGCAAAGGCAAAGGCAAAGGCAAAGGCAAAGGCAAAGGCAAAGGCAAAGGCAAAGGCAAAGGCAAAGTCAAAGTCAAAGGCAAAGGCAAAGGCAAAGGCAAAGGCAAAGGCAAAGGCAAAGGCAAAGGCAAAGGCAAATGCAAAGGCAAAGGCAAAGGCAAAGGCAAAGGCAAAGGCAAAGGCAAAGGCAAAGGCAAAGTCAAAGTCAAAGGCAAAGGCAAAGGCAAAGGCAAAGGCAAAGGCAAAGGTAAAGGCAAAGGCAAAGGCAAAAGCAAAGGCAATGGCAAGGCAAGGCAAAGGCAAAAGCAAAGCCAAAGGAAAAGGAAAAGACAAAGGAAAGCGAAAAGGAAGAAGCAAATAAAAAGGTAAAGTCAAAGACAAAGACAAAGACAAAAGCAAAATAAAACTTTAACTTTGTCGCGTAAATACCTAAATGGATGGCTGTGTAGATATGCAGCCAACTTCCTTGGAACCAAGGATTGCAGATGTTATACATATTCAGTCAAGTCTGCCTTGGTTCGAAATAGGATGATAGATTAGGGAGAAAAGAGGTGCAATCAAATAAAACATTTTTAGAATATCGTTGGCTTGGCGAACGCCTTAGAAAAATGTTAATTAGAATCTGAAGCAAGTCTTTACTAGTCCATTCTACAAAGTGACGCAAAGTTAATCATCCAATTTTGTTTTTGAAAAACTTTTTTATTAAATAAAAAAAATGATTTTGAGTGATGGAAATCTTTATTTGGACCATTGCAATTTTTTCTGTGATATCCGTCAAGCGGCTTCCGCCAGTATTGATACACATTCACCCGTTTTATCACATTTTCTATAACTTTCCGCAAGATTTCCGGCGATAACCGTTCGCATTCCTGTCGAATATTCTCCTTAAGGTCTGTGATTGCCTGCAGCTTGTTGGCATAAGCCGGCGACTTCAAGTAGCCCCAAAAAAAGAAGTCTGTAATGGTTAAGT
The DNA here is from genome assembly GCA_943735915.1 of Pherbina coryleti. NCBI lineage: Eukaryota > Metazoa > Arthropoda > Insecta > Diptera > Sciomyzidae > Pherbina > Pherbina coryleti. The sequence goes on along the minus strand of OX030952.1, from coordinate 79,417,591 downwards.
CGGGCGATCTTTCTGGCCATCCCAAATCGCCAAAACGGGAAATTAGGCGACCAGAAAACCCTTCCTTCAGAATATCCATTAATTATTCTTTGCTCTTGCGGAGTATAGCTCTTCATTGCCTGTCTATTTGTATTCGACAGCTGTCTAGTTCACATTTGTCAAATATGATTAACGTACGACGCCATTTACAAAAATTATAACATCTTCCGATAGGGTGATTAATTTTGCACCGCCTTGTAGTTAAAATACGATCTTATCCACAACTTCTCAACAATCAATTACAATTGAAGCATAATCGCGAATAACGTTGTAAACGACAAAATTGTAATTTTTGACTAGAGATAAAAAATGTTTTACACATTGTAGGCGTTTATTTTTGGTTTGGACGTAGAATACGTCATTCTCGGAGGTAAGTAGGGTGGTTGATAGTGATCAGGTGTCGGTATTTATATCACAATTTGAGCCTTTGGTGTGCCTAAAGTACTGATCTAATGTTGATGTTAGCACTTGTTGGTCTGTTTGACCAGAAAAATTCATGTTTGAACTATCTAACTTACATAAATTTTACACAATTACATGAAATATAAAGCAAACATTTTATGTTTTTTGTTTGCTTAAGTTTGCTACCTATTTATCGACGGTTTCCGGTTTTTTCGACGGTGAAGACAGTGCCATCTAGCGTGAAGACATAAATCTTATAATTTTTCAACCAGTTTACCAATCAGTTGCCAAATATCAAGAAGTTTTGATTTTTTGCGGTTTGACATCAAACACTTGTTGATCTAGTTGATGTGTTTGTAGCAAGTTTGGTTTTTGAAAATTGAAAAAAAAAAAACAAAATTTGCTAAAGGGAATTAAATATTTATTTGGAGCGATACATCAATACCTGTCATTTACTTTTTAAAGATTATTTCATGTAAATGTTCCCCGCGGCTACGTCTGAGGTGGCCCATGCATAAGCTCCAATTTATGGCATACTTTTGCCAGCATTTTGGCTAGTATCTCACCAAAGGCATCTGTAATGTTTTCTTTCTGGGCTGCAATTTTGGCTGGCTTGTCTCTGTACATGAGAGACTTCACTTAAGTCTAGTGGGGTAAAATTTCATGATCGCGGCAGCCATTGGACTGCTCCAAAACGTGAGATTAATTGCTCACTAAACTCGCCTCTTAATAGGTCCATGGTATCGCGTGTCATGTGGCATGTGACACCGTCCAATTTTTCCATTTCGATTGTAACGTTGCGATTTTCATTATTTTTAAAAAAGAATGGTCCAATGATCCGGTCAGCAAATCGCACCAAACAGTGCATTTTTCAAGGTTCATTGTTAGCTCTTGAACTGCCTCTGGCTGCTCTGCAGACCAAATTCATTTCTGTTTATTGACGTACACATTGAGCCAAGACTGCGCTTCGGGACTAAAAACAATTTTTCGATAAAAAAGTGGATCTTCATCCAACTTTTCTAAGGCCCATTCACTAAACAAACGACGTTAGGGTAAGTCACCCGGCTTCATTTCTTGCACACTTGTATTTTGTATGGTTTCATACCGATGTCCTTGCGTAAAATGTTCCAGGTAGTCAAATAACACAAACCCAATTGTTGAGAATGGCGACGTTTAACATATCGCGATTTTCATTGACACTGTCCGATACAGCAGTAATATTCTCCTCAGCATGGACTCTCCGCATACGGGTTGATGGATTAATGTCTTAATAAACTGGTACGGAATCTGGTCACAATACCTTGAATAGTCTGTTCGGTGGGTCGATTATGACGACCATAAAACGGACGTAATTTGGGAAAAACATTTCTCACAAATCACCCTTTATTTAATTTTAAATTTAATTGAATTTGAATTACTTAACTCATATTTTTAACTTCCTTATTAAAAAGATACATCATACAAATTATATGTATGAAAAAAAAAATATTAAATGATTTTTAATTTCATGGCCGGAGTCGGAGTCGGAGTCGGAGTCGATGCTTCAATATTTGGCGAAGTCGGAGTCGGAGTCGTGATTTTTTGAACCGACTCCGCAGCCCTGGTTACCACATAGTCGAAACTACTGTTTTTTTTTTTGTTTAACCCCCTGATTTAACAAAACTTTACCAAACATAAAATCTAACAAAAAAATTAAATAAAAGATTTTATTAAATCTAAATTTACCGCACCAAGATTGGTTCCATGCACTTAATATATTTCTGTTTTTAATTGACAACAAAGTTTTTATTTTTTTTTTCATTTCGCGCTGTAATTAGCTTGCCAGACACACGACCAAATATCAAAGAATTAAAACAAAATTAATCTCTTACCTGAGCCAATTGCCTCATGAAAGCTGCCATCGCACATAAATGTTCCTTTGGTAGCTTTAGCTAAAATTTCTTTAAGAACAAAATATAAAAATAAAAATAGAATTAAGTCATACAAATTAAATGCAAAAGGTTGACATACAAAAACCTCAGCTCCCGTAACTTACTTGGCTGCTTGTCGTAATTAAATTGCGGTTCTATTTGCGTCAGATAATCCTTGCATGCGTTCCTTATTACGTGATCCTTGAATGGAGCATTAACAGCGGCCACGACAAAATCCTTGCTGAAGAGGATTAACATTTAATTAATATAGCTTCAAGTGATACATGCCAGCTGCTGGTGGCTGTTTTTAACTAACTTGTTTGCATCCTTTGAGAAAAATTGCTTCTTGAGATTGGCGGAGTGTGAAAATTTTCGAAGCCTTAGCGATTTCCAATCAATTTTCGGCACGAATTTCATGTTCATTGACTTAATGTTTGAGTTTCTGGCACTTAAAACTTTTTTACTCTTGCAATACTTGGCAAGATTTGCTAATGATGCGGTTTTTTCATATCGACTACAACACCGCCCGCGTGTCGCTTATTTTCTACTAAAACGCTCTAATTCCACACAGCTTGTGCAGTGAATTTGAACTTGCTATCGGTTTAGCAAATTATTGAACACCCTTAACCCTCAACTAACTTATTCATTAAACTGCAAATTAAATTGTTTTCGTTTGCACCAAAGTGAGTGTTAATTAGCATTACCATATGGTGCTGGCAAATGTATTGCGATGTTGACATACCGAACTTTAACTTAAGTTTAACAGTTTGAATTTATATCGATTTGAACTATTTGTAAACAACTTCTTACCATGAAGTTTGATTCAAATTGTGGACAACAGAGGGATAAATGATAAAATCTTTGTGCATTAAGATTGAATTAAGATTAAGGCTAAGTGGCAATGGTTTAAAATGCTTACAAAGCACCTGTTTACATGGGTTGTCGTTGTTTTGTTTACGATTATTTTTTTTTTTTTTGTTGTTCAGTTTGACATGAATTTAAAAAAAAAACATCGGTTTCAATACCATGCCCAGAATAAAATGTAATGGCTGCAAAGGGTGGGATTTAGGTCTATCAGGCATTACATTTTTATTTAAAACTTCGACAAAATAAAATAAGTCAAGGTATTGATAACATTTTTTTTTATTTGCCTTTAAAGGTTATATGGAAGATGTAATCAGAAAACAAGTGGCAAAACCCACAAAAAATGCTATCTTCTCTTTATCGTCAGCCAATGAGTTGATAAAAAAAAAGATACAGTAGTTTCGACTATGTCGTAACACAAGACGTAGAATTATTCAATTCGCTTTTGATGACATCTTTTTTAAAAAATATTTAGCAAAATATGAGTTATAAAATTGTGGCATTTTTAATAAGTTTATTTATTTTATAATTCTTAAAAAACATATTTTGAAACATATGAAGCAACAGGTTGCTACAACAAAATGTTCTTTGCAGAACTAAACCAAGCTGACTAGACCATGGTTTCGTCGGACGCTACTCCGACTCATCAGTAGTCTCAGTGGTTCTAGCAGTCCACTAACTTTGACAAGCTTTTTGTTGTAGCAACCTGTTGCTTCATGAATTATTTGGCATTAAGCTCACAATATAATTCTTAAAAAATATGTTTTTTAAGAATTATAAACTAAATAAATTTAGCAAAATATTTATTATTATTTTTTCCTTATTATTATTATTTCCTTCATTTGACACCTATTCCCTCCTACCACTCCTTAGGGGGGCTCCCATACAAATTTTATGGTTTTTGTATATTTATTCCATACACCTGAGCATATGACCTTTAAGAGAGTGCCGGAGAGGGTTAATATGTATAACCGACCCCATTACTTTTGCAAAAGGAACATTTTTGCCTTTGACACCTATTCCCTCCGACCACTCCTTAGGGGGGCTCCCATACAAATTTTATGGTTATGTCGATAAGACCGGAAACTGTCGATAAATAGGTAGCAAATTTTGGCAAACACAAAAAGCAAATGTGGCCTTCATATTTCATGTAATTGTGTAAAATTTATATAAGTTAGAGAGTTCAAACATGAATTTTTCTCCAGCGATGATCAAACAGACCAACAAGTGCTAACATCAACATTGTACGATCAGTACTTTAGGCACAACAAAGGCTCAAATTGTGATATAAATACCGACGCCTGGTCACTATCAACCACCCTACTTGCCTCCGAGAATGACGTATTCTACGTCAAAAGTACTAAGCCTGTACGATAAGCAAACCATGCTTAGCTATGTACACAAACCAGCATTTGTAACTGTGAAACCTAAATAAGAGCGTGAGCGGCGCGTTACCAGCTGCTTTGCGTTAACACTGAATTGTCATCCCTAAATAAAAGCGGCGGCGTTATGTCAGATGCGCAGGCAGCCAGCAAATTTTTCACAGAAATAGCAATATTTTCGAAGTCTGCAGCCAACTTTACTTCCTAACGATCTGTCAAAATTTGATTTTCCAACCGCTCAGCGTTGCCACCGTGTTGTTATGGTTTGTCAAATGTTAATTGTATTGGCATGAGAAATTTTTGACAGATAAAAACGCTTCCGCGCTGATTTATGTTTGACTGTAACGTTGCAGTAGCTGTTGAACTGTCGGACAAATTTTGAGTCCAAAACTTAAAAGGCGCTACAAACGCATTTAGCGCGTGTCCTCTTTGTGCGTGCTTCGTAGTCTCCCAACTCCTGTCAATTGTTTTCGTAGTTTGCAAGATAACAATAGCATAATTTCGACGTTTAATTTTATTTGTTTGTCTTTTCGTTTAAAGTTTGATATGAATATTCACCCTTTGTATAACCGCAGAAGGTCAGATTCCAGTGCTGTCTATTTATAAAATACAGTGTCTTTACAAAGAAAAAAAGATTACACGGAGTATATTTCTGTATAGCATTTATTTTCCTTATATCTTTATGTTTTTGATATAAAATTCTACATATCAGATAGTTTTATGATACAGTATGACGGCATTGGATGATAGTATGGTATGCTAAGGTATTTTATGGTACGTATGGTATGGTATGGTATGGTGATTGTTTTGTTGCGATTGTTTGGGTTAAAGTTTCAGTTCTACCGTGCGTAGAAGTAGTTGGAGTAGTTTTTATTTTTTAAATGGATTTTCATTGACTCTCATTTCTTTAAAGAACTTATTCTTTATTCTTGCAAATATCTACGGTTATTATTTACCATTATCTAATGTGAAAATGGTTTGCGTAAATGAAAAATGCAGCTTTATTATAAATCAATAGATTGTATCAAGTCTTATTTTAGAAATACTAAATTTTCTGAAATATACTAAAAAATTTATAGCGATTATTGTGAAAAATGCACAAAATTTTGACAGAAATCTCTTTTGCACTAAAAAATTCTCGAATCTAACAATCTTCCTATTCCCAACTTTGTGACCCCAGATACCTTTAATTTGCACCCTACTTTGGGGTAGTTATTTCAGCGTGATACAAACTTACTGCGAAAATACCGTTGATTTTTGTGACTTTTTTAAATTACACCGATTTCGATATCCTTCTGGATTTAAGATGTATTTGAATCCAGCTCCAAGAATATGAGTGTTGAAAAAAATATTTCTTTGATCCACCTTAATGTATTCATATCCATAATTTTGGATTAATTGCATGCAGCTAATGCAAAGTTAATGCATCAAGGAAAAGCAGAACCAGTGTAGAAGCAAAAGCAATAGCAAAATAAAAAGCATCAACTACAACAACAACAACAACAATCGGCCTTTTTTGAGGCTGATTCGCCCCTTTCTATCCATTGTTTTGGATAGAAATTGTTTTAGTATACGAAAAATATGAATTTTTAAAAATTTTAAGATTTTTATCTCCTAAACCATTCGAGACCGCCAAAATTTTATTGCACCAGTAGCTTTAGTAGGTCTATATACATATTATAAAAATAAGAAAAAAAATATTGAGGCGTTGGCTCCAAAGTAAAATTATTCCAAAGTCCAACAATATCGCTTGTGACGTCGTGCTCTCTCTCTCTCTCTTTCTCTCTCTCTTTCTCTCTCTCTCTCAGTTGCGGAACGCGTAATCTGGTTTCTACCATTCTTGAGTAGAACCTAACTCCGCTTTGATATTGGTTGGACTGAAGCCTTTCAAATAAATGTATTTTACGAGTATCAAATAACGATGACCAATTTTTTCATACTTACAAATTCACTGAGTGCGTTCACTATTTATGGCTGCCAAAAAAATACTGAATAACCTATAATAAGGTTAGTACTATCTACCATAATTATGTTTTTCAAAGAACAACCGCAATTTATGAGGTACGGCAGGTCGGGGTACTTCTGAGACTATCTTCGTACATATCTCTAATTTTTTTTAACATGATAAGCAGAACTAACAAATATTAACAGGAAGAAACTTTCATCATTATTTTCCATACATACCACTAAGGGAAATAACGCATATTAGCATTATCCACGCCTCAGTATAAATTTTATTTAAATATTTACGTGGATAAATCAAATGTTTTCCTTACAACTCGTTTTTTCCCGTATTTGAATTTTATTTATACCACACACGTACACACATATTCCATACAAGCAAGCAGCAACAGCATCGCACACGTACACATATACTCCGACAAGCAGCAACAGCATCGCACTCTGCACCTGCAGTTTATTTCTTGCAGTTGCAGGTTTCTTATAGTTCTCATTTAGTTATTGTTGCAAGGGTAATATAGCTTGCAAGTTTGGCGAAGAAATGAAATGATATAGGGTGGAGTGACAACTTGATATTTACTCACAAATATCTTGTAAAAAAAAAAAATAAATAACAGGCCATTTCAGCCCTTGAAAGGACTTTGACTTAGCTTCTTATGATCAATTGTGTTGTGCGTGTTATTAAGTTTGTACACAATTGACCGAGAAATGGACCTACAGGCTTAACGCCGACCCCGAACGGCGATGTTCTTATTCTCAAGAAGCTTTTCATGGCATTTTTATTACTCTCTGAGGTTTGCCATTGTCTGCAGAGAGGTGGCGGCCGTACAGAAAAATTATTTTAATTCAAATAATTTTCTGTCGCTGGCTGGGGTTCGAACCTGGGTCTCCAAGGTTCTTTGACATAGCGGCCACGCACTTTAACCAACTACGCCACGGACGCCACAAAAACACGTCATACAAAACATATTTTTTAAGAATTATATTGTGAGCTTAATGCCAAATAATTCATGAAGCAACAGGTTTCTACAACAACAAAGTTCTTTGCAGAACTTAAACCAAGCTGACTAGACCATGGTTTCGTCGGACGCTACTCCGACTCATCAGTAGTCTCAGTGGTTCTAGCAGTCCACTAACTTTGACAAGCTAATAGGCGCAAGATCAATAAAACCAAAGAGGAATTATAGAAGCGCTATACTTTGTCAAAGCAATGTTTTTCTACTCTTTTGCTAGTCGCAAAATTTCAAAAAGTTGACTGCATTGATTCTGCAAAGATTTTGTTGTTGCGCTTTTTTGTTTACTTCTTTATCACGTATCAATCTAGGTTCCAACATTTTGTTGGTATTAAACCATAGAACTGTTGCTTCATGAATTATTTGGCATTAAGCTCACAATATAATTCTTAAAAAATATGTTTTTTAAGAATTATAAAAGAAATAAACTTATTAAAATATGCCACAATTTTATAACTTATTTTATTTAATTAAAAAAGTATTCAAATAAATTTTATCGATTTATGCAAATGCGTTATTGGTGCAAAATCGACTTGCTTTTTGGATAAACTGAAAAGTTTATGGATAAATTTAACATTTTTTTATCTTAGTGTAGATACAATTGTTTTTTTAAAGATATTTATTTCCAAAATGTTGGCTTAGGTACTGTTCTTAAAATAACGGGGGTGTGTCAACAAAATATGTAGAATTTGTTTTTTAATTAAAACGGACATTTGTTTGGATGTATCTTAAATATTTATTGGATTATAAAGTAAACACATTGAGGTTATGTATGAAACACTACAACTTTCAAAGAGCCGCCTTGGCTTAGATTTCAGATCTCAATCCTCTATTCGAAATTTTCGATCACTATTTCGCATAATTTAGGCAGCTTCATGCCTCAGCTATTGTTATAAATTGTTTGATGAGGGAACGCCGCACATCCTGTTGAAAGTAGAGGCCGTCTGTGTCCTTATACTTCGTCTCCGGCTACAAAGAATTGTTTACCATGTCTCTGTACCGCACTTCATTTACTGTAACGGCCTTTACCGTCGTCATTTTCAAAAAAGGCTCCGCCCTATAATGCCTCCGGCCCACAATTCGCATCAAACAGTCACTCAGTCATGTTGTTACTTCTAAATCAACATGCAGAGCCAAATCTTTTGTCAATATTCGCTGCAGTATGGACGAGGAGAGGTAGAGTTCTTAAGTACGGTAACGAATTAAGGTGCTTTCCTTTACAGCGTGGATACTTTCTGATCCATTCTCTTGGAATTTTTTTAATATATTTGCTAACTCACGTCTCAGAATATACTCAGTAAATAATCAGGAAAATTTTCTAAAATTTTGGTAATAAAATTCAACATATTCTGTTCTTTTTTTCATTGTGTAGCCATTTGTTGTATTTATATTTACCGGAGTCTCATTGAGATTCTTTCAGTGTTTTTTTTTTTTTTGTTTTCATTGGTTTTATTGTTTCATTCAAAAATTTCTTTCAAAATATCAACTACACAGAAACCTTATCACAAATTAAAATTATGTTAACTTGGACATTTTAAATTACTCATTAAAAGTTAATTATTTTAATACAACAGAGTTCTGACAAAAATCATTAGACTCAGAATATTTGTGGCTATGCCCTTAACTCCGATAACTCAATTGCTTTTACTTCACCTAAGATAAAGTTAGTTCCAATAAAAGAATTTGCAATTGCAATGTTACAACAATAATAACTATAACAATAACAATGTCACCAAACAATCGAACTTGACCACTTTATGTAATAATGTCAACAGCAGAACTATTCCAGTGACGACAATATTTGATGAGGCAACAATAACAATAGCAGCAACA